>RSEF01000001.1:21958440-21976927 GCA_003993805.1 Himantopus leucocephalus | reverse complement strand
TCCAGAGGAGGGCCACAAAAATGATCAGAGGTCTGGAGAACCTATCCTATGAGGACAGGCTGAGAGAGCTGGGATTTTTCAGCCTGGAGAAGAGAAGACTCCAGGAAGACCTTGTAGCAGCCTGCCAATATTTAAAGGGGGCCTACAGGAAAGATGGGGAGGGACACATTATCAGGGAGTGTAGTGACAGGACGAGGGGTAACGGTTTTTTAAACTGGAAAAGGGTAGATTTAGATTAGATATTAGGAAAAATTTCTTTACTCTTAGGCTGGTGAGACACTGGAACTGGTTGCCCAGGGAAGTTGTAGATGCCTCATCCCTGGAAGTGTTCAAGGCCAGGCTGGATGGGACTTTGAGCAGCCTGGTCTAGTGGAAGGTGTCCCTGCCCACAGCAGGGGGGTTCAAACTAGATGATTTTTAAGGTCCCTTCCAACCTAACCATTCTATGATTCTATGATTTTATGATTCTATGATTCTGTGCAGCAACATGCATTACCTACAAAAAGATACTAATTTTTCAAACCTCATCATCCTTTATTTTCCAGCAGATAGACAAAAATAACGTTTTTACATTCTAAAATGCATTAAATTTACCAAAAGAAGCTTAAGGGCCTTCAAGGATTTTAGCAGTATAAACACCATCCTGGTAGAACATACTAACTTGTTATGATGCTAAATGACATCTAAACATGGGAATGATATTAATATACCTCTTCTCATAAAGAGACTGAACAACTTGTTTTTCAGCATTCTTCCAAAGAGGGAGTATTCATATTAATTTTTCACACCTGATGATTCTTTTCATAGCAGCAATAATTACAACATTAGCCTTCAGTATTCACTGAGAGCTAAGAGAAAAAAGAGTCATTGTATTGCAGCTGCCTGTCTCTATCTGCCCTGAGGAGACCGTGTACAAACAAAAAGTACACTTACCAACTCATTTGTTCTTAATTTAATAACTTAAGTCATTGTAATTCTTCTGATTATATTCTTTCTTTGAAACTCTGTCACTTAGTACCATCAAACATCACTTTCTCACAAAGATTTGTTGTCACATTCATTCATGCTTATTTTCTCCCCTTCTATCATCCAGACATTTAAAAGATTTACTATACTTCTTAAACAATACATATTTATTTATGTAATAGTGCCTTTAACATTTGCATCTATCTCTGCTTCATATTTCCTACCTGTTATTTGTCCTTTCTATTTATCAACATGACTATTTTTATTGATATTATCTTATCTAGAAGAGAAAGTAAATTCTAAAATTTCTCAGCTTTAGTTTTGACACAATAATTCAAGAGATAGAGTGTTTCTGGGATGTCAGTTGAAGTTTATTTTAAAGTTGTAAGTTTTCATCTGAATCAATCTATTCAAGCATTTATCTTGATTTGTATTGCTTGGTTGCTTGAAGTTTATTAGTTTTCCCAAGGTCACACCCCTTTCAGTTCAAGGAAAAAAACTTACAGCTTGAACATTTCAAACTTTGTGTGTGTGTGTGACAGGACAGAGTTTTTCAAACATTTTGTTATTGCCATTGTTTAATCTTCTCAATGCCAACCTTTTCCTGCTAGACAAAGAAAAATGATTTGTATACAGTATTCTTCTATTTAAAATCAAATTGCAGATATTCTATTGCCTGAGAAAGCATCCAGCATTTTCATGCATATCACCTATAAGTGTTTTAGAAAAATTCTCATACTTCAAATTTCAAGGGAGCTAAAGACAGTAAATACCTCTCTTTTCTTAAAAACTGTGCCCTTCACCTTGACACAGAATTTGATAAAAATTACAACAAGGACAGTCAGGCTCCTTTGTTATAACAGTCCACTTAGATATTTTTAGTTCCTCGTTTGGATTAATGAATCTCAATTTAAATGTTTGTAGTGTTGACATCTTGTCATGGTTTCAGCTGGGATGGAGTTAACTTTCTTGCTAGAAGCTGGCGTGGGGCTAGGTTTTGGATTTGGGATGAGAGTGGTGTTATTTCATTGGTGGTTTTGGTTGTTAGTCAAGGCATTTTCTGCTCCTCATACTACCCCGCCAGCAAGTAGGCTGGGAATACACAAAAAGCTGGGAGGAGACACAGCCAGGACAGCTGACCTCAACTGACCAAGGGATATTTCATACTGTATGATGTTATACTCGGCATATAAATCTGGGGGAAGAAGAAGGAAAGGGGGTATGTTCGGATTTGTGATATTTGTCTTCTCAAATAGCTATTACATATGATGGAGCCCTGCTTTCCTGGAGACGGCTGAACACCTGCCTGCTGATAGGAAGAGGTGAATGAATTCCTTGCTTTTCTTTGCTTGCCTGCGCGGATTTTGCTTTATTTATTAAACTGTCTTTATCTCATAGCACAAGTTTTCTCACTTTTGCTCTTCTGATTCTCTTCTCTACCCCACTGTGGGGGGAGTGAGTGTCTGTGTGGTGCTTCGTTGCTGGCAGGGTTTGAACCATGACACATCTGTATCTGAGCTACTTATCACAGGTTTCCTTTATAAAGAGAAGATAAGCAGCTTTAGTATACAACTTATCTCATCAACTTAAGAAATGTGCTATATGATGACAGATATTGTATCCCAAATGGGTATCTCTCTTTCTGACTAGAAAGAAACTTAGCCTTCCTAGGCTTGGATATAAACATATAAGATTTGCTTAATTTTCCCACATGGGTTTCATCTGAGATGTCGAAACATCTAAGAGTTCCAGGTTGGGATAATATACAGGATGCAGGACTTAAAAGACAAACAAGACCTTCCAAAGTGGCAGTGAGAAGTCAGGTAGGATATCTTACAATAGTGCAATGATAGTAGACCCTAATGAGTAGGCAACTGAACTAAGCGTAAACATTTTGTCAGATAAATCCAATCCCTAATCTGGAATCTAAATAAGCACAAATAAAAAAAAATAATAGTAATTTAATTATTCTGGTTACAGTTCTTAGATTTTTTTGCAGCAAATTCTGCAATCCTCCATGCTCTCTATAGGTAATTGTTTCAAGGGAATAGGTTCTTCTATTTTTAATTCTTGACATGTCGGTGGCACAATAGTGTATGTTGTGCAGACACGGCCATGATGAGTGTGGATATTTTAAGATTTCAGACCGTACTGACTAGATTCATATGGATGATGATCAGAAAATGTTACTGAAGTAGCTGACTACATAATGGTTTAGAGCCGTAAAAGGAATGCATTACAAACTGTATCCCTCCAGTAACAGTTTGGAATGACTTTGGATGTAAGTAATGGAAGAGCAGTAACAGTGGTAACCCTTATTCCCCATTTGAGGGCTATTTTGCTGAGGAAGCAGTTGGTACAAGGAATGAAAAACTTTCCCACATTTACCTTTAATCAAGGGAAAGATATCTAGGTATATTTCAGAGATGAATTTGTTTGCTTAGCTCTTTAAGTTCCCCTCTGAGTGAAGAAAGAGCAAGGGTTTTGTTAGGTTGTGCAGAATTAAGTACTGGGTGCTGCCTAAGGTGCTCTAGCATTTCCTCCGTGGCCTCCAGAAGCTGCCCCAAGAAGGATCAGGTTTCTCACAGGTTTGGCCTCATACCTTGAAACTTCATGTAGATGTCTCCAGTGCTGTGTGGACACTCAAATAGCATTATACATTTATGAATGGGCAACTGAGTTACACTCTAGCAAACAGTCATTGAAGCTTAAAGAGTGACCCAGCTGTCTAAATTAGGTATTTTAGGATGCACTAAACAGCTGTCCAGACATCAGTGACTGCATTTATAAGGTTTCACTTGGCTTTAAAGGGAGCCTAGACATCTAGTTTTGTTACTGACACCTACAATTTGAGTCTAAATCTGGAGCTGAATCCTACTTTTACACTTTTTAATAAACAAAGACACAAGGATTGTCACAGCTTTTCTTTATTTCTTAATGCTTATGCAATCCTTCACAACTAGCCATTAATTTTTTTTTTACTTCAGAAGACAAATTTGTCTGCCCTATGTCCTTGTTTTCAATTAAGATTCTTCTGCCTTTTGTTTTGTGTTTTTGCTATATTCTTCTCACCCCATTCTGTTATGTTATCGTGTCTTCCATGTTTATTTTTTAATGTCTATATAAAGCCAGACCTACCTGACAAAATACAGTGAATTAATATCAACATAGGTGTAGTAACAAAAAAATCTTTTTGTTCATAGTGTTATAGCTTCTTGAAAATGCTTCTATTCAAGATTAATTTTTCAAGAGTCCCAGGACAATTTTTTTTTCCCCTACTAAAACTACAATAGACATGATCAAGTAATTGACAACTTTATGTATCTGTAGAGACGTGACTGGGGTGGACCCCAGTTTTTTAAAGACAGCACATAATTCTTGTGTGCATTATTTCCTAATGCAGTGGAAAGATTTTTATGTTTTTTCCTTTATTTTCAAGGTGTCTCAACGGAATTTTCAAGGTATTTTAGGAATACCAGAGACATCATCAGGTATCCATTTTTCCTTCTTAATAGCATTTTCTGACTTAATGTCTTATATATTCTTACTGTTTTTTTCTCTCTTCTTTGTTGTTGACCTTCTTGCATCTATACTGAGGGCAGAAAGATTGTAATTTGAAATAACTTGAAGTGACCATAGGCTTTTAGACAAGCAGCTTTAGAATTTGAGTTGGGAACATAATGTTGCCATATCAAGGTAGGTATATTGTGCAGTCTACTGTGATACACTAAATAAATTGCTTTGCAATGAAGCTACATATTGTACTATAAAAGTATATCGGAATTTTTCCCCTTCTGCTCCCCTTTTAGTTAAAGCAAAAAGGGATCTTCATACACACACACACACACACTTGTTTATGAATAAAATACATAGGTTTTTAAAGTAGTTTTTGATTTTTCCATTTTCATCAGGAATGAAATCCATTGTATTATGATATCCATTATATAAATCTGTTTTGTCATGTGATATTGTCTTACTTAAAATAAATATAAAAATTATGTGCATAGACAAAACCATCAAACCTGCACTCAGATTTTTTTTTAGACATAATATTATAAGTATCTCAGTTTTTGTGTGTCCAGACTAAAATTATGTCACTTTTGTGAAAGTACTGGTCATCCACTGGTATGAACTCTCTTGGAATGCAAATAAAATATCATTGGGTGGGGTGATAATGGTCTCTTAAAATTGGATATCTTGGATTAAATCACCAGCTTTTGGCATTCCTGATAGATTGGGAAAGAGAAATATCTTTCTTTGACAAAGATTTTAAGCACAGGAGCTGGCTGGACAGACCAACATCTCCAGAGGCATGTTCACCACTTGAACAACCTCAGGACCGGGTATGTCAGAGTTTCCAAACTCACCTGTATTAACAGTCAACTTCAAAGAGGTTGAAATTGAAGCTAAGTTATCAACAAGCTGACATTTATATCACCATGGTCCATAATAAAATAGCTCTCATTAAATTTAATTCTAATTAAGAATATTTTATTTTAGAATTTCTGATGAATTGATATGAGAATGCTACAAGTAAGATCCACTGTTTTCTTTGTAACTCAATGCATTTTTGTAATGTGAGGTTATGAAGAAAATGGTTACCATGTTTTGTGTATTTCTTTTAATAAAGATAGACACGAAAATAAATATGTTTATACAAGCAAACGCCAACAGAAATATATTGAAACATGTAGTAAGATATGCACTAAAACAATTAAAAATGCTTAGCAGAAGTTTTAAAAAAAGGTGTTTGTCTATTGGATTAGTAATGTAATGTGGCATTGCAGAGCACTAAGTTTTAGGTATTATTAGAATGTAGTAAACCAATTTAACAAGAAAATTAACACTTTTAACTGTGAATTATGTTGCTTCACCTACTACCTCTTCTTTGTCTCATCATGAATTGAAAACTTATTCCTCTGAAGCCATTCTTGTTTCAGTTTGTTATAAATAAAAGCTTTGTTTTTCAAGGATAAATTCTACTGTATAATATTAAATAATAGAGGCTATGTTACATACATCAAAAGGTCTGGATTATTCACTTATAAATTGTGCTGTCAATAATATCTTGCATGGGTTAATCTTAATTCCAGCTGTTTAATGAATTATGTAAATCTAACCTCTTCTGTATTTCAGAATATGCAATGTATTAAGAATGTTACTTATCACTAAACTTCTTTTCTTCCTAGTGCCTTGCTTTTTACCTATACATTAAAGTATATTAGAGATTAATCCCTGGAACATTAGTTATATATCTGCCTGGAAATGGAATATAGGTGTGGAATTTATAATAGTAGGTATACACATACAGTAACATACACATACACTCCCATGAACTGTCTCAGCATACCTTTTCAAAGTTATTTATATAAAACTTAAAAAAAAAAAAATGTAGTTATTTTGCTTACATAACAAAATGCAGAAATTCTGAAGCCAGGCACTATTTTTCATGTATAAGAAAAAAATAGCACCCATACTTAATTTTCCATCATGTCTTAAAAATGTCATCGTTTAAGTAAGTGCTCTGAAATGGTGCTTTTTTTTAAAAGCCTGCAGAAAATTTCTATTTCTTTTGGATTTGAAAATATAATTCATAACCTGTTAAGAAAAGCCAACAGAGTCTTTGTGTGCCTTGAAGGTTTATATAATGTTTTTGGAAAGCTCTGATTAGTAAATGACTTTTTATTCATAACATCAGTTCTGAAATGGGTTACAATGCTAATTTAAAAATGTAACAAAAATGATGAGATATCAGCATTTTTAAATTGGGAAAAGCTGGAAAACAAATTACTGAAATTCCTGTATGGCCATCCTAACAAAACTGAATGAAATTTATAAGGTTTAGAATTTACAGAAAAAATATGTTAACTAAGTTTTTCAGCATGTACACTTTTTATTGTGGAAGTCACTTGAAAAAACATGAGGATCTAGTCCCTTTACATTTTTCATATCCTTCTTAATTTTCTGTAAAAGAAGGAACAATATTTTTATAGGCATCTCACACAGTTAATGGGGAGTGAGGAAGAATACTGCTTAATGATACAATCCACCAAAGGTTTGATCTACTCTCCTTTGTTGTCTCTAGGAGACTTAATTTTGTAACCTCTTCTAAGTATCAAATTTTATGACTTGAATCTGGGCATCAGTGCACATAGTTAATTTACAACTGACTTTTTCAAGAAAATAAAATTTTAATAAACTATTTCAAATAGTTACGAAATTGGCTTCCTTGTTGGAAAAAGTACTTGTCAGACAGTTCTGTACCTGAAGCAGCCTTTTAGATATTCCATAAAATTTATGTAAGGAACAGTTTGCTGACTTTTCTGGTAAAGCTTTTACTAGAAAATAACAAACCCAGCTTTATAGTACACAATTTATTCTCACCACAGTAATGAAATCTGAGAAGTGCATATGGGCAAACAATTTCAGCACCCTTCAGAGAGCTCATGATTGAGAAATAGCTTATGACTGTACTTTTATCTGTAGCAGTACTACAAAAATTCGCCCTAAATATCTAATATTGCTATTTACTCAATGACATCTGACCCATCTAAAGTCCTTCTCCAAGGTATTGTGCCTTTGAGAGACCCTGATTATTTCAGTTAAAGAAACTGGTGATATGTGCAAAATAAACCATGTCTTACCATGGCTGGCTGCCCCTAATGGCTGGCTTTGTTATGGTTTGTAGTTTGGCTTTTATCTTCCAGTTGTTGTGCTGTTTTCACTGGTCAGCTAAATACTTAAAACTTCTTAAAAATAAGCTAAACCATTTATTGTTTAAGTATGACTCCATCAGAACTGGTCTAGAAGGGAAACTGAAGATTAATTGGCCATCAAAACCCACCTTCCATTTTCCCACCTAAATTTAGACACCTTAACAGGGGTGTTTATAAGGTAGGGTCTAACCGTCCTATGCTCATTCTACAAGTGTGCCAGTCACCTAAGAGCTGAAACACTCCCTCAGAAGTCATCCTCAAAGTATTGATGGCTAAATGACTCATTCGAATGCTACCTGCACAGAAGTAAATTTAGGTGGGATACACCTGCAAGACATGACATTGCTGGAATATACTTTGCAATGCAACTAGTTCTAGAAATACGGAGTGGGTCTCCGCCACTTTAAATGACTTTAAATGAATCATCTTACATTCCCAAGTCCTGGGATGACCATCACACATTTGTATCCATACCCAGTCCATTAAACTTGTCCAAGTAATTTAAAATATTTTAGTATGTACCATCCACATTATCCCCACAGAAAAGTACTGCTGTATTCCTAATTATCTTCTAAAATTAAAAAGTATTTTAAACAAAAATTACAGCAGAGAACTAAGAAAGAATCTGCAATGCAACAGCAAAGCAACTATTCCACTGATATGAGACTGTATTATCTGAAATATTTTTGCTCTGAATTGTCGTAAACTAGGCTGACATACTCCTAGTCAAATCTCAAACTCTGTTTATTCATTACAATGACTTCTGGAGACCTAGGACTTTGGTCTTGATGCTACTCCTGCATTTCCAGAAATATGGAGTTCAAACATTCAGTTTAATTTTTTAGTGAATTAGTGACCCTTATGTGCGCTTTCAAGCCACGCAGACTCACTTATTTGGCTTTTGAGAACAGGCTAAACCACACACCCAGACATAGCTTTTGTTTCTTCATCTCCAAGAACTGTAATGTTAAACTGAAACCTTGACAGTAAATGAATGCAAAACAAAGGAAGAAAGGAACAAAGCCTTTTAGGTCTGAGAGACAGAAGACTGTGGTTATGTAAGAATACAGCAATTGCACAAATCTACTGAATAACCTTGTAAACTTGGCTTACTCTTTTATACTCAAGTTTCTCCTTGAAAAAGAATGATAGTACTTACTTATATTCTTGTGGAGTTGTGAACATCATTCTCTCCTATTTAAAAACAAACATTTGAAACCAAATACATGAAGTACTTCTTAGAGATGAAAGGCTATCAGACCCCAGACTTTTGAGATTCCTTGGGAAAGGATTTGTTTGAATTTTTTAGATCTTTTTGGTTTGAAAATCAAGCTGTAACTCTTATAATAATATGCATTCTAATTATTATTGTTTGGAAGAAGGAGCTACGGTAACTAAAATTAAAAGTAGTGATATACAAGAGAAAACATGACTAAATACAAAAGAGCACTCAAAACTTCTCTCACTCCAAAGTAATCCAATAATTTTGAGATAAGGTTTTGCATGAAGTTTTGCTTAGTTAGTCCTCCCATTAATTCTTCAGACAGCTTTAAAGCTATTGAGTGAACAGTATTAAAATATTAGCATATACTATGTTATTGAATCTGACACTTGCATACTAATGTAGCAACGCCTAATATAAAACATACAGTTGAAATGAAATGAACCGTAGCATATTTCAAGTATAACATACACAATAGTATAGAATTGTAGCTGTAATAAAATGTTATTCACCTAAGCGCTCTACACTGACAGAGAGCTCAGTGCAAGTGAAGTGGATGTGGAGTGTAAAGGTTGGCTTTGGATTTTGGGAGCTGAAGGTCCATTCGCGGTTGGAGTGCCCTGAAGGCCCTCCTCCAGCTTGTCTTCTGCTTTGGTTTCATCTGAAAGGAATCTAATTAATGTACTCCAGAATCACACTCTGGTCAGAACTAAGGTATAGCTAGTGGGGAAGAATAGGAGTTTTTCTGTAGAAACACACAGCTGATTCAGACTAAAATTGAAATTTTTGCCCTCAGATTATCCTCAGAGTAAAGGCTGTCACTTTTAACCTGCTCCCTATACATTTTACATTCCAAACAGACTTTGTCTTGGAATTCAGCTGTTGTATCCCTTTTTTTTCTTAACAACTTCTCTTTTGCTGATGGAAAATTTCAGCTGCTGACTACTATAACAAAAATGAAAAGTTTAAATATTTAGTTTAATAACAAGCTTCTTTACAGAGAGAAGAAACCACATACATTGCAAATAAAATGTGTATGTCTACAGAAGTAGTCTTCAAAAATGTCTCCAGTCTGAATTAATTAATCTAACTAGCTAAAAGCAGGGACTTCTCTTCATAAACATTTGACAAAGCTGGGAACCTTAAGGAAATAAATGTTTCTACATCACAGTTGAAAGTTACTTACATTATATAGGCTTCTAATAATGTCACCTTCTTGTTCTGTCAGGAATGTCAGACCTGCCCAAATATATTTGATATGCCAGTCTATCACCTAGCCAGCACAGCACACTTTGTATCTGAACTATATAAATGTTCTGCAGTCCCAGGGGATGAAGACTTCAAACACATATTATAAGACATCAAAATATTTTTAATGTATATTTAACATGCATCTGTTTCCTGTATTAAAACAGTCAACTGTTAATCAGTCAGCCAGTTAAATATATTATAAAACAGCAGAATCTAAGTACTGTGCATTTCCTTAACTTGTGAAATTGTATGAACAATTGGGCCCATAGCAACAAACTTTGCATAATGGTCAAATCTTTTCTGGTTCCACAAACATAGCTCAATATCAGTATAGGTAGGAAATGCAAGCTCACATTAAATACTGTCTTAAAAACAGTATGTAAATCTTTTACAATTCAATGAGTCATACACAATTTTTATTTTTTTTATTCCATTACAAAATTCACATGCTTAGAAAAGAGACTTGGACTGACATTCAGAGGAGTTAAGTCTGGGTTAGCAGAATTAGCAGGAAAAAGTATACAGGTGTTGGTAAATCGTGTGATCTGGGAGCTACCTGTTGATCAGCCTAATCAACACAACCCAACAGGACAACAAACCTGTTTTTTCTGCCATAAATGAGCCTGACATTTGCAGAGGAGTTGGAGCGCCCTACATCATGCTGGGGAAGGAACACTGAGACGACAGACTGGGCATCCTAGTGACAGAGACCTGGGGCGCTTTCCTGGTGTCAATGGGAAATGTCTGGAGGGAATGGACCAGACTCCTTAACATTATAAATAACACTCTAGTTTTTTGTTTGGTTTTTTTTTTCCCTTTCAATATCACCTTAATATTCTTAGCAATATTTCAGCATTAAGATCACATTTTTAGTGTGATCTGGTTAAAATAATTCTATATTGAGATTTTTTCTTTATATTTGATTTTTTTTTTACCTAAATTTATAATTATTTTGGAGATAAATGTACAAGGACATAAAAAGATTATTTATTAAACAATGGAACTATCAGATAAGATGGATTATAGGATCATCTATGGTCCTGGCAGCTTGTAGGCCTGGTTAACTTTACACCCATCCTGAAGACCAAAATTGAAGTTTATTTTTTTTTTTAAGAAAAATAAAATTTCTGTTCTTCTTTAGACTCAGTAGGGAACTTATTCTGCCTGATGACAACATCTTGGTGTTCTGCTTACAGAAAGTAGGTAGAAAAGAACTCATTGTGTATTCTCCGATTCCAATTAAATTTAGTGTGACAGTGTGAAAGTGTCAGTAACAGAACTCTAGAACTGCTGGAGGTTTGGTTTTTTTTCAAACTCTGTAATAACAGCAACTAAAGGTCCAATTACCTATCCAATATGAGATGCTGCAGCTGTCTCCCACATGGCCAACATATTTAATTATAAGTGATAAGTGACAAGAGACTGATTTCACCTACAGAAATGTTCTATTTAAATAACTGTTGAAAGAAAACATGCAGAGAAATAAAAATAATTGTGGGAGCTGAGACTTTCTAGAACAAAACAACTATTATTCATGGGGTTCCAGGTTTCAGATAAAATCGGATGGTAGTTCTAGTTACATATCAAATATTTGGCAGTAACAGACAACTATCATGTATTTAATTTTCTTTTTGCAAAGAAATAGTACTGTTAGAGAAGATTCCATAGTCGACCAATATATTTTACTTTTTTTGTTTCTTCTTATATTTCTTTCAAGAGGTTACAATGTACCTTTTCTACATTTCTTCACAGTGTACTGTTTCAGACAAATTACTTTGGTCTATTTTCTAACTCTGCCAAGACAGAAAACACACCAAAGTCCCTTTCAGTATGCTAAGGTACTAAAGATCTCTTTCAAAAAGGTCTATGCAACATCTAAATGTCATTATACTTCTTGGGCCATGAAATCTTTTCCTAAATTACCTTCTAATAAACTGAAGACTTACACTAAAAGAAAACAAACAACGCCCCCCCCGACCAAACCCAACTAAAAAACAACCCCCCCAAAAAGCCTAATAATATGTCCCAGCAATGAAGTATGAAAGATCAAAGACTGGCAGTATTACTGGTCCCTGAAATTGCATGGAAATGCCAATATTTTCTTAGGCTTGGATTATATCTATGTTGTGAATTCATAAATCACCACCTAAAACCTAGCAGTCCCTGTCAATTTGCCCATAGGTCAAAATTCTTTCCTGACCCCAAATCTGACAGATTAAGTTTGAGAATGTGAAGAAGTCATGACAACCAGACAACTGTTGCTCAAGACACAAAAATCGGTCAGGCATAAGTTGTCAGTTTCTTACTCTCTGCTGTTATTTATCCATGTCTTTTGCTACACATGGTATAAGCAAATGGAATTATTCATATAGTTTCCACAACAAATTTCTTCATGGTTGTCTGTGGTGTGGGTGAATCTCATCAAAGGTTTTCATTTGGGTTTTTTGGTGTTTTGGTTTCAGTTTGGGGTTTTATTGCTCAATATGACATTGTTCTGTTTTGTTGTTATATTTCTTTCTTTTTTTTCACCTTGAAACTTCTTTAATTATTATTTAAAAGTATAATTGAATTTTCTTGAAAAAAATTGAAATTTCTAAATAATCAAAATATTAATCCCTCTCATATGGAGCTCCCAAAATATTTAATCTTCAGTCCTTTCTGTGGACTATCTACGAACAAGTAGAAGAATAGAGAGTAAGTAGAAAAGAAGATTATAATGGGATGTGGGAAATAACAGGAGAATTGTATTCTGTATAGTAGCTCCTGCAGTGCTGATCTCCCCTAGTCATTCCCCTTTATCCCAGTAGTTCTGCCTCTGATTACTTCAGCTTGTACTGCAGATTATCTGTTTCACTTGTATAAATTATAAATACCAAAATTTTTGGATGGAACTAGTTGTCTGAGATATGAGATGTTTGTTGGGAGCATAGTATGTAGCTCCTCAGCTAGACAAGAGCTGGCTTATGGACTCAAGGAATATGAAGCCTGCACTTCTGTAGCATATGGGGCTATTAGCTTTGGAAGATCCCTCTCACCACCAAAATGAATGCTACCATTTTGGCTTTGTAGATTTAATTTTTTTCTCCTTCTTAACTGTTTTCCATAGATGTCCATATGTCCACATACAAATATCTGTATTTTTTTATATGAAAGTAACAAAATGCCTACCATTCAGTTGTAGCTTTCATCACATAATAAAAGAACTGTTTGCTTTTATTTAAATCATTTTCTGAACACTGTGTCCTTCCCTTCTCCCTATTCTTTTGTATTAAAACTAAATGATCGAAAGAATAGACAGGATGGAGAGCAAAATCTGATTTTGCTTTTGGTAAAAATACTGCCTATTTTATTATAATTTTGCTTTAAGTCTTTATCGCCATTTGGATTTTATACTGTAGCAATTCATAATGATCAGTTGCTAAAAGACAGCTTCCTGAAGGCCCATTAGAATTGCACAAAAGTGTCTAGTTAAACAAAAATTAATAAATAAATAAAATGCCAAACGTAAATTCTTTACACTTTTAAAAGCACTTAGGCATTGCAAATATTTATCAATTTTGCAACAGAATTCAGTTAGATAAAAACTTCATGAAACAAACATAAAGTTTTGACCCTTGATAAAGACTATACTTTTATATTTATTCCACTGAAGTATCTTTCCCAGATGGTGGAACAAGATTCAAATTTCCCATTAGCTTTTCTTGCAACTCTTTCCAGTTTGCTTATTTCCTTATTCTATGAACAGCTCAAACAGTAGAGCTCCTCATCTATAAATTTCGCTAATCCTCTCTTTTGCTATTTTTCTGCTAGCTTTATAGCTTAGGAGTTATTCGGCCATGGGGGATGAGTGTGACTATGAAGGACAAAATCATTATAAGTGAGGAATATTAGACCTTCATAGACTCACCAGTTTCTCCACCTGTTTCATTTAGCAAGATAAGTTATGAGATAGCAAATAATCTGATTTCCTGTGTAAAAGACTGGTTGACTAAAGGAAGTGATTTGGAGGGAGAGCATAGGACGCTGAATATTATGTAGAAGTTGTGTGCGTGAATAGAATTCTTTGGTTCTTTGAGTCCTACACCCATAATTACTTTCCCTTTAATGAAGGAATCATGAAAACATTTTCAGTGCAGACCCTGTTAAATTTTCTGACCTTTATGTTTCATCCATTTTGATTTTTGCAACTGAATATATACACACCAGTTAGGAAGTTAAAGATCACTTTGATGGGAGTGTTTAAAAGACATGTAAGGTACAGTTAGCAAAAGGGCTGTGGCCTGTTACTGCAAATGATATTACTATCTTACTGTGTTTCTGAATGCAAAACTGCTCATGTAGTTATATTAATATGATTATTTTTGGATTCCAAACAATAAAATGTTAAATCTCATTGGCATGTTTCTACTTTATGGGTGCAATAGGCCTTGCTTTTTACCTGTAGGTTCTTAAAATTGGGGAGAAATAAAATGGGCAGAACTCAATTGACTTTAAAAAAAATGTGCCATATGGTATATCAAGCACTTCATTTAGGATTAATGAAATATGCAGATAAAGAATGAGGAACAACGCACTAGCCAGCTGCTTTGTACAAGAAGATCTCTGAGTTACAGTTAGCACACATATGCATAAATAACATAGTAAAACACTTGTAAAATGTCAGTGACAGTTGTATTGGCTCTTTCTGCAATGTTTCTGTGAATGATGGGAGCATCGATCAGAGATCCAAAACTCAGTTTGTTAGCAAAGCTATTTCATAGGTTTTCTTTAGCTCAGGCAGTTTGGCAAGCATCATAGTTGTTGCCTATTTCTTGTCAAACCACCAGCAGAGATCAACTGCTGTCCTTAGGCTATGAGTTTGCACTTCCCCTTTACACAATAGTGGTCCCTTTTTATTTTATTATACATTTCAGAATTAGTTGTGTCTTATTGTGGTGTTTAAAACATTTAATCTTAACTTCTGATACCCATACACAAAACTACTTTCATCTCTGTTTGGAGATCTTCAAGTTTAGCTAGATCAGTTGAATTAGTAATTTTTTCTGTTCTTCAGCTCTAGATATTTAAGCCAGTTTCAATCACAGCACAGAGCTGTACATCAGAACAGCTTAAGAAACTTTTTTCCATTTGAAAATTCTTACCAAGAGGCATATAAAATCTTTAACATTAGTTAGGCCAAAATGTACAACATGAAGGCACACAAAACAGTGCTTTCTCTCTACTTTATATTAGAAAGGTTGCAATGGGAGTGGTATTCAGACTGGTGCTACCTGTCAAGCAGACTGTTATAATCTGGAGAAGTACAATGAAAATGAATAAAAATATGTTGAAATAGCTTTATTTGTTTAATCTATAAAACAGGGAGCTGATAGTAGAAAAAAAAACCAACAGTCATATATGTCACAAAGTTGTCAATGATGGATTGCTATGTAGAAGGGGACAGGAATCAACTATCTGAAATGGCAGCACTAAATCTGGTTAACCAGTAGGGAAAGGAAGAACAAGCCGCAGTTTGCCTTACTTTGAAACCAGTGGTTCACCAAAAAGAACAAGAAAGTTGTGGTTCCCAGCACAGGGTATTTTCAAGAAAATACTGGATAAATATCTTTCCAGAATAATGTGCACATACCCGGTCTAAAGTTGGGGCAAGAAAACTGTTTTAGATGGTCTAGATATCACTGATAGCGTGTTTTCCATGTTCAAGTGCAATCTTCCTGAGTCAGAGTAAATTTGTTAAGTTCACAAATTTCAGAGAAGAGTACCTATGCAAACCTGCTCTGGAATTGGCTCAATTACATTTTCTTATGTGCAAAGAAAAACATAGAAATAAATCTGTGAGTTTGTATGTGTAGTATATATACACATACATGTTAGTATAACTGGGTGTATTCTATAACAATTATAATAACTCAGTATGGATATGGTCTGTTAGTTTTATGGTGCATTGTTTTGCAAATATGACATTCTTAAATAAAGGGTTTACTGGAAAAATGCATACATACAGAGCATCATAATTATGAGTGCCCTTAGTATAAGCACAGTAGTAATTTACAGATGAACAGTATTTTATTAACTCATGCGAAAGCAGGGAAAAACCTAGCCAGTGAAAGCAGAAGGGAACTTACAGGGGTTACTACAATATCATTTAATGCATTTTCTTTGAAAGTGCTGTTGACCACCTTCCGAACATGTACAAACATAGACATGTATCTAGACAAATAGACATATGCCTTCCAAACATGCCGGTAGTATCTATATAAAGTACACAGTGCAAATTCAACCAAGGAGGATATTCATCCTCAATGTGGAATTTTCTAATGCCTCTTGCTTTCCAGCTGTCATACAAAATGGCGGGAAAGGAAAAAAATGTCCCCACATGTTAGTTTTTTAAGACAAGCTTTTATTGTGAGTCTTTAAAACATAATTATTTAGGAAATGCTGATGAATATTTCTAAAATAATTTGCAGAAAGGATATTTCTGAAATGCTTTAAAATGATAATGTGGTTGTAGCTGAAGTTATCAACAAGCTTTAGGATTCGAGTATTGTTAGCTCGACACTGAAAACACAAACTACTCTTGTTCCAGATCGCTTGCAAATAAAGTTTGAGAAGTGAGACAACTAACTGATGAAAAGAAACACAGAACAGACAGGAGAAACCTGCATTACCCTCTTAAAAAAACAGAGGAAGGAATCAGAGAATTTTAAAGAATAAGGAAACCAAGGAAGTCCAATCAAAAGGGAGGATGTCATTGATCATCCCACAGGTGACTAAAAGATCACAAAGAATGAAAATGGTATCGTTTTCTGAGCTATAGCTAAGACACTGTGACAGATTTCAGTGAGGTTTAATTCAACCAGTACAGCTGTTTCTCGAGCATATAGGGTACTTCTTAATTTTAGAATTTTGAATAACTAAAATGAAGAAAGAATATATGTATTTGCTGAGCTGAGACTCAGACAAATTATCTCTAATGATGTTGTTTTGCTGAAGAAGACACATTTCATTAGGGACTGATTAAAATTTGATATCTACATGCCATTTTAGGATGATCAGAGAGAGAAAAAAATGTAGAACTGCCTTCCTTAAGAAAATATTTTCCTTATTTTCCATCTGCTACATGTATCAAACCATTGAAAAACCAGTCATCAGAAGTATTTGCTCAATGTTCCTCTTTCAGGCAAGGTTTAAACTAAAAATGCTGTATAATTTCATAAAAAAAAATACCTTTTGAAATAGTTTACTGGTAATTTGCAAAGCTTCCTGTAAATTATTTCAATATTTGCATGGGAAAGTTCATGTGCATGCACAGCAAAAAAAATGAAACATGAATCTCAGGGCAAGACAGATCTTTAAAATATCCAATCATGTTTGTTTTTTTTTTTTTTCCGTAATGAAATACTTCCTTTTGTGCAGAAAAATAATCCAGTAGTTCCAAAGACTGATCAAATTTTATTTATATATCAATACATTTTCCAACTGTAGTAATTAGGCAATATCTTCTCTCTTAAAATGCAAAAAAAAAAAAAAAATATTATTCTTGAATTTAGAATCTTACCATAGTTGCAAATATTATGTAGAAATACATTTTTTAAACTATATACAATACTTAACTTTAAATATGCTATATAAAACCCAAACAGGTCTGTGAAGTTTAAAAAGATCTAGTATATTATAAACCAGGTAAGCATTTGAAGCTTTCTTAGCTAGGTAAATATATTTTAAAGCCCTATAATCTTAGTAACACAGGTTAATCACCAGCCACAGTTATGGTAGATACTTTCTCTACTAGAATAGTACCTGAGGGGTAAATCTGGGTAACACTTAGTTAATTCAGACTTTTAGTAATTACATCAATGAAGCATGATTTTCCATTTAATGTTGTATGATATAGCTTAAAAAACAGCAAAATCTCAACAAATTAACACGGGATGAGGCAGCTTTCACTCATAAGCATAGCTGGCATGCTCTGTTGTTTTGTTAGTTCTTGTAGACTTTGTTACAGTGACCTGCATCTTTTTGTATGCCTAAATGTGATACCATAACTCAAAAATATAATATGTTTTTATTCTGTCCAGCTTATGTACACAAGACATGAGCATAAACTCTAATTATGAATTTGTGCATAATCCTTGCAATAAAAATGTCAAATCTTAATGCTATAATGTAACGTGAAAATGCTTTTCACTTAAGCGAACCTCCTATTAAGTCAAACTCCATTGAAGTTACTTTGAAGACCTGGTATGAGAAGGAGGGAGTCTAGCTCTACCCAGCATTGGTACAGCCCAATGGTGAGGCCGCATCTTGAGTATTGTGTTCAGTTTTGGGCCCC
>RSEF01000001.1:21928613-21957440 GCA_003993805.1 Himantopus leucocephalus | reverse complement strand
TTTTTTTTGCCCCTAGTCTTCTATTTTTCTATGTTAACCAAAGACAAGGCTCTGAAAAGCTTTGTCCATTGTCACAACAGAGTGGGGATAATTATATCTGAATACCAGCGATTAAATACCCTTTCACGTTATGCTTAGTACACAGTTTTGCTAAAGAGAGCAGGATAAGGCAAGGATAACAGCTTTCGGTGTGAAGGGGCGAGAAGTAAGTCTCTCTCCGCTAAGCAGTCTCAAAATTCGTGATATGGCAGAACTTGGTCCCGTTTCTCAGAGGGAAGCGGTGCTTCCCCGAGTGACACGCTTTGGTACACTTCACAGCCGGAGGAGGAGCACTAAGTACCTGTGCAGAGCTGATATTGGTTCCCTTCTTTAGTGTGATTAGCCGCTGCGGTCTCCTCTGGTGTATCGCAAAGGCTGTGGCCTTGGCCCGGCAGGATTGTGCATTGGAGATGCAGAAGGAGAGCGCACAGAGGTGCTTCCTCCGACCCAAAGAGTTGAATGCTTTCTCTGGAGCGAGGCACCCTCTCCCTCCTCACGGCTGCGCGCGTGCAGCAGCAGATGTCTTCTCCTCGGAAATCTTATTTTCCTTTGGCTTTTTGACTCTGTTGAATTTCCAAGGTGTGTGGTATCTTCTGTCAAGCTGTGCCTTTTACTGGTAAATGTCTTATTTATTCTTTCTCGAGACCTCCCATTAACCTTTCCTTCATCAGTGGTGAAACAGCTGGTGTTTGGAGATCAGCGCCTGTCATGATAACCACTCTTCCCTGTGGATGGATCTGTCTCTGTCCATTTACCCATATACCGTTTTACCCATCAACCCCAAAGCTACAGAACTCCGAAAACCTGCTGGGGAAGCCACTAACTTTTGTTTTTCTATTTCTGTGGAGCTTGCTTACCTCCATCACAAGGACTTAAGGGTACAATAGTAACAGTAATAATTTAGAGTAGTTTATGAAAAAATAGATTTCATCAAACATCAAATTCATGACTTACTATTAGTTCATTTAAGTAAAAGTGTTGACATAATTGAAATTTGGGGAAAATAAAGCACAAAATTACTTTTTATTTTGTAACATAGCAATAGAAGAGTAGTTACAATGAAGAAGAGCTGACTACTATGCAACAAAAAGAGTATAGCTGAACACATCTTCCACTGCAAAGTTCCGTAGCTGGGAGTGGAAACCAGAGGCCGCGCTTGTAGAGAAGAACTTACCAATGTGGTTGTGAGAGCTCAGCATGAGCTCTCAGTGCGATGTTGTGGCTAAAACTGCTTTTAAATCTGAAACAAGTATATATCGAGTAAAGGCACGATACACATGAAAACTGTATATTCCATCCTCTTGAGTCTGGAACAGGAATGACATGTATGTTTCTCTTTCCTTGAGAAACAATAATGAAAAAGTGTATTTAGAGAATAATTACACAAATTATTTTTAAAAATGGAAAATGTGGTATACTGAGAGACTCAAGAACTGTAATCCACACAGTTTATCAGAGAAGGTATGGGACAACTTGATAACGGCGTGTGCTTATCCCTAGGTGAGGGCAGGATCCATAGCAGCTGAACTTGGCTGACTTCTGACTCAGAGTCTCTTTGCAATTGAAATATTGGTAATGATCAATAACCACAGGGGCAGTTTATGAGGATTTTTTCCTAACTTCATCATTGGCAACTTTAAAATCACATTTAGTTGGAATTTTTGTCTTTCCTCTCTTCCTTCCTTGTTGCCCCCTCTCTAAAGGCTTGACCTAGTTCAGTCTGAATCGCTGCATTTACAGCGGGAACTGAATTTGTGGGGCCTGTGTTATGCCTAACACCGAGTTCATACGGCGTAGAACTAGGTGGGATAAATTGTTCCTATGGACGTTTCAGACAAAGTACTTCTTAGTGCCTTACCCTTCACCCCACCAACGCAGGATCAGTAACTGTTGTGGATCAAAAACGTTGAAAACTGCTGAAAACTACCTTTTTTAAAAAATAGTTCTTTTCTGAGGAATATTGGAGTATTTAATTTCTTTGTCAAAACACACAGAAATGGACAAAACCTTTGAAAGAAGAAAAATGAATGAAAGAAAGCAGAAATTTTCTTCAAAAAGAAAGAAAGCAGAAATTTTCTTCAAAAAGAAAGAAAGAAAGGGGTTGTGTTGTTTTAAAGACAAGTTCCTGCTTTATTTATCTGTTTAAAAGAACCCGTTGAGCATCTCCATAGCAAGCACTGGGCTGGGCACCAGCTCTGTGGCTCAAACCCTGTGTTCCGTTTGGATAAATTCCACCTGTACGGCAGCAGCGGCTCTCTCGGTCGTCTGGAAAAGAGCCGGTGTCATTAGAGCAATTTACGGGCCGTAATTTGAGAGGCGCTGCATTGATTACGCCCTGTTTCCCGTGCTGCAGTAAGGAATGGCCAGTTCTGAACTTTGAGGTGAAACTTCAACAAAACAACCCAGAACAAANAAAAAAAAAAAACCCAACGAATAGGCTTTGTTTTCAGCAGGGGGAGCTGCAGAGCTTCGGCAGAGCCTGCGCCGGGGGGGAAGAGGCAGTGGGGCCGCCGCGGGTCGGGGCTCCCCCTGCGGCGGTGCCCCCCTGCGGGGGCGGCCGTAGTCCGCCGCCACCCCGGGCCCTCGCCCCAGGGCTCTCCGGCCCCTCTGCTGGAACTCGCTGAGCCGCCGCTCCTCTGGAGCGTCGCAGCTCCGTGCCAGGCGGTGTCCCCGCGGCACGGCGACGTGGGGCACGGGGTGCCCTTTCCCAGAAATGTGCCGCCCGCAAAAACTGTGTTACGTGTGTAGTGGCAAGGTTTTTAATGCCGTTGCGTGCTACTCCCAAACAATAACTCCTGGGCCTTGGACCCTCAAGTTTTAAAGTCAAATGAAGTGGCCCGGAGTTCTGGGTGCTCGCAGAAAAGGCCGGGTTTAGTATATTTGCTCCATCACATCCCGGGAGTACCCACTGAGCGAGCTCTCCCCTCTGCTCACAGACGGTGCCAGAATGGTAATGTCGTTTTTCCAACAATTCACAAATCTTCAGTAATGTGTTTCTTCTTTTCCCTGAAAGAAGGTAATCATGAGCCTCATACGGAATTACAGAGACAAATTAATCCTTGGTACAACTTGATTGAAAGGAAACAGACCAGATTTCTCTATTATACTTCTATGTTTCCTCAGCCTTTTCACTTCCACGTCATATCTAAATTAATGCCAGGCTTGTCATGCTCTAACAGACGTCTTACATTTCCTCCTGGTTTTATATTAACTGTATTCAGACGGGTTAGTCCATAGTACACGTGTCTATGATTTCCAGCCCAGTGAACGCGCTGTGAAGCCGCTGCCCAGGGCTGAGCGTGGTTGTGGGTGGGTGGTTGGAGCTCGGTGGGGTTGGCGTTCTCAGCTTTGGTTTTGTTTCCAGGTCTCTGGCTTAGCCATGCAGCGTGCAGATACCTCAGTAAATGAAAGCGAGTTTCCTATCCCTTCCCTAACCATTCCCCCTCGTTTCTTAAAAGGTAAGGCTTCTCAGTTCACTTTCAGTCTGACATCTGCAGAGGAGGGATAATTCTTGCTTTCCCTACGTCAGTTCAAACTGCGAGGGGTGTGGAGGGGGGCGGCTCTGTGCAGAGGGTCATTGTTGGTGCATTGAAACTTTCAGAGAGCTATAAGGGAATGTTGGAACAGAAAACTTAAACCTTCCGAGCTGCATGCTGTAACGTGCTAAGATAGGCAGTTTCTCAACAGTGAAGCTACAAAATTAAATAAATACAGAAAGGGAAGCAAAAGGGTCACGTTGTAGCAGTAAAGATGCTGGAGTTTATTCTGAATTATGCTGGGCATGCGAAGTGCTGAATAGTTGTAAGATTCTGTATGAAGCGTGATAATTAAGTGACTGGAGATGGTTTGTACAGTGGTGTGGTGTTCTGGGCAGGGAGTGAGGCGGTCTCCCAGGCAGTGCTCGTGTGCCAGCGCCGGCGCGGGGTTAGAGCCCTCACCGAGCGCCCAGGCAGTCTTCCCTGATGGGATATTGATCTTGGTCTTGTCCGTTGCAGTGCATTCTGGAAAGAATTGCTATAAAACAAGTGTGTGCTAGTTTTATAGGACACTTTTCTACTCCTGAATGTCTTTTTACATGTAACGTTCTTCAGCATGCCATTGAAAACACGGTATTTTTCTTCTAAAGAGCTTTGCATGTTATGGAACTATTGAAAGATTTAAATATAAGTGACAGTAGGAGTAATCAGGAGTAATACAAATGGAAGTTGAGGCTACAGGCAAATTGTGAGAGGTAGGACCTGTTGCAGGCTTTTAATAGCTAATCATGGAACTATTTATTTCACTAGAATAAAAACAATGGTGTTTGAATAATGAAGAATTTGCTTTGTTTGCATCTATAGATTTACTCTCCAAAAGGATTTGGGTGTCTTCAGTTCTCCTGGGAAATGGCAGGAAAATCTTCAGCCTGTAGAAGATACTGTAACCTGGTTGGCTTTATTAGTGTGATGAAGTGTGGTGCAAAGAGATGATTCTGATTCCCTGGGTTGTGTTAAAGGTGACTCTCAGCCTGGGCTTTTTTCTTTTTCCTTTTCGACTTCTGCATGTGGGATTTCAGACCCGTGGCATTAGTGTGAACCAGAGAGAGGTTTTATTCCTTTCTTTTTCTTCTCGTTATCATGCTCGTGCCCACTGGCACGTTTTACTGAGGCTGTTACTTTCAACCTCCTTAAGCCTCATAGGAAGCCTTTTCCAGCTGCCAGCAGCGGGGGTGTGGAGATCCTCCATCGGAGCGGAGCAGAGCAGTGCGGCAGAGGTGTCCGTCACAGAGATGCTCAACGCCTCTCTGACTTCTCATATCAGAATTTGGTTCTCCCCTGTCTGGCCTTATTTTGAGTTCTTTCTAGACTCTTGCCTCGCTGCAGAGAAATTTTCATTATTTCTTTGGGAACACGAAACACACTCTTCCTGAGCAGAGGGTGGAAACACATCCCAACAAAGAGGAAGTCAGGCAAAAACGCCAGGAGGCCTGCATGGATGACCAAGGAGCTCCTGGACAAACTCAAACGGAAGAAGGAAGCCTACAGAGGGTGGAAGCAAGGACAGGCAGTCCGGGAGAAATACAGAGAAATTGTCTGAGCAGCAAAGGGTCAGGTGAGGAAAGGTAAAGCCCAGGTAGAGTTAAATCTGGCCAGGGGCGTCAAGGGCCACAAGAAAAGCTTCTACAGGTATGTCCGTGATAAAAGAGGGGGCTCCGGGGAGACCTCAGAGCCCCTTCCAGTGCCTAAAGGGTCTCCAGGAGAGCTGGGGAGGGACTCTGGATCAGGGAGGGGAGCCATGGGACGAGGGGTTTTACACTGAGAGAGGGGAGACTGAGATGAGATCTGAGGAAGAGATTCTCTCCTGTGAGGACGGTGAGCCCCTGTGGCAGGTTGCCCCGAGAAGCTGTGGCTGCCCCATCCCTGGAGGTGTTCAAGGCCAGGTTGGACGGGGCTTGGAGCAACCTGGGCTGGTGGGAGGTGTCCCTGTCCAGGGCAGGGGGGTTCAAGCAAGATGATCTTTGAGGTCCATTCCACCTGTAACCATTCTGTGATTCTGTGGTGCTGAGGGGCAGGAGAAAGAGGGAGCAGAATCAGCGCTTCTGACACAAGAGTCAACGTGCACTCGGAGTGTTTGCAGCCTCCGTTCCCTAGCAGTTTGCATTGATAACTGGCAGTAAAACACTTCCTCAGCTAAACTGGTGTAAAGAGATACTCTCACAACAGGAAATACTGTTTGTCCTTCCTTAAGGGAGGTGTTAGAGGTACTGCCTGGTTAGATGTTAGTAGGTGGCTCGTAATATTTACTCTTCTGCTCTCTGGTATGTGTTTCGTTGCAGAAATCAGAGGGAGAACATATGACCGATAGGTACAGCACAATCTAGTGGATTCCCCACTAGGAACAAAAAAAATAATTCTCAGTTTCACTTTCCATGTTTGTTTTCTTTCTGGCAGGTCATGTCTTCCTTTTCCTTGTACGCCCATATGTAACAGATGAGATGAGCAAAACAGTGCAGTGCCCGCATACCCTGATGAGGCTTTAATATCACTGAGGACTGAAGAATCTTTCTCTTTATGCATTAATATAAAATAAGGTCAAATAAAAGTGGGGAGAATATTTTATGAGAATATTTTATAAGAATATAAACGTTTCCAATAATATTAGATACATGCATTTTTATTGGGTTTCATAGTGTTATGATAATAGTCATAATTTTCTTCAATGCATTTTCTTGTAGTGAGAAGAAATTGTGACACTGAATCCTCTGTTTTTAGACACATTACGTGCAGCAGGCTGTGAATTAACAGCAGTTGCAACAGCAAGATTTACGCACTTCTAAACGCTGTGGGAATGTTCCTGAAGTCTGCTCATTCCCTTCTTCTGAAAGATGGGTCTTTTTCTTGCCCACTGGTGCTTGGGGCTGTATTCCGTCCTGAGAGCTGTATCCTCATTAATAAGCTCACGTTTTCTTGGAATGGAAGGTGGATAAGTAGTTTGTTTTAGTTGGAGCAAAAGGAAGATGATGGGAGGATGAGATTATGCAAAGTTAAACGCACACATACACATATATGTGTGCATGTTAAATTTGGAAGTGTCTTAGTTTTTTGTTTTCATGGCAAATTAAAATTGTGAAGTGAGGAGAAAGAATCACAAAAGCTCCATTAAAACATTGTAGAATTATATTTGTGAAACGGATTTTTTTTTTTTTTAGTAGAAAGGAACAATTTGAAAATATCTATCTTTCAAAACTAGTTGCTTGGGTGAACAGAGAGAAGCACAAAGCTGAAACAGTTATAAATTGTAACCTTTAAAAATAGATACATTCTTCGTAACAAACCTGGCATCTTCTCATTGTCACAGACACATTCATTAACTGAAATATTTAGTTGGGATTGTGGGAGGTTTAAAAATGCAACAGCTGCTTCATTTTTACTTTCCTTTCTGAAGATGTGATTTATTTAACTTTAATTTCTGATGCCTGCTGCAGTTGGTATCAGCTCAACTGTAGAAGATAAGGTAGGAGAGTTCCGCTGCCGGGTAAGGACGTGAGCTGCTGGATGCTGGAGTGAACGTGGAGGGTAGGAATGAAAGATGTGAGCTGTGCATTGGGAGCACGGCCTGTGTGCGTTGCACGGCCGCTCCGGATCCGTGCTGCTCAGCAGCCGGCCGCAGACAGCTTTGAGGATATCTGCAGAAAATAGCTAAGAGGAATACAGATATTTTTAGGAACTATAAACTTGTGAGATTAAACCCATTATTTTATTATTATGATAATTTGGACCTGTGTATTTACCAGAGAAACACGCATTCTGCCGGTTACAATAGCATGAAAGTATCTTTTTCTCTAGATTTGGATGCAGCTTGTGTGAACTCCCGATGTTGGGCAGAGCGGGTGGGAACAGGACGGATCCTGGGGTCCTCCTGTGGTTCAGACTAAGGAATTTTTCCTGGGGATCAGGGCCCTGCGAAAAGCCTCCTAACAAACTCCTCTTCCCCCCTTTGTCCAGCAACAGCTCTTTTATTTAAGAGAGCCTGGTTTATCTTGCAGTGCTGCTCCCTTGGCAGCCGACAAACGACTATTGGTATAAGCTCGTGATGAAATGCAGCGCAATGAACAGTTGAGCGTGTCACTGTTTGTCAGCTCGTTTGGCGTAGCTGGCCCAGTGTGCCCAGTTGGCACAGCTGACGTGCAGAGCGGAGGGCGCTTGCTAAGCAGAGAAGGGAAGAGCGATTGAGATGCTGCTGGTTCCAGCTTTGGGCATTGCGCGAGCGGCTGCGTTGCAGTGACCTGCCACCGTGCTCTGGCTGCACACCTGGGCTGCTCCCCTCCTCCTGCGAAGACGGCACCGAGCTCTGCTTAAATCACAGCCTCCCGCTCGGGAAGCAGGAGGAGGATCTGTTTACTTCAAAAACATGAGTGTGATAGTGGGAGTCAGACCTCATCCCTTGCTGGCAAGCCCAGACGTGGGAACTGGGTGGCTCGTGAGGGAAAGCTGTGGAAGATTGTCTTTGAAGCCAACCGTAAGAATCAGTTTTCAGCTCTCCGGGTTCTTTGTTTGGTCTGTTGGGCCCCTTGGAAATGCTGCACACTGGGAGAGAGAGCACTAAACCCTGTTTCGTAAGGTGAAGGTCAGGATGGCTTGTTAGTTCAGTATGGGTGGAGTTTCAATATTTATTAGGGTCTTCCTCCCTAAGGCCCGCCGGGGGGGTACGCGTAGGGTCCATGAGGCCGCCCCACACAGGAGGAGTCAGGTCTTTCCAGGTTCATCCAAGTCCTGCTCCTTCACTGCTGTGCTGAGACTGATACATCTGGGATACTCAGTTGTTGCCAGAAAAATGGGTTTTCTGCCATAGAAATCTAACAGAATGTATGGCAAATAAATGTAATGTGAAGTTATGATTAGTGGTCTGTGTTCTCAGGTGGTGTAGCTTCATTTCCATCCATCCTCTGCCTCCAGTGAGGCAGAGCTTAGCTGAAACCCAACTCCCTGCATTTTATTATTTTAAATAGAAGTGGGAACTTGATTTTTTTCCCAAATGCTGAGATGCCTTTTGATTGGAAAGGTAGAAGTTCATAAAAAAGCACGGCGATTTTTTGGCATCTTGATAAAGGAAAGCTATCCGAAGCTTTTGAAAGATACCCCTGAATAATAATAATAATAATAAAAAAAGGCAGCATGCAATTAAATTCAAAATACTCTGAGCATTTTATGAAATCCAGCTGGTTGTATCTTCCTCTTCCATAGACTAAGAGGTGACTCTTAATTCCTTAAAACTAGAGGTCTTGGAAGCTCCTATCATCGAAGAGATGCGCTAAACTGGGAAACAGGAAAATTAATGGGATGTCTCCTTAGAAGAAGCAGAAGCAAAAGGCACCTAGCAAAGTGATGGGTAAAGTTCTTGTATAATTGGCAGTAAAAGTCTCTACTGGTTTGGCACCCTCCACTTGAAGAGCGACAGGCTTTCTTAGCTCAATACATCATTTTCCTGTTGGCATGTTTTTATGTTGTGCGAGTCTGCAGACTGTAGCTGACAAGCATCAATATTGTCATCATCGTCATCATTACCTTCGGCAGCAGCTGAGGCCCGGCCAGCTCAGGGGTGTCACTGCTTGGTCGACGTCTTATTTCTCTTGGCTGCAATACACCTCCCACTGGGCCCCATCCATAATATTCAAAGACATCAAACTAGTCTCTTGCTGCCTTAGGGACCTTTTTATGTCTCCGGCACATGGAACACACATACACTGTTTGGAAGAGGGTGGCATAGAAAAATGATAATTTATTAACGCTACAAAAGAAATTTGTAGTATGGTTCATGTGTGACAATACCGAGGAGTAAAAGCAACAAGATGAGCTAAGATACCAGAGCTGGAAGAGCTAGTAATATTCTTTACGTGTTTAGGAGCTTTGGTCTGAAAGTCACGTACGTTTTTTGGCCGATACAGGCACGGCAGGTCAAGTGTTACACCGAAGGGATGTCTGTTGATCTTGCACAACACTTCTTCCTTTCCTTTCCAAGCAGATTCCGCTGTTTATATTAGTAATGGAAATTGCTACTTCAAAACGTACTTGTGATGAGCGGGTTAATTGAAAGAAACACTGTTGTACTAAAGCCCTGAATCTGAGCAGTTGTGGAGTGTTCTCACCGCAGTGCCTGGTCTGGACTCTTCCCCGGGTGGTGCTGGTTTGGCGGCGGTGGGAGAGCGGCAGCACGGCGGGGGTGGAAGCAGGAGCGTGCGGGTACAGGACAACACCCGCACTCCATCCGTCCTGTCCTCGGGGCTGCGGGCAGCACGGGCCACTGCTGTATGCAGCGTTCGTTCTGGCAAGCAAGGGTTTAGCAAGAGACGAGACGGAGCTGTTGTGCAGGTTGTGGAAGGTGGTGGGAGAGGAGGCTTAGCTGAGCAGCAGGGGAGTCTATTGTCTCTTTTACTGCCTGATTAAAATGAGGTTTTTACAGCAGAAATACTCCCTGGAGGCTGAGCTGTCAGAAAGGATTTCTGTGTGCTCCACAACATGCTGTAGTCGTGTTGTGTACCTATTGGTAGAACTTAGAGTGTGGCTGGAATCTGTGTTGTCTTTGCTGGAAAACCTCTTGCGACCCTTCAGATAACAGCTACTGCTCCTAAAGGAAGAAAAAAAATGTCAGAACTTATTTAGGTGATAATTTTCAAGGAGGTTTGATGTAGGTGGCTATACGAGTCTGAGAGAATGCTGCTAAGAGTCTGATTTCCAATTTAATCGCAATGATAGTGCGCAAAACAAATAGTATTGTTGCTATGTGCAGAATTAAGTATTACATTCAAAAGCATAGCAGGGGATAACGTGCTTTGTACATATTATCTGTAATACTAAATAGCACTCAGCAAGTATTTTGTACAGTTCTACTGTGTTTCTGTTAGGGTAGAAGAGAGGAAGGATAATCTGGAGAAAAGGGAAAATGCAAGGTTAAAAAAAAAACCCCAACCAACAAAACCTGCAAGCTGACTTCTCAGCTTCTATTGACAAAACTCCAGAGAATCAACTCACAGGAGTTTATAAACTCTAAAATGGCTGTTGGGGATATTGTACCAAACAAGCTGTAAGTGTTTACAGGAGTCCTAACTGTTGACACCAGCAGGTTTGTGTACTTGTCTGTCTTTTACTTCATGGAAATAAAGAAGAGAAAATGTAAATGAAGTTTTGGTGGTGTTGGAAGAGCTGGAAAAGGTGAAAGATGAACTGCTGTAAACAAACTTGACTCTCAAGCTGAGGAAGCAGACTAGAAATGCTGATGTGACCTTGGCGTTGACTACAGAGGGATACATCTAGAAGTAAAATAGAATGTCTGCTGTATGCCCAGAGCAGGGAGAAATCCGTTCGTTTCAGTAGTGTGTCAGAGCTGTTTTGCTGACGGGCACGGGAGGAGCGTGTTCACCGCTGACGTGTGTATCTGACTGGGATCCCTCTCTGGGGCAGGGGCAGAAAGTTGCCTTTGACGCAAATTAGGGTATTTCCCACATCAGCGCCGCTGCTGTAACTGCCCAGACTGGAGACAGGCGCTCTGTTCGCCTCCCTGTGTGCTTCAGCGTGCTGATGCAGGGCCAGGGAAGGGCTGAGAGGGAGGAAGGTGCCTTCCCAGGTGGTGCAGTCGAGCTCGTGAGACACCTGAAAAATCGGGGCTCTTGACAAGCTATACATCCATAGCTTCCACATAAGCTGAGCATGAATATTAGCCTGTCAAAAACCACATAAGAAAGAAATTGACCTCATTTGCAGGTAGCTAAAAAGAAATTTCTTCTCAGACTCGCAATATTATGAACATTTGTTGTTCACAGAAGCCATCAAGTGTGACACAAACTTTATATACATGGGAAAAATCACCTCTTTTTCATTTTCCTCACGTCATTCTTCCCTTTTCACTGTATCAAAATGGGAAGGGAACAGACAAATCCTGCCTGCCTCCCTTCATGGTTGGAGTCGGGGTGTTTTTTAAGTTGAGAGGCTGCCTCCGTGGTTGGGGCATCGCCGAAGCGGACCCCCAGGGCGCTAACGGGAAGCCCTGACGGTGCGGCGTTTGATTCAGCGGGAGCGGTAATTCAGGCTCCTTCTGCCAGCTGGCTGATATTGGGTTTGGACAGGTTTGCTATAAATAACAGGCTGTAATAACGTGACCTCCGCTGTCTTTGACAGAAATTGGCCTGCAAATAGGCAGAAAAGCCGAGGATGCCTGTGGGCATGCATGTGTGCAGAGGGATGGCGTCACCCCCATTTCCATGGGAAACGGGCAGCAGAGTTCTCTGCCGTCCGGAGCACTGAGGATCAGTGAAGACGACAGGCAAGGTTTGAAGGGGTCACTGAGGCTAACCCGTTCTCTCAATTACAAGAGATTCTTCCCCCAGACCAGGCGTGTGTTTGGGGCCGAGGGGATGCTGCTGTTTCCAGGGTGCCCTAAATAAGCCCAAACAGGTTGGTGCCTGTGCGACCTGTTGCCAAGGTGATACAAATGGTCTTTTGCTTCAGCTGCTGAAGAGGACAGTTCAGCAGCAGATGTTCAAATGGAGCTGAATTCAAAGCTTTCTACGTGCTTTCACCCTGAAAGAGAAGACAAACAATTTTGTGTCATGTTGGATAAAATGTTTCATAAACACTGATGTGTGAGAAAGCAGTAGGCGTGAAAGTTCACTTTGCTGTCATTGCACTTTTTATCCATTAGCTTAGTGGGTAGGGCACCTGAGAGAAGAACTTGGAGGAGCAATTCTGAAAACAGTTAAATCTCAGGATTTTGTGAGGATGGATCACCCTTGGGATCCTTTAGTTTAGTTTAACCAGCTGCTGAGAGTTGGGCTTAATGGCCCTTACGGGTCCCTTCCAGTGTGAGATGTTCTATGATTTACTTCTTGAAATACTGATCTATAACCTAACCCTCATGTTTCTCCTGATGTTATGCTTATTAACATGAGGGAAACTCGGAGGCAGGAGGGCTACCTGTGGACAGACAGCTCCGGCTGTGTGGAATTAACAGAAGGGAAGAAGATGGTCAAGTTGAGATCTGTGGGGGAAATTCCCTCTATACTTCCCATATATCTGTAACTTGCATCACTGCTATTTTTTTTTCCCAGATAACTTGTGGGTTATCATCACTGAAAATATTATAAATGGCAATTGGGACATTTGAAAATCAAGACAATAACTCTGTAGCCAGTTGGTTAGGATTTTGATGTCGTATGTGAAATATGAAGATTAGCAGAATTAAATATCAAATTTGCCATTAAAATATTGTTTCTAAAGAGCTTAAGATATGAACAGATGCTTAATTGCAGAGAAAAAAAAAGCATTTTCTACTTCTTGAATGGAAGTGGCAGGGATTGAGTCTTTTTGACTTAGCGACAGCAAAATAATTTAAAACAGAAGAATGAATTTACTTGCTATGGGTTAAGTATAAATGGATCTAGTTTCTGTAAATAAGTCAGTATTGAAAGAGCTTAAAAAAATCCCTTGATACCAAATGTTTCAGAAGCCAACATCAAATCTTTTAAAATACTGGAAGTCTTTTGTGATCAGTACCATAACCTCCGGGCACAGAGCGTGTTCAGGATTTGTAAGATTGATCCCAAAATGGCATAGAAGGGGGAAAAAAAAAAAATTATGAATTAGACATCATAAGATGCCAGAACAAAATGTTGCAGCCCTGTATCTTGGTCTTGTGCCGCTGTTAATTAAGAGTGTGCAGATGCTTTTAATATTGGTACCACCCTCATCCTGTGTCCGTTGAAGGTGACAGTGAAGCTCCCTTGGACTATAATGCTCGAGGAACAGACTAGAAAAATGTGTTCAGATCTGTGTATAACGCTCACGAGATTTAAGATAATAAAGTAGAATTAGTCAATTCTGAAGCATCCATATAGCCAATGATGTATTTCAAAATGTAGAAATAGCAGCTGAAGGTGCCCCCTCAGTGGCTGTCCCTTCCTGTTCAAACAAAAGCATGATTCTGTGCGTCTGCAAAAACATCTTTTAAAATAAGGTGGTGCTTGAGAGAGGGAAACAAGTCTCACGCATTCTGTTTCCTTTGTAATCTCTGTTGGGTTTGGGGTTTTTTGTGCTTGATGTGCAGTTGCACGTGGAGGCGCTGAGGTGGAAGATTTCTAATGGTTGAGTTTATCATATATCAGAAGAGTAAATCTTTGATGACCCCTTTGCACTGCGTTACCCCTCAGCTCTCTCCTGTTTGCCCATTTGAGCTGCCCCGCTGGAAATGATTGTTCTTTCCATACTTGAACCAATAAATAACTCTAAAGGTTTGCCAGTAGATTTACTTTGTGCCATTGCACTTGCCACTAGCTAAGAAGTCAGCTTCCTTTTAACAAATACCTGTTTAGTTTTGCTTATTTTAATGCTGGGCAGACCTGCAGGAAAAGGTAGTATCTTTAATTAAGTAGAACCAACATAGTTGGAAAAACGGGCGCGCTGATGGGACTGTAAGCCTTAAAGCATGTGCTTTTTCTCCAGCTGTCTCAGCAGCTCTGATACCATCCCTTGTCTCTCCTTCCCAAGCCTCACTTCTCTTTTAGGTTGTTTCAAGTGGAGTTGCCTGGTTATTACTTTTTATGTGCACGTCTAAGTAGGAACCCAGACGTTTTTAGGGGGTTGCAAGGCTCTGGACGCTACTGCTAGTTCTGCAGTGCTTGCACAGTGAGACTGCTGCGCCTCGCGCTGAGCCTTCTGCATCCTGGCTGAGAAGCCCCCGGGATGCAGGGTGTGTGGAGGTGCGGGGGCTCAAGAGTTGGTCCTGTACCGCTACACACTCTCGTCATTCTGACTCTCCCGATAGGATCCTAAGCTGGTGGAAATTAGTGCAGCTGCAATGACGCTGCCTCACTCTGAGGGTGGATCACCCTTGGGATCCTTTAGTTTAACTATTTGAAACTCTGATTATTTTTTCAACTCAGTTTTATTTTTTTCATTTTTTTAATTTTTTCGTTTTATTTTTTCAGATTATTTTTTCAACTCAGTTGAAACTCTGATTATTTTTTTTTTAGAGAAATATTGTTGCTACTTATCGTGAGATGCCACGGGGCTCCTGTTGTACTGCACTTGAAAATATAAGATAGATCCATACAGTGCAGTCAGATGCAAGCTCTTTTTCTAACCTCCAGGTAGGCCAATGTAATCCACGCTGCCATGAAGAAGCGATGCTGCCTTCCTTCTTTGCAAGTAATAATCTCCATTTCTCAGCAGGCCCTGTTAGGTCAAGCCCAGAGCTACGGTAATGCGGCTGTGTAGTTTCGGGATCTGCACTGGCTTGTCCAGAGAGTTTGGAGCATGGCCAGAATGAACCCCGTACCTACAGACCTACCCATTTTCACTGATATATTCTCTTCATTTTCTGCAGAAGCACCACAGGCTCGCATACTGGCTCCGTTGTCATGAGATAAAATTTGCTTATTCATATCTTAGCTGCATGACCCAGTGAGTCTGCTGGTCTAGTGTCTGTCGCGCATAATTCAAAGTAAATAAATCTCATGATAGTTAATCACATATTGGACACAAATCATTTAGAAATTCAAATAGAATGTTCCCTTTTTTGAAGATTTAGCAACAGGGAAATTTGAAACCAGAGTATTTGAGCTGAGTGTCAGGTTTAATTTTCACTTACTAAGAATATTAGTTAAGATGATATTTATTTAAGAAATTTGACATTAAGAATTTATTCATGGCAAATGCAAGTACCTTTGAAACCTTTGTTCTCAGTTGAAACAAAACGCTTTGTGGGATTATTAAATGCTACCCTGTGCGCTTTGAATTTCAAATGAGAATTGGGTTCAAAAGCGTCCCAATGGATTGAAGAGTAGATGGAAGAGAGCGACTCCAGACCTGCTGTCTGACCTTGAGCAAGTCGCTTCAGAGCTTAACGCTTCAACTTGCACCTTGATCTGTGCGGCAGAGATAATTACGCTTACCCTACTTTGTAAAAATGGAACCAGAATTCATCTTTATTCTCTGCAGCATAACTTCAGAATACTTTTGTTCTTATCAGTAGCAGCATATGAGACCACTTTTGCAGTTGGAGTTGTGTGTAGAAGACTGGGGAGTCTGGATTTGATCCTTGGTTCTGCTGTGGCTTTGAAAGGTGCCTGATCTTGACATAGCTCGATGCCCATTGGTGTTCTTTTCTCTTGATCTTCCCCTTTCTTGTTTCTGGAAATTGCAAGTTCACAATGTCTCTCTGTGGGAATGAATACCAGTGACACAACCAGGTTCAGAATTAAGAGGGGAAGAAGAGAATTTGGTTTATATCATGGATGAATGGACGTTCACCATCAAAAGAGAAAAGCTGTCCACTGCCATCTCTTTGTTTGCCAAACGGATCCATCCCCTCGATGATCTGAGGGCTGGAGCACATCTCCTATGAAGACAGGGTGAGAGAGTTGGGGTTGTTCAACCTGGAGAAGAGAAGGCTCCGGGGAGACCTTATAGCAGCTTTTCGGTATCTGTATTTTCAGTATAGCTACAGGAAAGCTGGAGGGGGACTTTTTACAAGGGCAAGTAGTGATAGAACGAGGGGGAATGGCTTCGAACTGGAAGAAGGCAGATTTAGATGAGTTATCAGGGAAGAAATTCTCTCCTGTGTGGGTGGTGAGCCCCTGTGGCAGGTTGCCCCGAGAAGCTGTGGCTGCCCCATCCCTGGAGGTGTTCAAGGCCAGGTTGGACGGGGCTTGGAGCAACCTGGGCTGGGGGGAGGTGTCCCTGCCCAGGGCAGGGGGTGGCACTGGGGGGGGGGCTTTAAGGTCCCTTCCAATCTAAACCATTCTATGATTCTATGATGTTTTGAGAATCATAAGGCCTTTTTAAAACTAGAAGAGAGTGACCTAAAACAAGGCTCACTTGTTTTCCTGAATATATCAAATGCAAAAGAAATTACTTTAGGTAAGTCAAAACTGAGAATGGGTGACATATTGCCCTTGGCCTTTAAAACCGCAGACACAATTTTACACGTAGATTTACTGATATTAAAAATCTGTTATTTGTGTACTTGCATGTAGTTAAGCTCTTGTGTGTGTCTTTTGTTTTCATTAATGTTACTGAATGTATCACCTTGGACGTGGAGAGCGGTAGCTGTAGTTCTGGGGTACTTTGGATTAGGTTGCAAGCAGGTGTTTCAAACGCTTCCACATCTCCGTAGGTTTGCTGCAGGAACGGGGCGATTCAGGCGCTCAACGCTGTGGCAGTGCGTAGTGCAACTGGATGTGGCAGAGCAGATAGCAGGAAGAGCGTATGCCCTCAGGGGTTTGGGATCTCTCTGAAACCTGCGGGAGGGATGTTGTTCTCGGTACAGGAAAGGTGGGCTGGATGCAGTACTGAAGAGAGTGACGCAGGGGGTCATTCTAGATTAGTGCTACGTCAGGCTTGGAAAGGTGGATGGTTAGAATTTGGGATAGGTGGATGATTAGAAAGGGGTTTAAAATATTTTTCTGTTTGCTTGTTTGTTGTCAGCTGCTGCACAGAAACCGATTCCACCTTTATTGCAGGGGAAAATCCCAGCGCTGAAAGAGGGTCACAAAAAGCAAACCTCTGGGAGGAATCTGGAAGAGGATCTCCTAATGCGGTCTCTGAGCTCTTGGTTGTGTCTGCATTGCATTGCAAACCGTGCAAGTCTGAGCCTGCTTTCGGAGCGAAGCTGCCCTCTGTCTACAGTGCCAGCCCCCAGGCTGCGATCTGCTGCTGTCGTTCTTGTGCAGCCCGTTGCTGGTGAGGGAGGAGAGGATGCCTGGCGGCCGCGCCGAGCACCTGACTGCTCCGTCCTGCAATTGCTTCGGACGGGGTTTGCGCGAGGCTGCGGGCACTGCAGTCATGTTGGTGGCAGTTCGTAAGCGCGGTGTGGAATCCCGTAAGCCTACACTGCAGCTGGAAAGGCGGACTGGAGGGATGCAGGTCGCTGACTGCACCGTGCTTCGCTTGCTCTCCGGCTCCTCCAGCTTTTACAGGAACAGCGATCCGGGTTGATCCAAGGGAGCCGCAGTCCTCTGTACCCAAAGCCGCTGTCGTGCCAGCGTCGCTGACCCCCGCGTGGCTGCCGTTCCTCGTGCTGCCCTGGGTATCGCTTCCCAAGGCTCCGCGCAAGTGCGCGCAATAGGTGTTCTCATCAGCCCTGTGGCTGAGAAAGGCTGGGAGCAGAGTTGCTGCTGTCGGCTCTGTGCGGGAGAGGTGCTCTTTGATCGCGAGAGGGTTTTGTTTTCCCCGTTGTTCTTGGAAAAGGGGATGCTTGCAGAGGCCGTTGGCAGAAACACCCGGCGCTGTGAGAGCAGCACGGCATGCAGGCACTCGGGACTTCACCCTCTGGTCACAAGGACAGACACTTTTTTTCTCTGCATTTTTTCCTTCTTTCTTTTTTCTTTTTTAAAGTTGGCTTAGTACAAAGAATTAATTCCAAATGACTCTTTCTACAAAATATAATAGCTTTCACTTCTGGCCAAAATTGCCTCCACCTGGTAAATATTTGCATTACACGTTGTCGGGTCTCTCAGGCACTCGGATGCAGCAGTGCAGGTGTCTTCCAGACACCATTTTGTGACATTGGGATCGTGTTGTTGAGAAAGCCAGTCACAGTTTAATTGTTTATTATCAGCCAGGCAGAAATGGTAGTTCCCCGTTTAGGCATTGCTGATGATGTGCTCTAGAATGTACAGTTCACTTGGAGCGCCAATTTCTTCTGAGTAGGCGGTTGAGTGGGTCTGCCAGTGATTCTCTGGATGATGTTAGGTCAGCCTTGCGAACCCTCATCTCACAAGGTTTGCACAAATGTTTGCACCTTTAATGCTATTTTAATATATTTCCTGCCTGTGTCTTTTGCCATGCCCTGGGAAGGGTTTCCTGCTGTGTTGTTCGGTGACAGTAAGTACCCTGCAGGCTCTCTGCGCTGAGCAGCAATCCTTAGAATGCCTTTAAAGGGTCCAACCCAACGCTCTCCCAGAGGCACACGGATACTGTCTCGCAGCCAGCTGTGTGCCTTCTCTCCGATCTCTCAACGTCAGTGACTTTCTCAGAACCCACGTGCTGAAATCATTCCGTGTGAATCTCGGCTTTTGTTTGAGGGAGGGGAAAAGTAAGTTTCTGATTCTTACATTAACAAGGAAAAGCTGTAAGAGAGATTCTGAGTGTTCCCTACAGACCCTAAAACTAGAGGGCAAGTAAAGGCAACGTTTGCCACCTAGAAGAAGAAATAAGCCGTCAGGAGATGGAGGGCAATCTCACGACCGAGGGTAGAAGGAAGGGAGATGGTTGGACACCATTTGTGGGAGCAGAGTTGATGCTACCGTATTTTTGAGATCTCGTGGATATTACGAGTGTTGAATCCAGTTCACCTTGCAGTTTTGCACTGCAGTGACCTCCTTTATGTTATTACAGTACAATTAAAAACGAATAGAGCTCTCCTCCCTCTTCAGTATTAGTTAAATTCTCCATATGCTGGTAGGCTAAATGAGTATTGACCTGTTTAACTTTAATTAAACAGCAAAGTCTGGGGGGAAGCCAAGAGCACACTGTCAAATTAAAGCAGTTGCCTGTGTAAACAGCTGCCCATAAATCAGATTCTCTTGTATACATAACAATTGTTAATTGAATAATTACCTACATTTCATCTCTTAATTTTTTCCTCAGGAAATGCATCAAATTTACTTGGAAGTATTGGATTTGTTAGCATGTTTTGAACTCACAAATCCAGAAGTGCAGTATACGTGCTAGCAGGTGTGCAGGAGCTTTCAGGAGCTTATGGTCGAGGCTTGGAAGGAGAAGTTGACAGGAGGGTGATAGACACATAAAGGAGTGCCAGAACCTCTCGAGAGGCGTTTTGTGTGAGGGTGGTTGAGGCGGTGTTAGGGCTGTGGGTTGTGTTGATCGGAGGCTAGATTTGGTTTGGCAAGTCAAAACCAGGACCCACTGAAACCTCTGGAAGTCTCCCACTGATCTCGGCAGTGGTTGTGTCCTGCCTGGTGTCCTGTAGTGGCCTCCACAGGGCAGCCCACGTCGTGCTTGGGTCCCCTGGCAATCCTGGCAGGGCACCAGGGACAGATCTGTGGGATGCCTTCTCCGTCAGACGGAACGGGCCATTCGGCAAGGTCAGGGCGGTATGGGACCTGATGGAGCTCAGAGCCAAGTGCAGTCTGCCGTTACCTGCAGTGAGGTAAATCATGGGGAGATGGTGGTGTCTCTCTGGTAATGGGAAAAGGGCCGCTTTCCACCTGGAATGCGGAAACCTGCGCTAGTTTGCAGTTCAGAGCAGGTTTCGCTGGCGCTGCGGTGTCCCTGCCTGACGGCAGACTTCGGGGTGTTTTCTGTGCTCAAACCTGCCGTGACTGCAGAGGTGCTCAAAGGGATCTCCCTAAAAATAGGAACTGCTTAACAATTCCATTTGAAGAGTGGAGTTAGACAACATTCACAAACCAGTGCTTGTATGGGAAACATTTGCTTTATATCTTCTGAACTAAAAATAAAAGGGAGCTGCAAATATTTGCTTTGCTCTATTGGTATCCTTTCATGAGCTCTGCCTGGGATGAGTAAGACGGTATCTTCCTGCAGAGCTGTTTTAAGCAAGCTGCTGCTCACGGGCTGCTGTTTCCAGCATGGAAGTCATCTCCCACCCCTGTATACGTCCTCAGATGTGTACATAGAAAGCAGCACGGTTCAGCTCTGTCCTGGCCAAACCCAATACACCGATGACCTCCCACAAAGGGAGTCTGGCTCACCCTTGCCGTGACTGCTGGAGAAACGTCCATCTGGTCAGATGAATCCCATACCCAGTGTTCTTTGGGAAGTGCTTCAAGGCGATCCATCATGCTGCAGACCGTGGCAGCCCAACACGGGCGTCAGGCCCGATGTTTTCCCATCAGTAGCTGGCAATTCTCAGCACGCACAAAAATATAAAACCTGATCTTTATTGAGTTGTTCACGTTTGCTGTTTCCCCCTAGACAAAGCAACAAATCTGCTGCTCTCTTTCTGTTCAAGAGGAGAAAATACATGCCTCCGCAAAAGCTCCTTGCCTTTTCCAAGGCTCTGTCTCTATCCCGTGGCTTTAAAAATACAAAGGTACTGTGAAATCTCTCTTTCTCTGGGGAGATACTCTCTGCTTTGCTTTCTTTGCTTGTGTCTGTGTGCGCGGTGTGTCAGCCCTTTGCAGGGATGTAGTTTGGGCATGAAAGCCGCAGCCTTGGGGACGACATTTAGTATATAGCTCTGCCAGCGGTTCCTCCGAGTCCCCGTGGCTCACAGGGTGCCATCGGCCCCTCCTGCCTTAGGGGACAGCCCGGAGGACCACCACTGGTTCCCTTCCCCGCCAGCCCCACAGGCACAGTTGAGGCTGAACCATCTACAAAGTATTGAGGGGAATTTTGAAGTTAGGAGCGTGTAGCCCGGCACGTTGTGTTTGCGAGAGGTCCTCGCTGCGGGGTGGTGACACTCGGGCGTGAGGAGCCGCAGCCCCACCAGCGCTAGCCTGGCTGCGGGAGGCACGTGCTGCGGCCGGGAGAGGGACGGGGACCCGCGCAGCTCTGAGGGAAATCAATAGGGAAGCGCTGCTCAACGCGCCGCGCGGCCCTGGGAGACGAGCTGAGCAGGAGAGACACCGGAATCTGCAAGTGAATCAACACTCTTCTTTTCCCATTGTTTTGGGCACCAAAAGAAAGGCAACAGGAAGGAGTATAAGCATAGGAGAAATGACCTGGGAAGAAGACTAAACAAACTCAAGTTCTTTATAGTAAGTGAAGACAGGTCTGAGCAAGGCAAGGAAGGTGATCAGATAGCAAGGCAAGGAAGGTGATCAGATGCCAAGACACTTCCAGAAGGAAAGCCCCCACCTCTCCGCACCCCTGGCGAGCAGGACAAGGACAAGTACGCTCCACAGGAGACAGCGGTAAAGAGAGGACTAGGCTGAATGAAGACGTCTTAGTCTGCAGCACTGGAGCTCCTTGAGCGCAGACCGGGACAGCGTCTGTCAGCATTGATGAAGGTGTGCCCTGAGCGGTCTGGGGCTGCGGAGGGGATTTCCAGCCCCCGTTTGCTACAGCTCTGTAAGGCTTTTGCCTTCGGGTTGGCAGAAGTTCCTTCCAGTTTTCTGTTCTGTATGTTCAGTGTGTGGATGAAATCATAAACCTAAAATGGGACACCTTTTGTGGCTGCACAGCAGAAATCTCGTGAGCTAACCTAAAAGCGGCTCTCTGAAGCACAAATATCAGAATGCTTTTAACGTGTGATGGAAAGAGCTGTCTCATGGAGCATAATTGTGCTCCTGGGATGGTCCCTTTTTCAGGGGCAACGCGGCGTCTCTGTAGCAGGGAACCGCAGCAACCGATGGGAGCATCGTACTCCTGGTTGCCTCTTCACATAGCCAGCGCCTTCTCCTTTCGGCCTGGGTTTGTGGTTCGGTACTCACACTTCAGAATCTTGCGTAGCAACAGAGAACAGTAACTCTTACTTCAAGACACTGACATGTCTGCCGGTATTAACCTTTCCTTAGCCAACCCAGGCAAGATTTGACATCAGGGAAGTATCTCAGCTTCTGCTATTCAAACATGTATATTTTTTCTCTGTCACTGTTCAAAAATTCTGAGTTTCTTTAGGCTCAGATTCAAAACAAGGACTTACCATGTTTTTCAAATTCTTTTATGCGATCTGGGAGAAACGCATCAACTTCTGTTTGTTCTTGGTGTGCTGGGTACGGCTCCCTGGTGTATGTCAGTGAGCCTTTGGCACTGTGTGGGAGAGCACCGCAAGGTTAGTAAAGCTTTTATCTGTCCTATTCACTTTAAAATATAAAAGAAAAGTCTGAGTCTGCATCTTTAGCTGCTGTAAGTTTGTGGAATTCCTTTGAAGTTTGCATATATAAAGAATCATGATAATTTTAGTGAAAAATCTGCTAATGCTGATGTTTTCTTCTTTATAACAATAATGAAGAATTTTGATCCCTCCTAAACATCAAAAGACGTCACTCTCCTCTTTGTTTTATCAGTATAACGAAAACGCAAATATACTTAAACCACTTCAAATGGTTGAGCATACGATAGCTGAAAGAAACCTCAGCTGTCTGAATTATACATCAGTGTCTGACTGTAATAACCCAGATTATCTGTGCTGTATGTATTTTGCTGAAAGGGAAAGTACTAACGGATGACTACAGTAAATTCAGTAATGTTTTCTGCGGCGCTTGAAATAATCGATGTGCACTGGTGTATACAGCAAAGCAAAGGTCTCTTTCTTGAAATCACCCAGCCAGGGCAGATAAGAGGGCTTTTTTGCTTCTAATGGAGGTAGCAAAAATATGCACTACTGTTAATGGTGGGCTGAGAGAACTGGGCCGGCGTGGCGAGGGCATGGGTGCCGCTGGCGCTCCACCCCCGAGCGGGGATGGTGGGTGGGATGAGCCAGGAGGGAGCACCCTCGGAGCAGGTTCACGTCGGAGCACGGCGCCTGCCCCGGCAGCAAGTGCCGCTCCAAGTGAGCCGCGGCTCGCGCGGCTCGGCTGGCTGCCCCCACGGCCCGCGGGAAGGATTTTGAGCCAAGAAGGCGCAGGTAAGCTTTGTCACCGCGTGTTTCCCACGAGGTGCCTGTGGCGATGGGAGAGGGTTCTGGATGGGGACGTTTGGATCAGGTTCTGAAACATCCTGGGAGTCACGGAGCAGAAGAGAGATGGCTGGTAGAGCCCGAGAAGCACATCCAGTCAGGCTGTTGGCGCTAGTCTGAGCGCTCCAGAGGAACGTGGGTATTTATAGACATTGCCCACTAACATGCAGTAAATTTGACTGCAATGTTGAGGACAAATTTGAAAAGGTAGGGTGTATTCTTCCTGTAAAAGTTTGGAGCAAAACTGAACGCTTTCAGTCTTGAACATCAGATTTCCTTTTTCAGTTACTTTTGAATAATTATTCTATAGTCAAGAAGAGCTGTGGAAAACAATACGGATACGTTTGTTTTTTGTGTTACATTTTTATGAACAGCTGAGAGCAGCGGAAGGTAAGCCGTACTTGAACTCATAAACCAAGACTGTAACAATTTTATACACTTTATAGGGTTTATTTAATGAGCTTGAGTAATATGGAATGCAAAGTGTTCCCAAGGGGCCCCGATCAACTAGAATATTGAACTGGAAAGCAGACTGTACATTGTGTTTTAACTAATGTCGTACAGCTATACGCTTTTTATGGAACACATTTCCTTCGTGGAGAAGGAGCATTGCGAAGCGCCGTCACGCCCAGACCGTGAGGGGGCTGCCCCGACGCGTTTCGGTTTGGCGGGATGCGTTGGGGACGGTGAGGGGCTGTGACCGCGTAGGCGGTAAGCAGTGGGCGTAGAAGAATAATGTGTCTTCTGAGACGTCTTGGCTTTACCTTTCCTGCTGTGGTTCCGCCTCTACGTTTAGATGTGTGCGCGGTGAGATGGGGGGAGGCGGTGGCTGCCGCGGTGTCGCTGTCCTTGCGCAGGAGCTGGCACCCTGGCTGCTGCCGGCTCTCCCCGGGGACAGCGGAAAAGGCAGTTCAGTTGCCAGCTGACACCTCTCACAGAGCAGACTTCACCGGAAAATTGAACAGAGGGGAAAAAGGAACTGTGAATACAAATCACAAAGCGTTTATCTCGGCAAACACAGAGTGTGGTTGACTTTGGTGTGGGGAGTGTGACTTTTTTACTGTCCTAACGCTGGAAGGACACACGCAGTAGCTGCATTAATGACGTTTTATGCCTGAGCACACGACTAGGACAGTATATAAACAGAGGTAGCTCTCTGGGCTTTTTACCATGGAAAAATATGAGTATTTTACCAGGAAAGGCATTTTTTTTTCCCAGCAACGAAGCCGTAGCCTCTATTTATTCCAGTCTTCTCCCAAATCTGTCACTTCTCAGACTTGCATCAGGAAGAGTATGGGAACACTTTGGTGTTGAAAAAGTGCAGGAACGGTATCAATATTACACATTAGTATGTGTTTAAGTGTAAAATGAACTAATTGCGAGGGCACGGTTTGAGGGATTTACCAGTCTGAAACTCTTTTCAGATCAGTTTTCCTCAGCGGTGTATTTGATTTTTTTATTTTTTTTTACCTGACTTTTGAGTTCAGCCATGAGATGTGAATGTGAATCTTTGGGAGATGAGAAGTGTAATCTACCAGTGTCACTTTATGCTCGAATTTTTCTGACAACTCACTCTTTGTATTTGTTCCCTTAACTGATGGCAAATACCGAGTAACAAATTGAGTAAAATGAACTCGTATGAGAATTTGAGTGAAAGAAGATTATGCATTATTTAGGTCTGCTGATATTTGGGGACTCATTGTTACCCAGCTACCATCTTGAAATGAGTAAACATAATCTGAATAATCAAGTGTGTGATTCAGGTCTAATTGAAATCGAGCGAAACTGAAATCCTGTTGGCTTCAATGAGTAGAAGCAGCAAAGCACTTCCATGCACGCGAAAGGACAAGAGTAAGAGATTTCTCAAGGGTGAGGTGAGCAACAGCAGCAATCGTGCTACCGTTCAGGTAGCGTTAATACAGCAGAGGAATGGCTCTGTCTTATTTTCCCTGGAGAAACTGAAGTCTTCTCCCGAGTCCTGCCCTCTGCCCCATTCCAGTCTTGTTCTGCTCCCAGTGGATCTGAGCCGGGACCTGAGCAATACCTGGGACTGCAGTACGCTTCCCTGTCCTAGCCAGGTCCGGGTGCCTTCGCAGGACAGGAGGGACACCACAGTCCAAAGCTCGTGCATTTTGCTACCTGAAGGCTGTCCAGCCCCGAGGAAAGGGGTTGGGGATGAGGCAAACCACCGGCACTGCTTTGCTTCGCCACAGCCCACCTCTGTTTTGAATGTCGATAAATCGATCCGGCGCGGTCCCAGACAAACGTCAAGTTTGCATCAAGTTGCGCCAGGGGAGGTTTAGGTTAGACATTAGGAAAAACTTCTACACCAAAAGGGTCATCAAAGACTGGAACAGGCTGCCCAGGGAAGCGGTGGAATCGCCATCCTTGGATGCATTTAAAAGCCGTCTAGATACGGTGCTCAGGGACACGGTTTAGAAGTGGGCCTGGTAGAGTTAGATAACGGATGGACTTGGTGATCTTAAAGGTCTTTTCCAGCCATAATGATTCTATGATTCTATGGTTCTAAACCTACGCTGGCTAAATGGAGCTCCGGTTGGTGGCCAGGCAAGATGGCAGCGTGAGGGGCCTCTGAACTATCTCCTCTGAAGTTCCATTAGGAGGGATGTCATGTCATGGCATTTATATTTAATACAGACACACTGGACCATGCTGGCAATAGCGAAGTGGATGTGGTGGAGGAAATTGGCACAGTGAGAGCTGCATGCCAAGTACCCGCTGCAAATGCATCTCTGTCAGAGAGACAAGGCGGCTCTGTCACCCTCTCATCAGATGTAATTGAATGCCTACAGAGGTGGTAATTACAAATACCGTCCAGGCTGCACAGGCTCATTTGTCTTTGTTTATCATCAGAGCAAGTATATTGATCATTACTAAAGCATTAAATATCTTTGGAGAGGAACAGGAAAATCAGATTAATAAAGCCTGACATGCATTGTAAAATGCACTTCTCCATGAAAGTCAGGTTTGGTAAGTACAGAAATGACAAATGAAATTACTCTTTTAGCACTCTGTTGACCCAGTAGTGTTACCCTGGGAGAAACGGCGTCTCGGAGAAAGCCGCTTTGGACTTTTATTACTCAGGTCTTCCTCTACACTTTGGAGCCAACTGAGTCACTTTGCGTTTTAACTATGTATGTACAGCTTTGAGACTTAATGTACTGTCTGGATTATGAACCTGACTGCAGTGGAGTTGGTGGTATGAAACTAGCGTGGTGGAATTGCAATGAAAATCTAGCGACTAAAACTCTAGAGCAGAGATTATGGTTCAAAGCCTGTTCAAGGAGAAGGCGAGGTAGAACGTGCTTGAAGCGCGCCGGTGCCAGCCAGGAGTTCAGTGGGTGCAGTTTCTGCAGTGATGGGCTGTCCACATTGGTATAAACAGAGTTTGATCTTTCGCACGTTGTTCTCATGTCCGATATTACGGTTTTATCTCAGGCAGCAGAACATGAGCGTTTGTAGTCCAAACTGGTATTTCTCTCACTGTGCTCTTAGAAACAGTGAATTTTGCCCGGAGTTTCACTAGTGCTCTTCAGCTAACAGCTAGTGGTTACCCATTTTTCTTATAAGCTCCCTATTATCTAATATCAGTTTTTTAGAGAAATGGCCAGGAATGTTCTGTGCGGGCTCACTCTGTCTCATGCTGAATTCTGTGAACTGTTGATGTGCTACAGCAAGGAAGGAAGTTTCTCATATCCAGTTCTGGTGAGCCTTCATCAGTGCTCCATATACAGGAGAATTAATTTACAGTATGTCAAAATGCTTTGAAATCCGGCTTAGTTCAAATACTCCTTAAAAAAATCTGCATGGTTATCAGATGCTTAGCAAGTCCTTCCTCTCCCAAAATTAAGACCTACTCTTACTAACGCCTGCTGCGTCTGGATAAGGTTACAGATAGTGCAGATATTCCCATTTGGAACGTCACTCTTCTGTTAGGTGGTTTGTTTGGCATGCAGATGAATCCGGCAGATGAAAAAAAAAAAAAAATATACACTTGCTATTAAACTGGCATTTTCTTAAGCTTTTCCTTCAGTTACAAAGTAGGAAATCTTAAGACACGTGCTCAGCTGGTAGGTAGGTAACGTCATCTCTACGTTGTCCTCAGTGGTTCTGCGTTACTTTACGCTTGGCTGAAGATTTGGTACATTATTTTTCCCCTGTGGCCTGTTTTTTAAGTACAGTGTATGCAGTTTGTCTTCCTCCTCAGCTATTTTTTTAAGAATTTGGGTGTTGATTTAGCAATAGACCCAAGTTAGTGCTCTTTCTTCAAATGAGTAGTGAGATTGCATGATAGGCTTGGATCACTGCCAAAGGCACCCCTTATTAAAGGAAATAAATTCAGAGTTTAACTCTCATATTTAGCATATTCCAAGCTGATTTATTAATCACTTCCTAGAATTAGTGATACGAAAATGTTGCAGTTGTTCGTTTAGCACTCGGCATTGTTTGGAGCCCCTTCGTGCAGTGATGGTGGTACTGTGTGACCGTGAGAGGGGCTCCTGCAGCTCTCCCACACGCGCCAACCTGCCGGCGTTGGCAGAGCTGGAGAGACAGCCCACCTGCGCATCCTCTTCCAGTGGGGGTAGCTGCTTTTAAAACTCTGCTAGAATCTCCAGATTAGTTTGATAGGATATTTCTCTCTCTTATGTATGCAAAAATGTGTACAAAGCGAGGGACGCCACCAAAACACCAGTGGGAACTTCACCAGCCACTGGTGCCGTCTTTTTGGTTTTGATTTGAAGCGTGGTCTTTGTTTTCTTGAAAATACGCGGAGCATGTCTAGTGGGCTCAGGTGGATAGTTATAAGATACTAGAACAATTCAGCTGGGTAAGAAGACAGAAAAGCCCGGTCCTACCTGGGCTAAATGCCTCAGGTGTGGCTGCACTCAGAGGAGTACTCGGAACTGGACGTCTTGCAGAACGGGAGACCCAGCTCTACAGACGGAGCTGCTTTCAAATATCCATAATCAGAAAAAGCCTTTAATCACTGAGTTTTAGCCTCAATTTAGATTTTCATGCATGCCAATTAGTAGAACCTTGTTTTCTAAAGATACGATCTTTCCTATTTTGAAAGCTTGACAGTTCTATTGCTTTAAAATTATTGAAGCTGACACGTCTCCTCAAGAACTGTTTAATCTGTCAGATTCTTCATTCTTTTATCGTCTCAATCATTTAATGACTAAAAAAAAAAAAGAAAAACCTCCCAATGAGTTATTTTTTACCTTTCTTTAACTCGCCAATAATTATAAAGATTTTTACTTGTTGTAGGAATTTCTCTTTAGAAACAGAGAAGAGCTAATTACAAACGCCCGATATCGTAGACTATGAATTCCGATGGAGGGCAGAGCAGTGTGCGGGTGGTAAGGTCACCCTGGGTTGGCGGTACAATTTGCTTGTCACACTGGGTGCTGAAAAGCTATCAAGGTTCACACAAGCAGCCGCCCCGTGATGCCGGCAGGCTGCCTGCGCCGCATTCACCGCTGCGTGTCGCGCCAGCTCGGCACTGGCAGGTTTGTCGTCCGTGCCTCCAGCTGCCAGCAGCCCCCGGGTTGCCTCCTCACTGATTTTACAGCTCCTTATGTTGGCCCCTTGTTGGGTACAAGGGACTCGTCCAGATGGACCACTTGTCTTAGCCGGGCTGGAAATGGTAGAGGTTCAAGGACAGGGAACTGCTGGAGAGGGTCCAGCAAAGGG
>RSEF01000001.1:21904766-21922344 GCA_003993805.1 Himantopus leucocephalus | reverse complement strand
CTCCTGGCATTTTTGCCTGACTTCCTCTTTGTTGGGATGCATTCCTCCTGAGCTTGGAGGAGGTGATCCATGCATATCAGTTAGCTTTCCTGGGCCTCTCTTCCCCCCTCCAAGGCTTTATCCCATGTTACTCTATGAAGCAGATCCCTCAAGAGGCCAAAGTCTGCTCTCCTGAAGGCCAGGGCAGGGAGAGTGCTGTGTGCCCTCCCCGCCGCCTTAAGGATCATGAACCCTACTATCTCAAGGTCCCTGCAGCCAAGGCTGCCCTTGAGCTTCACATTCACTTGTAGTGAAGGCTGCCCCTCCTTGTTGGTTAGAACAAGATCCAGCATAGCACATAACTTCATTGGCTCCTCTGTCACTTGGGAAAGGAAATTATTATCAACACATTTCAGGTATCTCCTGGATTGCTTATGTCCTGCTGTGTTGTCCCTCCAACGGGTATCAGTGTCCCCCATGAGGACCAGAGCTTGTGAACGTGGATCTGCTCCTATCTGTCTATAGAGGGCCTCATCCGCTCAGTCTTCCTGGTTGGGCGGCTTGTAGCAGACCTCTTGGTCTTGGTAACACATAGTTCCCTTGTGTTTTCTTGTAAAATGCCAGTAGCTGACAGTAGGCATTTAAACAGAGTTTGAAGCTACAGGAGTATATAACTATAGCTAGTATATGTTTTCTGTAATGTGATATGTAAATATATCTTGGCTTCTCTCACCTACAGTTATGGAATGTCTGGGTCTAACACTTGGAATTTCAGACCAGCTCTGAACTTTAAGTAAATACAAAAAGCAGAAAATCCCTGTATTGGTTGAAGCATATTCATATTGTGATTGCAATACACTGGTGCAGTAGTCCAATTACTCTATAGCTAATCTTCAGAGTTACTAACTTGTTCTACATTCCCCAAAAGCTTAAAAATATGCATAGAGTTCTCCCTTTACAAAGGCATTTGAGAGCCTAGGGTAAATGAATAAATTCATATTACATAATTCCAGTATATGTGTGTGCTTGCTGGTTGGGGAAACTCAACTGTTATCTTTTCTGGGAGGTAGCAATTATTGAGAAGCAAGAAAGTGGGATGTCTTTGATTTCTTAGACCAGTGCATTCAGGCATGTGTTAGAGGCAAAACTACCATGCTCTTTTAGAGCATTTCACTGATACAGAGCTTTAAAGTTAAGATTTCTATTCAAATAAAACCTCTGAATGCTTTTCTCATGCTGATGGATAATGAAGTTATAAAAAACACACTCAGAAAAGCCAACGTCATAGCAGGAAAGCTAAATGAGCTTTTTCTTACAACTGTTCACTTCAGAGAAGTTTGAACATTTAACACAATAGAAGTCTTCATAGGGGAGAAATATGAAGTATGATCTCATGTTGAAGTATTTTTAGAAGACGGTGATCCATCAGGAGTAATAAGCAGCAAGGACTAGATTCTCTTTATACATAAACTGAAGAAGCTTAGTATGAAACTGCCACAGTGGTGACTATGGTGGATAATCTCACATTTAAATTAGCCTTGCTACCACAGGAAAGGAAGACAGTTTATGCAGTGTAATTTTCACAAAGGTCTTTAGAAGAAATCTGTAGGAATACAGACACTAGTCTAAGAGCGTTTAACTTTTGTACAAAGTAAAGCAGTCAGAACTATAATAAAGAATAGAATCAAGTGAGTGTATGATACTGCGCTGAAAAGTCAATACAGCTTTGGCAGAATAAAGTCACGCCCTACAAATTTTGAAGAGGTTTATAGTGATGTCAGTGAACTTAGTAATGTTCGTAACAGTATATATGGGCTTCCAAAAAGTTTTAACAAGATTTTTTTTTTAAATGGAAAAGTCCTATCACAGATAAATAGTTGACTGAAAGACTGGAAACAAATGTAGAAAAAATGAACAACTCCTGTAATGGATGGAGGGTAATGATAAGAATCCCACGGAGGCTTGTATTGGACCTGTGTCGCTCATTGTTTTCATGAATCGGGCATGAGAAGTGATTGATAGTGCTGGCTGCTGATGCATGATTATTCAGGCTACTCAAAAGTAACATAGACTATGAATACCTGAGAAATCATATCATGAGTCTGACTGACTATGAAATAAAAGCAAGTGTGTAAGTGTGCAAGCGTACAAGTGTACAAGGAGAAAGGCAATCCTTACTGAAGGTACACTGCAGTGGACTTAAAATTAGCTACTACCTTGCAGGTACTTGATGCCCATGACATTGAATCCTTGTTAAAACATCATTCAGCAACACTCTAAGATGTAAACTGAATGTCAGAAATTACTAGAAAAGGAATAGAAATAAAAACCCACTCATGTCTGGAATATTGGTGCATAGTTGTAGTAAGACTGTCCGAGAAAAAAGATAGCAGAAGAGAGAATGAAGGGAAGGGCAATGAAGATGATCAAAGAAAGATTCTTAGTAAGCAAGCCATCACAAAAAATAACATCAGTACGCACATGTATATGTATGATACAATGATAAAGAAGCCAATGAAGTTTGTACAGTATTTACAGGAACATTTATTTTAGACTAGGACTTTTCAGCATGGAAAACAGAAAGGTATGAGGGATAGAAGAGAGGCAGATAAAGTAATTAATGATATAGAAAAAAATGTATAAGGAAAAGTTGGTTACCATTTCTCATGTTACAAGATGTAGAGAGCACATAATTTCTTAAAAATTTAAAATAAATAAAAATGCACATATTTTTCACATAGGGCACACCTGCATTTTGTATCTCATTGTGATAAGATGGCGTTTATGACAAAAATAAACAAATCAAAACAATATTATATTAAGTCACTGAAGTCATGGAGAACTATTAAAGCACATCCATACAGACACAGCCTGTGGTTCACGGAGGGCCTGTGCTACACATTGATGCAAGCTGACAGGTCATGCAAGTAGTAATAGCACCCAGTGCTTGTCCTGTTCTCAGATTAAAACTGGACAACCAAGGAGTGTTACTTTCTCTTGTATGTCCAGGGAACACCCAGGAATCTTCACTTCCAGCAGGAATGGACGCATGTGCTCTTAACTGGTTAACACCTTTTTTCTGGCTACTACTGATTTTTTAAAAAAAAAGATGAGTGGGCCAGTATCTTGACAAGACAGGAAATTCTGGGGACTGCCATATGCTGAATGAGATCATGCAGTCTCCCACTGGTTTATATCATATGTGAATTCAATAGACAATTATTTTATTTTGCATATGAAGGTGACCTTGTCTGTCAAACTGCAGGAGTAAATGGGAGCAACGACATGGTGTAGCAGTGATTGGCTAAAATTATGAACCACAATGGGATGCATTAATGGAATAGAAGACCTCTTATCCTTATGAAGGGAACTATATTCCTCACTGAGGCACTGAGCCATAGAGAATCTTTTCCCTTAAGCGAAGCTTATCTCTAGTGCCACTGCACTCACACCAAAACCCAGGGTTTCACTTTGTAAACCAGAATTATAAAAGGAAAAGAGTATGTTTTCAGTGTATTCATGTCAATTAGTCAGCATCTTGGGTGCATGTTGTTTACTATGTTTATGGTGTTGACCTTGTTTATCATGCACTGTTACTTCAATTGCATATAACTCCATATAATATATGGAACACCCTATCTATATAAAAAGTAACTATATACGTTAGGTTGACATAGAGAGTTGTAGCTTAAATCAAAAATATGTTCTCACACTTAGCTACATACTCTAAATTTCCTCTTTATGATACATTTCAACATATGAAAAGACAAATTAAAAAGAGAAAATTTTTCATAGTACACAAATATTTCCATAAATGTCTCACTAGAAAAGAATCCAGTCCTACCATTAAAATCTAACAAAAGGTAATGCTGCACAACATTAAAGGAAGTTGAGAAGGAAATGTGAGCATCATTAGAATATTTAGGTTAGATACTTGGAACTACTAATGCCATACTAATGAACCACATCATTGAAAAAAGATACAAATGGCAAGAAAATAATGGGAAAAAGGCAGTGAAGTAAACAAAATTGACAAAACTAAGCTGCTTCAAAAAATGCAAAACCAAAAATTATAAAGAAAGAAGTAATCTTGCATATAGAAAGCCAGGTCTGCTGTTATTTTTGTGCCTGCCCCTAATATGTCAAAGCCTCATTCTTATTTTGCATTGATAGTGATTGTAGAGGGAGCAAGGAAGTAAAGACTTGAAAGTGTAAGGAATTTTTTTCTGCACATCTTTATTTCTAACCCTGGATAGACACTTGACATGCTGGCAGATCTGATCTTTACACAAACCAAGTGTCTGCCAGGACCTGAAAGACACAATGTGACCAATGTTTGAAAGATCTTTCAAAGCCAGAGTTAAGGTCATTCAAGTTAAAGGAAGCTTATATCACTCTCTGATGTGATTAAGACTATCAGTTCAAATAATCCTGAGTTTTAGAGAAAACTGTATAAATTCTATATTATTTTGTACCTGGTGATCTCAAGGACAGTTTTGAAGTTGTCTAAAAAATGTTCCTTGCTGCATTCAGTGGAAAAAGAACATTGAATTCTAAAATTCTGCAACTTTTCATCAGCTGGAGAGCAAAATCACTTCCTCGGGTTCTTTCTATATGTCTCCCAGTGAAATACTAAAATTCTGGATTACACCAAGGAAATAGTTTTAGCACTATGTTTCACCGAGGATAGATGGGACTTGACATTAATGCTGTGTGCTATCAAAACAACAAAACTGGCTCCTTGTCAGAAACACAAGAGGAAATATATACTGCAATAAAAAAAAAAAATTGTCTTTGCAGCGAGTTTACATCTGTACCCCCAAGATGACTTTCATCCACACTCCTTCATCTCCCTTCCTCTAACAGATCACACTACCCATGAGATCACCTGATTTGCAAGACCACATTGTTCATACCTAAAATGTACTGGAACCCATTTTCTAAGGGATCTCCTGACCAACGTTCAGTTAAAATTCTTTCTCTGAGCAGGCTTTAATGTAAGTTGGGTGAGGTAGCACTCTTCGGCTTTTGGGGTTATACAAAAGACTCCGGCCAGAGCTGAGCACGTGGGAGAAAGTAAGGGAGAAGGGTAAAGAGGAGCACAAACCTGACTGTACCCTATTAGTTAAGTCATAGGGAGATTTATGGTTTCCACACTCTGCTCCTAGAACACCAGGTTCTTTATTATTTAAATTAAAGAGAAAGCATGTAAACACACAAACAGTCTTGATATTCTGAACTGGAACCCAGAACTCATTCAGAGTCTACAGGTCTTCAGTCCTTTGCTGGATAAATCTTTGAGAGTTCTTCTTCCATATAGTGGCACAGTTTTATTGGGAGGAATAATGTCTTACTGTTTAAATGCTTACATTCTTTATTGGTTCTGGCTTTGTGACAATGACATGTTTCTTGTTCCTTTTATCTTCTCACTGGGTTTGAATCACTACTGTGCCTCTCTAATCTAAGACTGTAGCTTTTAGTAATGCTGCAGTTCCATTACCAACAACTATAATTGGAATTATGTCTCTATCTTTTTAATGGTGTTGTTTTTCTTCCCTGATACTCCTGCAAATCAATATTAATGCGAATATTTAAATCTACAAAATCTGCACTTAGTCTATTTGAAGTATTAGATGAAGCTTGCAAAGCTGTTCTCTTATTCAGTTCCTCCTCCCAACCTAGTCGAGTTAAAACCATAGAAAAGTGTCAAGCTTGTGATTTATTCTCAAAGCTTTTAGCTTTAATAGCCCGGTGCTGTATGTTAAATTATAGTTTTTTGTGAAGTAGTGAACATATACGCTCCTGACGTGCATAGGAAATAAATGCACTATTTGAGTGAATGGCAGTTTCTTAGATAGAGTAAGAGAAGGGACAAAAGGTGGAAAATACATTTAATAAGTACTTTTGCAGGGGGCTTTCCCCCCTACCTTTAATGTCTCTCTTCTTTCGGGGTGGTGGGGAGGGAAGCCTAAGGCTTCAAAAAGTAAGCTCTGCTTTTTCTGAAGCTTCTTTTTCATCTTTCTGTTTGTTTTTCCTATCTTCAGGAAATACATTCATCCTTTAAACATACAAGTGAGAAAACACTGAAATACATTTCAAAAGCAAAGAGTTTGTAATTTGAAAGGAATCCTGTCCACCAATTTTTTCTGGGCAAGCTGTTCTATAGACATGTAGTGTTGTCTTTGTTGCATTTAGTGATTCAGAGGTTGCCACAACAAATGCTATGATCAGAAAAATACTTCTCTCATCTGAGAAAGATCTTTGTTTTTTGGATGACTTTTGTACTATGCTTATTTAAGCAGCACTCCCCATTAATGTCTTTAAGACTGTCTTCATGGATCTTTTTCCCGTTTACATCTAATTCTTATTTGTTATTTATTTATGAAATAAATAATAATACACAAAGACTCCACTAAAAATTGGGATTTTGTATAGAATTAATGTGAAAGAAATTCAAATCCCTCCTAAGAAGATGATAGGACCAATTCTCCAAAACATTATGTGCACTACATTCAACCAGATGTTTTACTTGCCTTAGGTTGAGGAAGATGGTTTATGGGCAAAGCTGACCCCAGCCAAAATCTTTGGAGGATCTACACTTCATTTAAGAATGAGAATGAGAAAGGAAGTGCTGTGTAATGGCCTATAATCTGAGGCTGAAGATTTTGGCTATACCTAAGCTAGAAATCATTACGCTGCCCCTTCCAAGTGGTGTGTTTCCTTTGTACTTGCTATAGTGATAGTGTTACAGCATGGTGAGGAGACTTAAAGAGCTAAATAAGGAGGTGATTATTCCTTTTTTCATGCTTCATCCCTTCACGGGCAGAGGATCACTGGAACTTGCACAAGGAAAGCAGCAGGAGTTTATGGCCAAGAGTGAGAGATGGCCAGCCAATTTCAGCAGCAGGTCTAGCTGTCAGATCAGATTAGTTGTGACAAGAATTTGTACCGAAGGACTGAAGGCATTCAAAGTACTAAAAATCTTGACATACAGTCTGACCAGGCAGCTCACAAGAGAAGGATCCAATGGCACATCCTCAACTTACTCTGGACAGTTCCTAAGGAACATCTGGGATGTGTTTTAGGGTACTGTTTCAAAAGGCTAATGTCGGCTCAGAGAAATTTATTTCTCAATGATTCTCCTGCTTTCTCCACACAGTTGCAAGGACATGATATAACGGAAGACTCTTCGGCCTCCTCTCCTTCATGCATGATCTCCTAAATGATGGACAGACACAGTACAATGGAGACAGCCAGGGCATATCCATGGAGAATAGACTTTCCTATTCACCTTCGAGGTTAACTGCAGGAAGTATAAGCTCGGTCTTGGACTTTTGTTAGCTAGCTTTTAGGAATATCAATTAGTACAAATGCTGCTGTTCCTTTGATTTCAAAGAATATGTTACATTTTTGAACTGTAATTGAAAGTATACAGTTCACATTCAAAGTCTTTTCTATTCCCTCCTGTCCTATTGACAGNGCTTTTCTATTCCCCCCTGTCCTATTGACAGTCTGGTTTTTATTAGCGTCTCAAGTGTATCATTGCATTTAACTGTTGCTGTTTGTTACAGATGGTAGGGTCTGGAATGAATAGTAGTATACAGGTAGCAGNTCTTTTCTATTCCCTCCTGTCCTATTGACAGTCTGTTTTTTATTAGAGTCTTAAGTGCATCATTGCATTTAACTGTTGCTGTTTGTTACAGATGGTAGGGTCTGGAATGAATAGTAGTATACAGGTAGCAGCTGATAAAGTATATAATTGTCTTACTTCCTGAGAATCAAAGGTTAGTAAACTTGCTTTCTGTTTTCTTGGAGGACGTAAAATATGTTTCGCCTTATTTCAGTGGTTCAGTAACAGTGCCTATCACATCTCTTTTTATTTATCAATATATCACAAAGTGGCAAGATTTTTTTAAGTTACAGGTCATGCAGAATGTATGAAAAAAGTACAATGACAGTGAATAAAGCTCTGCTTCCCTAGAAGACTATGAAAGCTGTGCATTTATTTGTTCAGGAAAAGTTAAAAAATAGTGGATAGTAATCCTTGGGTTTGTAAAATCCTTAATATTTTCAGCTATTCTGTAGGGGGCAGCAGAATCTAAATAAGATAAATATTAAAGTTGGGATGTAGGGGGAACAGAAACACTGAATTGCCTGCTTTTCACTGCATGTAGGTAGGTAGCAATGTACCTTAATTGCTACAAAATTAGCAACATTCCCTAATTATTATTCTTTACATTAACAAACACAGGTTGCGTGCATTTCTTTTTATCTAATCTCTTATTTTAAATACAGAACTACTGAAGCTGAACAAAACCAGTGAGATAAAATTAACACACAAATTGTTTTTTCCTCCCTTTGGGCAGAAAAATGCAATTTACAAGGAAAATGCAATTATATATAAATATTTATGAAACCAAAAAGTCAAACAACATCAGTGGGGTTTTGTATATGTGTGAGGTAGCTAAAATAATACCAAGTTAGACTATTTGATTAATTATTAATATTTTCACTGCATCCCAATGGGGAACTTATTCTAGAAAAGGAACATTTTGCTATTTGTTATTGTCCATAATTAATTTTTAAGTGGCAAGCTAGAGCAAGAGTAAAAGAAATTTAGTTTTTAATTAACCAATAATACAGATCAGTTCTACTTTTTCTGTCATGAAAATAGCAGAATTAAAGGTACAAGACAAGGACATGTCCTTCTTTCCCCCACCCTGCACAGTAAGGTATTGGTAGAAAGAAATTAAGAAAGCAATGGGGATAAATTATCTTCTTTATTATTCTGTGGGGAGAATCCACTCTGGTCATCGGTTTAAATGATATGACTCTAAGTAAAGGGTAATATTTTTTACTTAATGAGACATCTAGATCAACTCTATTTAATCACGTGACCTGAAAACTGTAGAATACATTATCGTTCACTCTTACAGCAGAGGGTCTTTGACAAAATATTTTGACTGTGTAGCTCAACAAAATTAGGTGCAATCAGTATCTGCAGTTCATATCCTTCTGGTTTAGTCTTAATACTCTGCTTTGCAGGGTTTTTTGCAAAAGAATGTATTAGAATGTCATTGTTTGAGTTTTCTGGGTTTTATTTGTTTATTTCTGCATCACTTAAGTTGATGAGAGACCTCTGAAAATCCTAATGAGAAGTTGATAAAATTATAAAAACTTCCACAATTTAAAAACAACAGCAGCAGCACCAACAAACTTGTAAACAGTAAAATATTGCCAAGGTTACACAGTGAGGCTACGAGACATTTTACTGACACTTTTTAAAGCATATGAATCTGTGCATTATAATGCAAATTTCAGCACTGCAACATAGCACAGACATCACATATAACCGTAAATTAAAACAAAAATGTTAAGTAGTGATCTACCTATAAAATGACAATGATAAGCATGCAGAGGGAGGCAGCTAAAAATGTTTATATCTCAAGTATCTGACACTGAGATAACTGCTAAACTGCCTTCCTCCACTTATTGTAATATGAAATTATTTCATTGAAGCCCAACAGTTTTCTTTTTCTCATAATGCTGAGGTTTGAAAGAAAATATTAAGATGCCTTACACTGCAGTCATTTTATAGTCCAAGGTAGTGATAGCAAACTTCTGGACAATTGTAGAGTCTGTTAGCGTAATCATCACAGCAGATTTTAGTTTCACTCACAGAACAGGTATTTATCCTGCCAGAAATGAACTTTGAAAGGATGAATAGAATGAAACGATTTCCATACAGCAAAGATAACATTTTTCTCCCCCTGTATCTTGCATAAGATCAGGCAGACATAGCCACTGTAGGCCCACTGTTTGGTGTGGGCGGAGTGGAGCACCGAGTCCCTGGCGCCTGCTATTCATTAGTGAGAACAGATACAAATTCATCTTCTCATTCCCAAAATGTGATATTCCCTGAACTGACTCTGAAATTTATACATAAGTACCTTATTCAAGGACAAATCTGTGTCTTAGAGACAATTATAATTTTAAAGTGTTACAAAGCTTTCCAGTACAGAAAAATCTGAATTCTATTTAAATTACTGCGTTAGGTACCCAGACATGCTTATGAAAAAATGAAAAAAAGTGTTGTGTTCTTTATTTATGTGGAGCATAAATGTTTCTATTCAGAATTTAAAATCAAGATAAATGTGTTATTTGGACAAATGGGACTTTTCTAATCTCTAAAGTTATTTATTTTTTATTTTCTGTTCCCCTGATAGATCTTGGAGATTGCTGAAGGGCTGAACACCCTATTTCAAAAAACTTGAAGACTGGGTAGAAAGATGATGATGTTGCTGTTGCTACTATCAGCTTTTTTCTTTTGAACTTGAAAAGTTTCTCTCTTTTGTTTGGTATATAAATCCTGTAAAAATCTGATCTAAGAAAAATATACCTTTTGTAGTTTGTAGATTTTAAAGACTGAAAGGGACTAAATGGTTATCAGCACTGATTTCTCCCTAAAAAAAATTCATAATCAAATTAGCAGAAAGGTGTTATGACAGACCAGCCTCCCCAGTTGAGAACTCAACTTCCTTCTGCTGTGCACACAGGAAGACCGTAATCTTTCATCTCCAGAAAGAATGCAGTCATACTCTAATGTGAAAGAAACACAGTAAATGTTCTTCTGGTCACCAATCTTCCACATCATCTAAGAATCACATACTAGCATTTATGTATAGCCACAAGGCTTACTCTAACTATCTCTGAAAGCCATGGGTAAGGACGAACTCTACAAACTGGTCATATACAGGAGATGCTTTGGCTCTGTTAAGGGTTTCTTTGCTCCATTGTAGGATAGCAGTAAGCTAATCATCAAAATTTCCAAGTCCAACCTTACTGTCCCTGTTAGCTCACTTCCTTTCACAGGAAGGAAAGGACACATGACTTCACCATTACTTGCACAATGTAGCATGACTGTGGGAGCCACGCGGACATCAGGAGCTCTGGCCTGGCTGTGTGTGATTTTGGTAAGGCTAAAGCCTAACTACAGCTTTTGGGTAATGATCTCATGAAGGGCAAGGATCCTTGCAGCCTTTACATATGGAAATGGTAAATATTACATAATAACTTTATCATATTGTTTCATCCTTTTACAAGACCCATGTGTAACAACAAGACTATTAGCAGTCTAGATACTCTGTATATGCAGCAGGCACTGAGTAAGACTCCTCCAATGACCTAGTATTAAGCATCTTTATAGTTTCATTTTTTTCATTCCTTTTATGTTTTCAAATTATTTTAATAGATTTCAGTGTCAAATAATCCAAATTATATTTCTGAACACTTTACACTCACACATTTTATGAACAAAAATAATAATAAACTGTTCTTCAAAAGCAAGATCAGTTATCTCATGTCAAACTTAGCTCAACAGACTATTTCTGGTGCTAGGTAATAGAATAGTGGTAGAAAAATAACTAACCTCTTAAAGGGTATGTGTCAGACAAAAGTATTTGAAGGTTTTCAGATAACTTTTGGTTTATAAATCATTTGCAAACAGTTCATGGAGTGTAGCCAGCCTGGCATGATTAGTCATACTCAGTATTGCCTGTACATGTCATTAAAAGATTACACATTTTCTCCTGGTCTTTCTATTTTTCATCTGCTTGTTTAGAAGATTCACATCTCCTTGTGTAGCAATAAAGGATAAAAATATATCTCTATAATTTTTATTTTTCTGAAGCCAGTATATTTGCAGCACAAGGTCTACTGACCTTAAGATCATTAAATAACTCTTTCTTCTCTTGTGCTGTGCTCCAGGAAATGAGTCAAGTGCTCAGACCTCACCATGTGTCCCAGTTTAGCAGCTCTTGTACTTTAAGCTAAGCACATGCTTATCTGCCTCACTGCATCAGGGGCAAAGTGCTTAGCTCTAAGCAACTGCTGACATCCTTTGTATGTAACGTAACACTGAAGCACACAGTATTCTGTTGGACTGGACCTCACTTCAAACTGTCAAAACAAATAAGCAAGAACAATTTGTTAAAATGATTTTTCATTGTCCACAGGTATGATCCTGCATTTGATATGTGGTTGTACAGTATTTTATATGCAATATTCTTTCTGACATAACTCTGAGGGTCAGAACATTTGTTTCAACAGATATTACGAGCAGCTAAAAAAATGTGCCAAGATATTTGGGAAAAACAAACACACAGGATAAAAATGTACAGAAAGTTAACAAAGCAAATATATGTAGGGTTTTTAAAATTATTATTCATGCATCTTGAGAGCACATAGGAGGTATCAGAGAATTCTTCCACTTGGGTTTTAAAATTAAATCATTTGAAAGTTTTCATGCATAAGGATCTTGAATTGTCAACAATGGCACAGGAGAAAGGGTGTAGCAGTGACTTCAGAACAAACCTACATAAAACTCACTGAAAGTATCTTTCTGCCTCTGGAATAAAATATGGTTTTATTAAGTATTCACATATTCTTTCTATGTGCAACCTTCTTTCATTTCATATTTTCCTTTTCAATCTGTACTGAAGGTTCATAGAGTCATAGAAATCCAAGCCTGCAAGATAGGACTAAAAATGAGCCAAGAACATTTAGGGGTGGGGGATGACATTGCTGTCATTCTATCTTTTTGTCAGCCTTTGAAGTCACACTTGGGAGAAATGCAAATAAATGAAGAAAATGTTAAGCTAGAAATGGAAGTCAGGTTGGGTTGCAATTGCACAAACATAAGGTCCTTTACAAGTAGAAGCTGAGTTTTGAAACAATGAATTATGGGTTTTTTTTAACTGTCTACTGGCCTGACTCAACATCTATAACTAGTCGGGAGAAAAGGAGAGCTTTAGGTGCTGAAAAGGAATATTTTATTTCCTTACTCACATATGCATTTCTATTCAGAGAAGGAACTACATTATGGCTCTTTTTTCCCCCTGCATCTTTCACTTAATTAAAAAGGTTGCAAGGTGGTTCTCTGCTGATCAAGTGTTCCCTTGCAGGTATGTTTTTGCACAGGGGTTATTGCTACTATTAATGTTTTTCCGTCTGCCCAGGACTAAAATACAACAAAAGGAACACAAACGAGATGCATGGGTTTCATGAGAGCCATTTTCAGGTCCCTTAAGTGCTATAATTTGAGCGCTACTGCCTTAGAACATTGTTGTCTGAGGCCATAAGTTTTCTGTATGTTGTTAGAAGGCCAGAGTATGCATTAAACAGTCTTCTGCTTTGTATTTTCACTACAGTATCCAAATTCTTGAAATAGAAATTCTTGACCTAGAACTAGAAAAAAACAGAAATTAAAACAGTCATAGATTTCAAATTTCCAAAAGAATTTACTTCAAAGCAATATATTGGTTATTTTAGAAAGCAAGATGCTGTATATGAATTTAAGCTAATGTCCTTTTTAAAGGGCACTGCGTTACTTCCCTGAGAAGTAGCAGATACTGTGGCTTTGACAGATGGCTTTGAAAGAAAGGAAAAAATTATTAGACTATACTTATTTAAGTATATTTTACCCATCTTTACTTTATGTACCTCCCAGATGTATACAAGACAGATTAAACTATGCATATATATATATATATTTAAGCAAAATTGGCCTGTTTTCCAAAGAGAAAAAGCTAATTTAACATATGGACATAAAATCAGCTTTGATGGTTCAAAACAGGCATCCATCTAGCCAAGTATGCTGTCTCCATCCTTGGTCAAAAGTGAAGGCGTGTGGAAGAAGAGGAATAAGATAAGTCTATATTGTATTCCCTCTAAGTAGTTCTCTCAGTCTTTTTTGGTCTTATCTGCTAAATATCAGTCAATTAATCTTCCAAGTATGTCTCCCATCAAACCTATACAAACTTCTTGTATCTACAGAATTCTTCAGCAAGGAATTCTACAGTTTTGTTAGCTGTTGAGTGAAGAACCATAGCCTTTGTTTTGAACCTGAGGTTCAATTAAGCTATTAAGTTCGTGTTTTGGACACTAGTTCTGTTGAGAAAGATAGTGAAGAGTCAGTGCCAGTCTGTCTTCTCCAGGTCATTGATGATATTATAGACCTTTGTCATATCTCTCCTTTCCATTTCTTTTCCAGGCTGAGTCCCACCGTACTCAATCATTCTTCATACAGAAGCCAATACATACTTCGAGGATTCTTGTTGCCTTTCTCTGAATTTACAGGTTCTCATATACACTTTTTCAGATGAGAGAACCAACACTATATACAGGGCTTAGGAAATGAGTGAGCCATGAATTTGCCATCATGTTCTCTATTTGGTTCTCTATTTCTTTCCTAGTACTTCCTAATAATTTTCATTCTTTTGATTGCTATTGGACACTAGCAAGCCCATCTTATTTCCGGAGAGCTATCTGTAGAAACACTAGTACCTTACTTCTGAATTGAAGCAATCAATTCGGAGCTTATCACATAGGTGAATGACTGAATTTACTAATGATGTGAAAGAGTTTTTTCTCTACTTAGATCATTACATTTATCCAATTTACTTTGGCATCTGAACTGCCAAATTTCTTGCTAAGTCTTGCGAAATTTCTTCTGAAATTCTTCATTTTAATCTTGCCTTTATTACTTTGAATAACTTTGTTAGCACCAGCAAACTTTGTTTCCCATATTGCTTGCCTTTTTTTTCCAGGTTACTTAAGGAGTGTATTAGCACTAAGATCGTAGCACAGATCTTCCGAGAACTCCATTGCTGAACTGCCCCCATTGCAACACTGGCCACTATTGCTACAATATTTCTACAATACTGTATGTCTTTTAAAAACAGATATGCCAAAACTTTCCTCTTTATGCCATGTCTGCCTAGTTTCCTCGAAGACCTTTGGTGAGGGATTTTGAAAAAAAAGACTGTAAATCTAAGTAAACTACGTATATTGTACCTTGAGCTAAGGCACAAAGCAAAACTCTGAAACTATTCATATATTCACCTTTTCAAGGACTTCTGTATTTGCTTGATACACTATACAGAATCAAACTACCAAAGCTAGAACCAGTTTTACGTTTTCCAAGACAGAACATTTGCTCACAAGAAGAGAAAAAAACTAACCAAGTGATTTTGTGACAACTGCCATTACAACATCAGGTTATGTTGAAGCTTGTTATTGCTGTTTCAACTGAGTTTAATGTTTATTTGGAGTTGGGTTTGGATAAGTAACTAAAGTCTTGTAGGAGACCGATAAGATGTCTCAAAATTCACTTACCACAAGCAAAATTAGCAGTAGGAAACCAGTAGTCCAGATGGCTCTTATCACAAGCAGACCAGCCATATCCTGTTTGCGACAGAGGCCAGAGGCACTCAAAACTTGCCGAACTAAGCAGGAATGCGAAACTTGCTGAACTAAGCTACAAGATGTGGTAAAGTTGTCCGCTGACGTGATGTATGTAACCACCAAGGGGTTCTTCAGGGGCAACCATCTTCTAAGATATTTGTTATGCAAAGATTGGCCAAGCAAAAGTGGCCTCTATACTGATTGGTCAAGTATTGAGCAGGCTTTAACTATAAATTAGTACCATACCCCTCCACAATTGGGACCCTGGGACTCCCACCATCATTGTGATTGGAGGATCATGAGTCAACGGAGTGCCGCTGACTGTAAGAGGACTGTCAGGATGCCAAAACGGGCCTATGGTGGTGATTATACTCTTGCTGTCCTCCGTAATACTGCTTCTCTCTTCTGCCTCTCCTCTACTTCCTCTGCTCTAGTGGTCGTTTCAGTAATCAAGGCTGGGAGATAACAATAAAGCTTTAGCAGATGGCATCTGACCTTGTTTGTGTCTTAATCTCACACATGTCATCATTACGGGTCCTCCCAGACCACCCCCCTGCCACTTCCCGGATCAGGGCATGACAAGTCTATAAAGATGTTTCACTGTATCAACAAGTGAAATCAGAATCACTTCACAGCTCTATCACTCAAGTCTGAAATTCACATATGTATTTGCTTATTATAGCTACATCAGGCAGACTAATCCACAGCACGTTATTCATTTAACTAAAATTATATTTATTTTTTTACTATCCAAGCCTAGGTTCTAAGAGGGAAAATATTTTTCATTTCAATGTAAAAACATGAGAAAAATCTTTGTAAATGGATTGAGAAGTTTGTTCTATTTGAGTTTATCATGGACAGTGTTCAGTTTTCTAATGTGTTTGAGTTATTGTCCTGAAATCATACATATCACTTATCTTTTATGAGTTTGAAAAGCACAGCTCTTAAATTGGACAGAAGACATTAGAGATGTAGTGTCTGAGGATGCAAGGGAGTTGATACAGGACTAAGAAATTTCATAAAACTCTTTAAAGTTCTTTTATATTTTAGGCCACACGGAATTATCCCACGATCTTGTTTATAGAACAAATAAACTAAGTTAATTGCTTTTTCTGAAAATTTTTATTTAATTTTATTTTATTATGCTGACACAAGAAGTATGTTACACTTCTACATTTGTGGGGTAGGATCAGATCCTAGCTGGAAAACCTCCCTGCTTCAATCTGCCAAAAGGTTATGTTCTAGTTACTTAAATCCTCCATTAAAAAATAAAAAAAAAAAAAAAAAAATGCAAAAAAAAATCACTACACATGTCTACTACACATGAATCACTAACTCTCCCCATCTTAAATCCTTATCTTTAAATATCTATAAATGTAGTAAGAGAAAATAAACAGAAAAAAACTACTTTTAAACATTCCCTGACTGGGTTAGATACAAGATTGTATTTCTCTAATTCCCATATATATTGCCCTTTTGTCTTGACTACTAACATTATGGGAATCAGACACAGATATACATCAAAATATACCCTTTATTTTTCTATCTTGTTTCTTTTCTTCGTTGGAGTTTTTGGTATTTTGTAATGGCATCTACGTAATGAAAAAGAAAGTTCAATGGTTCAGATGCATCTGACAGCACCTTTTGTAGTAAGCAAATTTGGACACTGCTTTTGTTAACTTTCTTATTGTAGTCAACATATGGAGAACTTGAAAATTTAGTTTAGGTGAGCTAGTTTGCTCTCTGAGTGTTCTTGTCTCTGTATAACTCACATTTGGCATCTCTGTTACCTGGGAATGATCTTCAAGTAGGTCATACTTAATATGACTTTGCCAATATGTTGAGGTTTTTTTTCTAAGTTGTATTTCTGGACCTGTTTCCTATCAGTTTCAGCTGTCCTTTTATACTAAATGTCTGGCATTTGTGTACTATTCAATAATTCATAATCTTTTATGGTTTTTAATATCTCTTCTGATCAGTGAATTGACATTTAATTTAGCATTGTTACCAAAATATTTACATTCACTTACAATTATTTGTGCATAGTTATAAACTGTTGATTAAAGGAAAAGAAGAAAAATAGATGGTTACTTTTTTTGCAAATTATTTACTTTGTATATGGATTCTAGTGGGTAGGATTCTGTTTGGTATGATAGTTTATTTGGTACTTATGTGGGTGTTCCACACAGAAGAAAAAAACAAAAAAATGCTACAGAAATTTGAAAAAGGCATATGAGATGGTAGAAAATCAGAAACTTGGTCTTAACAGACTTTAGCAATAATAGCACAAATATTTACATATTTATCCAACTATATAATATGTAAATTGTATTTGAAATCAAATGCAGTGGCGCTT
>RSEF01000001.1:21884422-21904756 GCA_003993805.1 Himantopus leucocephalus | reverse complement strand
AAAAAAAACAAAACAAAAAAAAAACCCAAAACAAACCAAACCCAAAAAACAACCAAAACCCAAAGACCAAACAACAAACAAAAACCACAGTGGCTGATATTAACTTTAGTGTCACAATCCAGACATCTCATTAGAGGGCTCCATCTCAGAGGTGAGCTGAGAACACGTGTAACAGCTATTGTTTGCTAGACTTTGCATCAGCAGGGCTGCTGCCAGCAGCAGGAACTGCTGAAATGCTGCTTGGGGAAATAAAGGGCAAACGAGAGCCAGCTTTGGAATTTGGACGACTGATACAGGTGACTGACTCTGCCTAAGGGCATAATGCCAGGGGCTTTTTTAGCTGATGATTTTGAATGCAGGGAGGCAAGTCTCTCTCTCCAATCTAAGTTCCCCTTTTCCTCTCACAGTCCATGTCATTTCTGGATAATTTAAGTAGCTTCCCACTCAGATCTTTTATCAGCTAATGAAAAGTTTTCCCTCTGCCATCTGTACTGTAGAGAAAGATGGAAATCTGATGGAAAATCCCCCTGAATGTCAAGCTGTGTACAGAGTCTGCATTGCAATGCTTATCTGAGCAATGCACAGACGTTTCTGAGGATACGGACCTTCAGGGCTGTTCTATTTGCCACCTGTTGTATTTTTTTCACTTACATGCACAAATATCTCACACGCAAAGATTTGTCTCTTCCCTTTCTCTCCCCTCATCTCCACTATATACTTTAATGTCAATATCAGCCGCATATGCAGGTGACATAATTATTTGTTTCTTATTAGTGGCAGTGGAATCATAAATGGGTTTCTGTCAGCAGCACCCACAGATGCTTGTCCTGGAAACCTCTGCGGTCAGGTAAGGGTAAGGGTAAAGCTGCTCAAGCGCAGACAGGAGATGGTCTATGGAGTTCCAGCCCTGAGTAAGTTTGCTACATAGCACATTCAGCTTTGGGTCACCTTTGGGCTTGCTGCAGTACAAACAATAAATAGATAAACAAAGAAAAAAAATGATGTAAATTAAATGGATCTGCATGACTTTGGTGTGAAATACAACGAAGAGTCTGTACAGCTAATTGAATTACTATAGTAATATCTCATCGCTCCAAATAATACCCCTGCATTAGCATTACTTTTCCTTTTTTTTGAGTGCCTGTAATCCAGACTCAGTCATGTTCTCTAAACATAAGGAAAAATGCTCATGTGAATTGTTTTTGCCTGAAAAGCAGCTATTGTACTTAAACAATCATTTAAAAAAAATCACAAGGAACTTAGTGTATGGCTTTAGTGTGTCTATATGGCAGCACAATGACGTGATAGATTGTAATGGTTCTACGGTAAATAATACAGCTTAAAATTAGACTTTAAAAACAACGTAGCTGTCTCAGTTCACTGAATGTTTAAAATTATCTCATCTCTCATTTACTTCCATCAAATTAATTTATCTTCTTTTGAATTCAGCATTCAGAGGCAGGGAAATCCAGAATTATTTCACAGTAAAATAACATTACGAGTCTTTAAAGTGACACATCAATCTATTTATACCCTGCTCATCCATATGATTCCTGAACCCTTAATTGCAATTACATAAATTCACCAAGAAGTGTAGCCTAAGGTTTGCTTTTGATGTTTTCCTTACTAATAGGAAGCAATCTTAAAGCACTAAGTGTTGCATTTCATGCACAAGGATGAAACTATTGTGGGTACCTGTGGTTTCACAGCTGAGACCAGTGGTAAAGAAGGATGCTTGGCTGTGATTAAATTTTGGGGTGCTCCACCTTCACTACCCTTACATACTCTGTACAACCAAACACCTGCTGCTATTACTCACTTCCCTCCTGAATACACTATTTAAAAATGGTTCCCTTGTCAGTAAGAATAATTGGTATTTCAAAAAAGGGGCTCACTTCATGAATATTAGCATGTTAAACTGTGAAACTGTGGAAAATTTGTAGAGGAATTTTCTGTCCAAAAAAGAAGTATTCCAAAAATCCACTTATCTCTGTTGAGCACCATATTGCTTTCCAGCAACAAGACCAGGTTTATCTGTTGGACAGACTTAAGCTACTTATGGACACCCAAGAGCAAAACAGTATGGGAATTCACAGCAGGCATGGAAAGTTTTGAAAGCAATTGTGGCCCATTGACCTACCTCACTCCCAAAGGTGAGGAGTTCGTACAGCTGATGGGGCTGCTCCTGCTTATGTTGCTGCTCAGCTGTATATGTCGGTATGTCCTGTAACACTACAACATGAGATCTCAGGAAAGAGCTTTTTTCTGCCAGGGATCCCTTCGAGATCAAGGATACTGTCCATATTCCAGGCAGCAGAGGTGGAACACTTACTGAAGATGGGTTATTACTTATTAAATCATACTCCTCCCACAAAACATTTAGTGATCTAGAGAAGCACTGATGCCCCTATAAGACATAGAAAAGTGAGGCTTAAGAATGCCTGCTGGAACTGGGAGCCCTAGAGTATGCTGTCTTGTGGAAAGTCCTCTCTCAGGTTCCTGTTTTCTCTCAAAAAATGAACACCCTTGATCTTCACCTAATTGTTTGATATGGAGAAGTTCCTTGTAGCAACCATGTGAGGTTTTCATTGCATATAAAGGTATTTACAGGGTTCCAGCAGTGTGTGCGTTTTTTTTCTTTTGTTTTGTTTTGTTTGTTTGGGTTCTTTTTTTGCCACTTGCAAGACTTGCTAAGTACAAAGCTCTCTTCGTGAATTATAAGCAATTTTGGAACTCAGACACAAAAGGAGTATTTACTGGTTTGATTAGACTTTTTCAAAAAAGAATTCTAATATAGTTACCGTTTTGTGTTACAGACTTAAAAGGCCATAGGATGTAATGTTGGTCAAGGGTAAAATGTGAGGTAATTGTACAGGTTTTATTCTCTAACATTTTTTCATAAATATTTAACACTCTTGCTCATTAGATGTTGTTTATATTTTAAACCAACCACATTTCCACAAGACTAATTTAAGCAATAAAATCACCCTCTACTTTTATGGTAAATCAATGCTTGCAATAGTAAATAAAAACAAATCACCTGCCATAGTAATGCCTGTTCTTCCAGCAATCCATTCTACCTCTCCATTGTGAACCTTTAGAATTAAATCCCTTCCTATTTGTTAGATATTCCCATTCACAATCAATTAATTTTGCTTTTATAACCTTCATTTTTAACTTTTGTGTTATGAGTAAAGAGGTGTACAAGCCCAGTATATTCACCAGCAAGAAAAACTTTGAGCTCAAAGTACACTAATAGAGTAAAACTGCTGTAACAAATTTGTTTCATAGTACCAAGATGTATTTATTATTGGTATACTCATAGGTGTTATTATACACTGGTGTCTGTGATAGTTTTTGTTACAAACATAGTTTTTCAAGGTATCATAGCTCAGCTATAGAACTCTCTTCTGGTCTAAAATTTGGCATAAAAATCACAAACTAATTCAATTTTAGAAAAAAGCCATGTTAAAATCTTAGTGCAAAGTGCATGTTGTGGTGTTTGGTTCGAGAGTTTTGGGGTTTTGGTTTTGTTTGGAAGGCAAAAGGGTACAATTAGAAAAAAAATCCATGGTGATAAATATTTGTCTTCTTTAAAACATTAAAAGAAGATTAACATGAACAAATGAAACTTAAGATCATTTAGTTTCCTATGAGAGACATGGATTGTAAATGTGGCAGGGTGGTTTGTAATCTATAAGTTATTTTCTCAGCCGTAACTTCACAGTCTGTTATCACATGCTCCTGTTTTTCAAGCAGTATACAGAAGGCTAAAGACAAATTTTTGTTACAGCATCTTGCTTTTCTCTTAGGTACATTTGAACAATATTGTCATCCTCATGAGCCAATTTCTAATGCTATTAAATTGCATGTTATGGAAACTTTGTACTGGGGTACCGCATAAAGCACAGTATGCTTAAAGCAAGTAAATCAGATGCCTCCTCAAATATGGTCCGCTAACACAAGTACTGGGGTATTATTTGCACTTTTGGGACAAATACTTAGAATCTTGATTTTCTCTAAATTCTGTGCTAGTAAAATCTAAACTTGTGATTTTCAAATTTTTTTGTTGGTTTTGTTGTTGCTGTTGTTTTGTTATGTTTCCTTTTTGAGAGATATATGAAGCCTTTCAGACTTATTTCTGTATCTACTGTTTCCTTGGTATTAGATTTAGTTTGCAGTTGGATGGGATTTCTTCTTTCCTCTGGCTCAGGCCTCTTTGTTAACTAAACCTTTAAGTACCTCTATTTATTGACTCTGTGAGACAATCTGTCTTTCTCATGTTTGTTCATCTACTGTACTTCCTTATTCTTTGCAGAACTGCAGAGGTTAGAAAACCTGTCCCTCAAATGCTGTAGCTTCATGCTTTCTCAGGATCTTAATGTTTTGGGTATTTTTCCTATTGTTACCTTTCTCACCTTTGCACGTATCTCCATCTACTTCCTGCATATTTTTCAGGCATCCTGATGTTCTGGCATCGACCATCCTCAGTTGCTTTTGCATAGCAAAGGGAGTCTAGATAGCTTCAATTCCAGCCTAAAAGGTGCTGCAAAAAGAAATGCTAGAAATAAATCATGCATCTTCCATCTGCTTGACTACAAAAACATCTTCTTTAAGGGACATTTTACAAGATACTTCCAATGATCATTTGGAATAAAGGCAGGGTTTGGTGGCTGGACTTCTCTCTATTTTAAAGCAGCTAGTATTTACATCATTTGCTTTTAGTATTTACCTAGTATCTATTGCATTTAATAATCACCTAACATCACTGCAGTCAGGGACTATTTATCCAGAAAAAAAACCCTGTTCTTTACCCACTGCTGGTTCATTCAACCTCAGTGTTATGGCTTAAGGCTGACTCACTGTTAGCTTCCACAGATTAATCAGATATAGTTATGTTGCGTCAAAGCACTGTAAGATTTTTGACCATCTGACTATGGATAGAAAAAAAAAAAGTCTTGGTATAATTCCATGAAATGTTAATCATTAGCAGTATGAATCAACATCAAGATGTGAAAAAGCCCTATAGTACATTGATGTTATTATATTCGTTTCAGATCCTGCTCATGTCACTTTCAAGAAACCATCTTGTAGGAATGACATTGATGTATAGAGAATGAATAGCACCTCTGTACTGTGTAGCTCTATAGGATGTGTAACACAATGGTTTTGTTGCCGTATAGGCAGAAGTAAATGTTGTAGCTCTGGGTTTGTTACTGAGGAAGGGTGAGTGTAACATGGCCGAGGATGGGCTGAGTCACCAAAGAGCAGAGAGGGGTTTGAAGAGATGCAGTTCCCAACCCAAAAATGTGTGGGAGAGCCTGACTGGGAGCATGAATGCAGTTGCCCCTGAAGACACCTGTAGCCTGACCATGCTGAAACTCCCAGCAGAGAGCCAGCACCACTGGAGCTACTGAAGGACCAAGGGCAGAGGCTACCAGGGGATTTGTCTGGTTGCATGTTCTAAGCCAAAGCTGTCAAGCACCGTCAGCTTCAGGAGACCCAGTTGCTGAGGATCCTCTGTAGTGGCCAGCCAGGTACCCAGGTCTGGCATAAGGGTGATTTTGCATGTGTGTGTGTATCTGAGTGAGTGTATTTCTTTGAATCCTGCTCTTTTTGATTCCTACTTCAATCAGTTGTTCTCAGTAAAACTAAATTGACTGTGGCTTGTATTAGACCACTTACTTCTTCAGAGAAGAAGTCTCTCACAGGAATAGCGTCATTCTTCCAATACGCAATAATTTCTAGCGCTCAGTGTGGTGACACTGATATATATATTCATATATTTGTGCATATATGCATATATGAAAATATTTTTATTTATTTATCTGTACATGTACAAATCATATGTGAACATAAAGGCATGCTTGTGCATCTAAGATCTATATATGAACAGCACAAGCCAGGGGTTGAACATTTTCAAATAGTCTGTCTGTGGTAAAATTCAGGACAAATTTTCATGTGCTGAAGTATAGCATGTGTACACTGCACTCTATACAAAAAATTTGTCTTTTTTAAAAGTAGAATGTCAAAATCTTGCCTTAAGTACATCAAGGGCCATATTTTTTTTCCCTTTTTTATGTAATGGTTCTTCATATTTTGCATTTTTTTCATTTTCTTCTAGGATTTGAAAAAGAGAAAATACACAACAAATAATTCTCTTTCTTGATTATGCAGTAACTATGCTTCCTGTTGTGTCACTCTTTATAGCCATTTGCTTTTTTTATTTTCCCAGTTCTTTGTGATTCACTGTCTTTTCTATAGCACAGCTGACAGCAGACTAGTAAAAACTACTGCTTGGCCTGCTAACTAGCACACAACTTTTGTTTAGGTTGGGATTTGCTGTCAGTTTGGCCTGTTCATTTATCCTTGAGACAGGCTTCTCTCACACAATCCCTTCTTCTCAGTAGGCAAAATTTCTTTGAAGCAAAGTTAACAAGTGATGGACAGATGCCTTTTTCTTTTTCTTATGAACTGGTGATGCTCCCCTTTCCCTCTGGACAGTGAGGTGATGTCTCTTGTTCAGAACCATCATGAGAAAGACTGCAGCAGAGTATGCTGGGAAGACAAGAAGTGCCCAGATGCTTAACGTGGCTCTTCTGTCTGCATCATGAGTTGCTAATGAAAGGGAGGATAAAACACTACAAGTCAGAGACACAAGGATAATGTGAGATTTGGTTTTTTTTCCTGCTGAAAAATTACTTTCTCTGTAACACTAGAATATAATGACATGACCCAACTTCCATAAAAAAAAAAAAACAAACACAAAAAATCAACAAGAGAAATCACAAATATAAGAGGCATGAAAATTATTTTTGAATAAATATATTACACCTTATAAAATGAAAGCTAGGAGAGAAGTAATCAGTTTGATATCACATTGCATACCAAACATGATAGAACCATCAGTCATGAGAAAAGAGGCAACTGCATGTAAATCTGCAGATTTCTTTTCATACCTGCAAATGTTCTCTACTCTCTAAAAAATATTGAAAATTTATAGTAAGATCCAAAGCAGAATGAAATCAGCAACAGAGTTTCCATTTACTTCAATGAGAAATCATGTGTGTAGATTTTTTATTTTTTTTTTTCTGAAGGGTAGGTAATATAGTCAGCCACAACTAATGAAAAGTTGATGTTACCACTTACAGGATGTGTTGGAAAGAGATGCAGAAATCATGGCTAAAAAGCAGCTGTGAAGATACAGTCTGTGCACAGGTTTGTAGAAATCACTCAAGAAAAGGCTTAATTGAATGTCAACCATGTTTCCACGCACTGAGATTCAGACTTTTGGCTGTTCTTGAAGAGTTTCAGTCCATTTTGAAGCAGCTGGTACACTCACAGCTGGTTTCTGAAGCAGCTGCTAAAGATGAATCATGAAAGGAATGTTAATAACTGCCTCAGAAAGCTCCAGTTCTTCCCACAGCTTCACTTCTCCCAGGAGCTACATAGGCAACCTTAGCTTGAAGGTGGATCCTCATCCTCATCCTCATCCTCATCCTCATCCTCATCCTCATCCTCATCCTCATCCTCATCCTGGGCCTACTGCCATACGACTGCACCCAGCTTCTCAGGTGGGTCACTGCTAGTCCAGAAAAACAATCTTCATCCACAACTACTCCAGGCAAAATGATCTCAGGAAATTTCCGGATGATGAAAGTGTTGTTGTCTTTGTTTTTCTTTTGATGGTTTTTTTTTTGTGTTTGTTTCATTCCCCCCCTCCTCCCAGGGAAAAAAAAGGCTTAAAGCTTAAAAGCTCCTCCTTAAAAAACCGTAAATTAAAAAAAACCTGGAAATCATTGGAGTTGAGAAGGGAAATACATGCCTAAATTGTTCAGATTCATAATATGCAGGAATCTTTGCATACACAATTTTATTTTAAATTTATGTAAGAAAAGTGTGTGCAAGTGTGTATGTTTGCAAAGAAAATAATGCCCAAAACAAGTTGCAGAAGAATGAATATGTTTGTCTAGGGCTTTTTTTATTTTATATAATGTCGTTGAGAGACCTGTTTTATTGATGATCTTTCACATCAACAAAACTTTATGGTTAAATAAGAAGAGCAGTATAAATTATTATAAGATCACACAAGAGAATTTTGGATGGTGGACTCTGAACTTGTCAGACATTGTCAAGCTCTCAGGCTAAATATCTGTTTGACAGGTCATCCATCAAATTAGATTATATATGGAAGAGGATTGAATGGAGGTTCTTCAAGATACCACAACAGATTTTTTTCTATTCATAAAATGATGCAAAATAAGAAAGAAATTCCAGATATTTTTTATTAATAAATATTATCCTTTTTATTTTCAATAGGGTTTATAAAATAATCAACTTAATATGTATAAGAAAATAGTCTTTCTTTGGCATTTTTTAATACTGTGAAACTGCATGGGAAAATACATTGGACATTAGAAGTAACAGAGACTGGATAACCAAATTTGAAAATTTCTGAAGAAAACTGAAATAGAGAACTGTAAATGAAAGAGAAGATATTAATCAATGCCTAAAAGTCCGGCAACATTTTTTTCCTTAGGACTCAATGACATTTAAGAGCATACATTCATACTAAAAAGAACTATAAAAAAAGAATAAAAATATATTTTTCTTATTTTCTCTCACTTTGCTGAGAGAATTGCAGTGACAGTTTACCGGGACTCAATACATATAGGACTGTTATTAGATTAGATAGTGATAAAAAGATACTTATGAAAATATATATCAGGACATCAGATAACATCAGAAAATGTTAGCCAGTACTTCACTGATTGGTTCCATCTGTAATGATCCATGCTGGGGACCAGTCACTGACCAGAGTCAAAGGCAAGATTCTAGATGTCCTGGAGTCTGACTGGCATGTGCCAAAATAACAATTTACAAGCTCTAAACACCAATGAGTGGGGAAGACCATGACTGCCATGTGTGAAAAAAGAGCACAGCTAGAGTATAGGTATTTATAGTACAATCCAGCATGCAGGACTGATATGCACAGCAGCTAGGTAGAGCACTCTCATTTGATCCTGCTACCAGCTAAAAGGAGTGGCTCATTCAAGTGTACTTGAGAAACGCATTTAGAAAAAAATTGAGAACAGAGGAACACATGAAGCCCAGCTACATTCTGAACAGGTTTAGAAGGCTCTCATGAAATATTAACTCTCGCATCCAACAGTTCAGCCTCACATAACATGTAATCAACACACTGTTCTCTCTTGCAGAAGCTAATCCGCTCCCCTTTCTAGACCATGCTTAACAATGCACCCTCTGCAGTAGCCTGCTGTTAGCTCTGTTCTTTCTTTCACTGCAGGTTTTCACACTCCTGCAAAACTTACCTGCTAAAATAGCTTCTTCCAGCAGGAAAAGTCTTTTTGTGGGTCCCACAATCACAAATTTAATGAAGTAATTTTTACTCCATTTTGTAAAGATCTGTGTCTTGGCCAAATACATTCCTGGTCTAACTAGCTTTCACCTGCTGGGACATCCTTGAAAAAATATTTAATGTATACTTATGTGCTAAAATGAGTTTACTCATTTTTCAGCATAAAGGAAGTGACCATATCGACAGAGGTGAAGTTGTTGAATTAGGTAAGTAACTACACACTCTTTTGAGTCCTGTTAATGTAGGAGTCTATTTACAACATTAGTCAATTCACAAAGTTTAGTTAAAGGCTGGTGAACCCCAATTAAAAGTAGATAAACAAAATCTCTGGACCAGGTTTTTTCAACCACAGCTTTTACTTGGAGGATGGCAATTCCCAAAGGGTGACCTTAATCACCTGACAGTGATGTACGGTATCATGTTCAGTTGTTTACTTATCTGTTTCTGAAACTGATGGATCAGATACAGGAGCTTGTTTATCATGTTCAGCTCCTTGTCTGTTTGATTCAGTAAAAGTTTTATCAGATTAAACATGCTATGTGTTTATCAGGTGATATGTGTGTTTAATGTGCAATGCAATAGATAACGATAGTGCTGTGAGGGCAAGGAATCTGTCAGTGTTTCCATTATAAACCCCATTTGCCAGGGTTTATCACTGAGCCACAGCTCACTGCTTGTCAGCTGAAATGCACTTTTAAAAATAAAATCATATTTATATTGGTTTGACTATTTTGTATTGAGAGAGCTGGTCTTAGGCATGCCTATTGTTTTAAAGTTTTTGCACTTAATACAGAAAAAATGGCTTCCAAAAGCAAGCAAAAGTGCTTTATTCCACACTTTTATGCACAGAACTCGCATTATCATTAATGGGTATTACATCTATTTCTCATTTGATAGATCTACATCTCTATATCTTCACTAATGGGCAACACAGCTCTTTTAGCTTAAACATAAATAAACAAAATGCTTTTGAGATATTTCATGCTTCTAGAGTAATCTGAGACTCAAATAAAAAAAAAAATTATGCTGTATTTAAATTAGGTGAATAGGTTATTTCCAGCAAAATTTCTGCTAATGTAATGACAGGGTCTTTCTGCTTGGGAGAGGGCTGCCAGGAAATTTTTACAGTGAAAGTGAAGTGCTTGTGTCTGCTAGCCTGCGTTCCTGCATAGCATATGACTGCTCGTGGCTGCTTTCCTCAACTTCCTCAAGATGTTACTGTTCCCACATATTTGAACCCTGCTTTAGTAGGAACATAGATTTCTGCAGAAGCTGTTTTCTAGAGCAACCTCTAGCTAGCAGGTGTCAAAGGAGACAAAAGCCTTCTGTGTGAGTCCATGTGAGACCAATCAACATACCCAGGCTCATGCAGAAGCAGGCAGCATCCTGGACTCACACCAGCATACGACTCAATAAGCTGTATTGATGAGGGCAAAATTTTATCCGTAAGTCAACTATGGTTTTTATACATATATATTTATATAAGGGGATTCAAAGGGATATATACGCATGGAAGGGATCCAAAGAGCGTATGTAGATGTGTGAAATGTTACCAACTGCAAGATGATGGTTCAGAATGTTCACAAAAAAACATTTCAGTGAAGAGTCAGAATAGCTACGACATACTAGCAGCAGAATAAATGGGTTAGTTGGTCACCATTCCCACAGTTGAGGGTGCGGAACATCATCCCCAGAGGCAGAATGTGAGCACTGGCATCAATGGGTGCATTTACTGCCCTGTGAAAAAGAGACCATGACAGGTTTAATGTACAATATCCCCAAGCCCTACTGCATGGAATGTCAGCCTGAGCATAACAATACCATTCACAGAACAGAAGGAAGAGTGGAGTTGCAGCCTAACTTCTACTTCTGAACTGCAGAGTGTTTTTTAAAATAGATAAATAAATAAACAGATAAAAACCCTAGTTCAGAGACCTGGCTTTCAAGCTCGGAAAAGAGACCTGACATTGTGGACTGGGTCTTTCCATAATTCGGAGTGCTTAGAACATGGACTCCTTGCACCATCCAGACCTTTTATATTTCACTTTATCTCAGTTTCCCAGATGTGAAAGTCAGGTTGGCATCAATATTCCATCTATGGTAGAGAGCAATGAGGTTTTGAAGCTTGGCTAGGGTAATCCTGTACCCTTTGCAGTTCAGGCTTGCATCACCATACTCACAAATCTGCGCGCATTCAGTTGGAAAGAGTTAACTGCCTTAGGTACAGCTGTGGTTTCTACCATCTGAGGTGCATTGGTGCCATGCTAACCTTGAATTTTATGCTTACAAGAGTATTTTAAGCAAGCAGTTGTTGGGGTTTTGTTTGTTTTGTCCATTGCAAAAAGGAGAACTGTAAGTTCAAAGAGATGACAACGTACTGTCTGCACTGTGAGAAACAAGTGAGAACAGATCCTCATCAAACTGCCTCTTTTGTAGACTAAGTTAAAAAATGTACATATTTTAACCTGCTTGCTGACCTCTACAGTGTCTACATTTGTAAAATGAGTTGTGCTTCTAAAAACACATTTCTCTCCATCAAATATAGAGGGATGTTTTCCTTTCAGCCTCAGTGAGACCAGGATTTAAGCCTAAAAGAGACTTGTTCATATTCAGAAACAGAGTAAATGGTATCTAGTGCAAGTCTTGTTCTAACATCTTTATCACAAAACCATCCTTGCAAAATTTTTCTGTTTGGTTCTCCTTTGCCCGATGTCATATGACAGTTTATGTCTTTGTAAATCTTCCCATTGTAAATCTTCCCCTTACTGGCACGGCATGAATTACTGTACAAAGTTCACAGCAGTGGAGAATCTGGCCATATAAGGGAAAACTATTGCTGCATTTTAATGTGCTTTCACTAAATGGAGGGCTTTGCCACAACTTCAATTCTCTGATAAAAGTTCTTTTTTACAGTTAATGTCCGTGCCATTTCGTACAAAGTTATAAATATTTATTGTGAGCAAAACATCTCTTCAGCATTCTCAGCAAGTATTCACAAACAACATCCATATGGTATTTTCAATATTTTATGTTAATATTTGAGTTAGTGTTATAATGTCAGCAGGAGCTCTGAGGCTGGCATGATGGAAATTGAAAACTGCTATCAACATTAACACTGCATTCCTGCTGTCTCTTCAATAGCTCATGACAAATGTCAATGCTAATCTTACCCTGCTGATATGAAAAATGCCCCCAAAACAAACTGTAATACAGAAGCCATTTGAAAACAAAAATAAAATGGTAGAAGTCTTGAGTACTTAAATTGGAAGCAGTAGCAGATACTCATGAATAATGCCATTTCAAAGGAAGGTAGAGTACCTTATGTCTGCATCGTCATTGGATGTCAGGAGAGAAAATAATAAACAAAAAATTCTGTTCCTGCTGCTGGTTTAATCAGTTATTAGTTGGAACATTGTGGAAATATTTTTCATGAAATTGAGAATGTGATGGGAATGGAAATCACACTTCTTGCTCTGGAAAAAAATAAAAAAAAAGATTGTTGTGAAATATTAAGTCAGTGCAAAAACATTGCGTTCTTGGTGATAGGGAATGTATTCTTTCAAAGAGGTATATAAGGGGGATTTTTTGGCTATCTTCACAGGAATCCAGTTACCAGATGGAAAACACAGTGCTTTGATGAATTCTGTCTTCCTTGCTGAAAAATTTAAACTTACGCTTTCCTAAAGCTGCCTGCATCTTTTCAATATAAATAAACCAGGCTAGATTCAATTCTCCATCGTTGTACTCTGTGCTTGATTCTGAGAGCAGGTATGGCAGAGCAAAACCAAACAGAATGCAAAGACTACAGAATAGCGTAAAAGCAACTTTATGTCACTTTTCTGAGTGGCAGTATTATAGTATTTTGGATGGTTGGCCCATCTGCAAGTTAGACATCTTAATGGTGAAAACTAAATCTCACAGCAGGAGGTAGCTGCTGTAGGTAATATATATGCCCACATGAAGTTTGGATGATAAGTGGTCCCAACCAGTCTCTAGAGTCGAGTTGGCAAGACTGCCTTTGTGCTAAGCATGTCCAGGGGCCTCGTCCATCCTCGCAGTGCAGCTTCTTCATGAGATTTCTTCAGACCCTGAAGTTCGTATTTTGTATAAATCAGACTGTGTCTGTGTTGGAAAACATTAAAGCCAGACAAAACTTAAAAAGTTTACATCTCTAGTGCTAACATCATCCACTTCAAAGAGTAATTCTTGGTCCTGTTACATACGGTGCAAATGAATTTGTCCCTCACTTGTGAGGTCTTGTTCCCTTTGGAGCTAGCTGGCCACCTCCACACAGCATAATTTGAATGTAGTGGGTCCTGTAATAGAATTAATGATTTTTTTTGTGTAATAGTTATCTTCAAGTATCTGCAATTGTAAGAAATCTATGTTACAACTCACTGGAGTAGTGTACAGTATTTGTTGCATACCCTGTTTTGTGGCATAATGGTCTATGTCAGAAGGAGGATATTGATGAACTGCAGAGAACAGTGTGAGCCAAGCATGGTGTGATTTTATCCATACAGCTAAGTGTAGAGTGTCTGGAATGACCTATATCCCCAGAACCATGTCCAGATTTTGTCTTAGAGGAGTAAACCTGGCAGGGAAATATCTTACATACAGTATGGGCAAATAGCTAATTTGACCATGTAGACAAAACAACACACAAAACCAATGTGATACACATCTTTGTTTAGGTGCCCTGGACAAGATACTAGTAATTAATCCAAAACAAAATTTACAGAGTGGAAAATTTGATATATGTATGGGCATGTTTTATTCTCTTGACACGCGGACAAATTCAGCTGAGGGAGAAAATGAGTATCAGCCTTGTACTGGTGTCTTGTTTTGCGGTAAAACAGAACCAATTTTCTTCTCAGTAATTTTACTTTTCAGTTAAGCCTCTTCTAACTGACTGAAATTAATGGCATATTTTTCAGAGAGTGCCTGCTTCTAGCAGATAATGTCTGATGTTTATAGTTAGCACCAAGGCATGGTACGCAGAGAGGGTCTGGCTTATACTTATTGCTATAACACCCAAGGGCAGCTAACTTTGTTACTTGCCCCGTTGGAGGGTCAGAAGTGGAAAAGTGTAGAGGGGTCGCATCTGCGGGGAGGAGCGGACAGGACAGGTGACCCAAAACTGACCAACAGGGTATTCCATCCCATCTGCATCATGCTCAGTATAAACGCTGAGGGATCAAAGGGGACCTCTTTCTTCAATGGCCGAAGTCTGAGGAGGACTCTGTCTGTTCATCTGCCATTGATCCCGATCCGTATGTTCCTGAATCCAGATCCATAATCCAGTTCCCATCTGTTGTTGAGTCCAATCTGGGACTTTCCCTGTGCCTGTCAGTGACACAATCATCACCCTGGGAGCTCCATACTGGTTTTGTATATATTGTATATATTTAATTAATTTCTTACTAATATTATTATCGTTGCTTTTTATTATTAATCTTTCATTAAAGTAGTTTAGCTTCTTTTCAACCCTTAAGTCTCTATCTCTCTTATTCTCTCTTCTTTCTCCTCTGGGAAGGGAGAGAGAGGTCAAAGAGAGCATGGGTCATTCATTGAGTGGCCAGCCCAGCCTAAACCACGACAACTGGATAGAGAGGAGAACAAGAAACCAGTTGCTTCTTGATGATTTCTTTGATGGGCTATGCCAAGGTTTGGAATGAGTACAAACTACAACACTGAATCTTATAGTCTGAACTCTGGGAAAAGTGGTTCCCCAACCACACATTTTAGACATACCACTTTCCAATTAAGACCATAACAATTTTGCTGTTCCTGGTGAAAGGCCACAGGTTTTCCACTTGACTCTGTATATACAATATGGTCCCTTTTTCTTATAACAAGATTTTGAGTGTAACAGAGCTTAGGAAAAAAGAACTGAACAAGGGACTCTGAGTGACTTTTCCCCTTCTCTGAGATACCCATCTTTCATAATAGCCAGATTAGTCTCAGTGAACCATGTACAAAAAATACAAAGAAATAAAATTCACTATAGCTCTCTTTTCAGTAGGTCTTTACTTTGGAGTTAGCCCGAATTCTTTTTTAGCGATTACTCTTAGTTGCTGTCTTGTTCACAAGAGGTAATTGTGAGTCAGGTGCTACCTGACATGTCTAGGACTGGATTAGAGCCCATCTGGTGTTTCAGTCAACAGAAACCCACATTGCAATTAACCTCTACTAACCAGACTATAGTGAGGTCCCAGATTGAATTACTCAAGTGCAGATAGTCCTGCCATGATTTCTCGTACTAGATCAAGAAGAGGAAGACAGATACGTTCTCTTACAATGAACGGAGAAATATCATAGAAGAATGGAGCTTGTTCAGTTTAAAAAATTCCAAGGACTTTCAACAAGTATGAACTACGCAACACAGATGAGGTATATGACTATACCCCAGTGAAAGAGTACCTATAGGAGAGGCCACATGCAAAGTATGTCTAGATCCTGCTGATTTTCTAACCCCATCATTTTCTTGTTGACTATCTGGAGGCAACCTGCATGAGTGTGCCTGGCATTTAACAACACAGTGGGCACACAGGTGCTAAAGTGTTCTGGCATGGTTGGATGCATTCTTGTAGGCTTATAAAGTAGAAAATTGTTTGGAGTGGTCTTGAGTAAAGCCTGGGCCTACTCTTGACAAACATCTATATCTACATCTATATCTGGGCACTGAGAGGGCTTTGCTGTTTGCCTGATGCCATTTCGACAAGGCTTTCTAAGTGATCATAGTTGTTGCATTTTGTAGTAAATGCACATTTGGAGGCATTATGGCCTATTTACATCCCTTTAAAATACATTTGACTCCCTTGTCTAATGATCTGGACGTGAAGGTATTCAGTGCACTAAGACCTACCTGAAATGATTTGTTATATCCATGAAATCTATTCATTTTATCTCTTGATTCCCCAGCTATCTGTTTTGTGAAGGAAGAAGAGGACTTCTGCCTAAACCAAATGATTAAACCTTTATATTTTAATTCTGAGACAGACATTTCAATTTGTAATATTTTCAGGAACTCACTGTCAGCCACTGTGTCCTCTGAGGATCTGCAAGCACAGTGGAGAAGGCTGACTCCCAAATTATTATATACACTTGTGGCAAGATGGAAACTTTTGTCCTGTTGTCTGCTTCCAGGACAAACAGAGGTTATTAGATCATAGAACCTACAAAATTTTGTGCTCAGTGGAGGCTGGCTGGGCAGTTTTTCTCCTCAAAGAAGAAAGATCGATCTTACTGATCTTGCAATCAGTACCTCTGGCTGAGCTCAAAGCTTCCCTAGAGCTGCTGTAATGAGTTGGTACTAAAGGACCCATTATCTCAGAGCCATACTCAGAGGCCATAAAATACAGATCAGTTGTCTGCACACTTTTCCAGTTGGTTAGACCTCAGCATCCTCTGTTAAATTCTCAGTTTTCCCTAACTATTGGCTCCTGGCTGTCATCACAGTATTCATCTCAGAGGCTCATATTCACTTGAATTCAGTCTGTAGAGCATACTCGATCTCTTTTAACAGAAAACTGTTACCTCTGTTAGCTTCTAGCTCCATTAAGATCCCTATTCCTACTGTTCTTGGAACCACACCCCCACATTTCCTTTCTGTTTTGAGTCCTATGCATGTGGGTAAGTGTGACGTCTCTCTAGTTCCTTATGGGGTGGTTGAGTCACACTCTTTTCATTTTGGTGTCATGATACAGCATTACAACTAGAAAGTACATGAAACCCCAATGAAATGATGCAGGATAGTGTCTCTGACAATTACTAAGCACTGTTATTATATTTTTGTATTTTTAGGAGGCAGGAGATTAATTTGTGTGCTACAGTTTCACCTTAATACATTTTTTTGTACCCTTATCCCTTCTTGTCAAGAAGCCAGTCTGTACTTGTAGACACAACAATATATGTTTCATTTACTTTGACATGATTTGTAGTATGAATAATGCTGAACTTCATAAAAGTGAGGGTATAAGAGCTATTTGTTTGTGAGGATCAGCATAGAGAAAAAAAATCATGAATTATTTGTTGGGAACAACGTTTGCTTGAGATATCTCCATTCAAAGTTCATATTTTTCCCGCAGGCTAAAAATTAAAAGGAAAGTCTTTCCTGACATTTTGCAGTTGAGAGTCACAGTTGTTAAGCTCCAGTTAAATGAAAATATCAGAGAGACCTTGAACTCATACAGTGTATCGAATAGGAGCTAATCCATTAGTGATAATGGATAGTGTATCCTGGAAACTAGATGTTTATCAGATCTTTTATAAACAGTAATGAATTAAGCGTAATACCACCTCTGAGGTAGATAAGTATTATTAGTCCCTTTTTCTGGGTGGAGATTGAAAGGCTTGGAGAGGTGAAGTGATTTGCCCAGGGCAACACTTGAAATAGCAGTACAATCCAGCATTATTAACACCAAGAGCCTTTTAACTGCTACTTATTGCAAAAGCAGTATAAATGACTGAGTTAAGTTCTTGCATTTATGAAAAGTAGCTAAATTGTATTTCTACTATGTAACTAACAGGGAACACATATGTTACGTTTTCTTTTCTTGAAATATAGTAGTAATAGTAAAATAGTAATAGTAATAATAGAAAAGTAGTGGTTATACACAACCATGATGAAAATTTTAGACAAAATCCTGTTCATCCAAGTATGGAGTCACATAAAATTCTCACCAGAAATGACACTACAACCAAGTGCAGAGATTAACATTAACCTGACCTGATCCAGAATTGAATAATTTGAGTGGGTTTTGAACCAGCACAAAAAATGTTATGTTTTAATATAGTAATATTGATGTAGTTTAATGGAAAATGTTGAAAAGAAAAGATCTGATTATTTTAATTCATTTATTGGGGGTGTGTAAAGGAAAAAAGAAGCTATAGGAATTCCCTAGTCATCACCATTTTTTTTTCTACTGGGTAAGTGGTAGTTGCTCTGAGGAGGCCCAAGCAGTCACGAGCTGTAGAAAGAACACCACCCATTGCAGTTGTGTCCACTGTGCTGCAATTTCCATTAACACTGGACACATATTCAAGTGCTGTTGTCTGGCACTTAATACCGGTGTAAATACATTCTATGGAATAGTCTTGGCATTTTTGCCAAGTTTCCCCCCTGGTGACTGGGGAGGCATTTTTTTGACATTTTAAGGATTTTAAGCATCTTTTTTTTTTTTCTGGCAAACTTTCTGGTACTATTTTCATGGTAAACACAATATATTCCAGCTCAGGATTATCATTATCACAAACCAAGATTACCATGCAGCTGGATTTCTCAGATTCTCTCCTCTGGGTTTTGGGGTTTGTTTTTTTTGTTTGTTTGTTTGTTTTTAATGTTAGCTTAGCAGGTGGAATATCAATATGTTTTTCAATTTATCCAGATTACAGAGCATCATACAGCCTATGTGGAGCTTCTGGGAGTCACTAGATGGCCTTCCTGTGTCTGTGTGAATTCCCAGCAGTGTCAGTTTTACTGCTCACACTTTGTACAGTTAGTTCACACACACTAAATTCGACGCAGGCCAAAGGCACTGTATCTTTTATGTATGCAATGCAGCCACATTTATTTTTCTCCAGGGAATACTGGGTGGATATAAGGTAGTTGTACAGTCACTATTTCCATATCTATAATTTGCAGCTGGCATTTAATTATTTAGTAGATAATTCAAGGCTTTGAACTTCATTTGGTCATAACCTTGTAAGTGATTGTTCTCCTATGTCAGTTGTCATAGAATAGTTTGTAAGACTCATGTGGCTGGGGAACAAAAACTTTTCTGTTGCTATCAGTAACTTGCTGCTGCTTTGTAATCAGTCAGGGGAGATAGGGCAGTCAATCCGATACAAATCTAAGTTAATCAACTTTGGATTTTGCAAACTTGCTTTTGCAGGTGGCTTATTATTACAGGGAAACTGGGAATAATTCTTTTAGAGGAGATTTGGGCTGAACAATGTTGACAGAATGTTGGGAAAAGACTGAGGTCCATAGAGAAGAATTGGGTTGAAATCTGTGTCTTCATTGTTATGAATTTGCTCTAATCATTATTCTTAAAACTCATTCCATGGGATCCTTGACAGAATTTCTCCTTAGGAGAGGACCCAATTTCAGGTGCACAGAACATAACCCTCTACATATAACCTTTTTGCTTACATTGCCTTATACATTGTGGGAAAAAAATTATCAGTGCATGATTCTTCTTATATATTAAGTGGCTTTGGAAAGCCATGAAATTTGCCAGAGAAGTGCCTATTTATCTCCACTGACTTTAAAAATGTTTGCTAACTAAATCATCTCTAGAGTTCTACACTGGAGATGTCTATAGTTGAATGAGACGAATTTCAGCTTTGGAGGGTATCTTCTTTTTAAGGTTTTGTGTTTCAATGCACAACAGAACATGAACTAATAAAAAGGCTGAAAAGTGATGATTTTGTTTTCTGTATGTTGTCATACTTCTCAAAAAAGGCAGAGCACAAGTTTACTTCTTTTACCACCTACATTTTTTTTTACTCAAATTACTAAATTAATTCTCTGCAGCAATAATTATCTTGACAGATGTACAACTCATTCTTTTCAAGAGAACCTGAACATGCAAATTGAATATAACTAGAGATCATCCCTCCTTGTATATGTTGTACCAAGTACCTTCCATGGATACTATTTCTCTCACACCTAATCATTGCCTAAACATAAGTTTAAATAAAATTTCAGATTTTGATTGTATCAGCGTTAAAGTCAGTTGAAATCTGAAGGCAGACAAGATGGTCATTATACCATTAGCTTTCTGAAAAGATAAACGTCCCTCCTAGGGCATGCCAAATTGTCAATGCATACAAGCATTTTCCAGGTAATAGAAAACCACATCAAATCTGCCAAGATAACGAGATAATGTTTTATTACTTGTACTGGGTGTCTATGCACAATTTGTTAAAAAAAAAAAAAAAAAAAAAAA
>RSEF01000001.1:21836367-21879903 GCA_003993805.1 Himantopus leucocephalus | reverse complement strand
CAGTTAGTTAGAAGAGGCTTAGCTGCAAAGTAAAATTACAAAAGAGAAAATGGGTTCTCTTTTACCTCAAACCAGGATGAAGCCACATTTCTTGCTTTGGACTATATCCGTATTTTGCCTTCCTCAACTATTTATGTTGAAGTTTGTTCTTCTGTTTGTATCTCAATTACTACTCTACTCTAAGTTTGAAAGAACTGTTTGTGTACTAAGGAGGAGTGGTAGACATCTGATTTATTTTTTTGGCTCAGGAAAAAGTTCTGGATAAATTAGTTTTTTCACTGAGTTTACTGAGTAAGGTTGATGTGACAGGATTTTCAGTATTCTTCTTTCATAAGCAATAGTAATAATTCAACACTGTATAAAATTCTATAAGCAGGAAAACCATAGAAAACAGCAAAGTACAGTGTCACCAGACATCTCCCAAACAGGTTATTCTCTCTGTTTTACTTGCACTGATGACAGCACCTGCAAAATGCACGAGGTGTGATCCAGTGCTACCCCATTACAGTTTGTAGAAAACTGCACTGGAAACACGTATAATACAGACGCAGGATGTATCACCAAAAATAAAAAAAAAAATTCCTGCCATTAAAAAATATGTTTTTAGCAGAGGGAAGTTTTTGCCAATGGTAGGAACAACATCAGAAATGCCATTTGGATGTAGAAAATCTTGTAAAATAATAATAACTCCACAAATAGGTTTCCACAAAGAACACATGTCACTAAGATTATGTCAAGAAGAAAATAAACAATTCATGAGGGGAAATTGTTTGCCAGAGGAAAATTAGAGTGTGAATCTCTCTATTCCATGTTTGTGTAATAGGGACTCATAATTTGTAATGATCAGAGGAAAATATTATAATAGCTTAGCAGCATTACAGACATGTAAATGGGAAAGAAACCAACAAAACAACCGAAACCCAAAACCCCAAAGAAAATGACAAGACAGCAGAGAAAAATAAACTGAATTGAAAACAAATGTGAACTTACTCTTAGAAGCCTCTAAATATCATTTATAGTTTAGAAACAGGAAAATCAAAGAAATAGCATAAAGCCAGTTACTAGCAAATTACATATTGGTTATTTAGCATTATTTTCCTCTAACTAACACAGTGGGAACACAGTAAATGCACAGACATATATTAAAACCCAATAAAACCTCCACTTCACTTCTCCAGTGTTAAGTAGTTTTCAGAGAAAAAAAACCTGTAACGACAAATAATATGACCTTTGTGGGGGAAGAGGTGATGGGAAGGAAAAATTACAGGAAAAAAATAAAAGAAACACATGGAGTTTTATCCTTATATTCCTTTTCTCATGTCTAGTTTGTACTTACTTTCTGAGGACGTGCACTGAACACTGAAAGAAGCTGCTATCACTTTGAATTGCATCTGTAAGAACCAGGAATAAATAAATTTCTCAAGCCCTTCTGAACACTAAGTGTACAGTCTTCCTCCCAAAAGAAACTGTTGAAGGGGTAGATACAGATGAAGAAGAGTCAGTATGAGAATTCTGCCCAACTACAATGTAGATAAAAACATCTACATAATTCAATGCATGGCTGTGTATTGTGGTTGTATTTTTGCACCTTTACATAGAAGCCGGCTAAGGTGAGCTGTTGCTCTCTTCCTCATGATTGCCCTACTGAGTAGCCAGAGGCTGGAAGAAATTAGGATGTTTCACGATAATGGATTATCTTTAACTTTTTCCACAAAACAGAAACCAGTAGGTCTGTGGAATGCTGCTACTGAGCGTATCAAAGCACTGAAGGGCAGAAACGACCAGGTCAGTGAAAAAGACTTATGTTGTTACAAAATATAGAAGAGAATTCTAGACATCAGCTTTTAGATTTACTGAATGCATTCTCCACGTATTCCTGATCCCACCATTAAAAGGCAATTTTTGAAATTGCTATAGTATTTGTATATTTAGTCTGCAAATGTTACAGTCTCTGAACATTTTGTAATGAGAAATAGGTTCCATCATAAAGCTATGGAATCTAATCTGTTAGGCTGATATTTTTTACACTCCTTAATGAGGTGAAGAGAGAATTAGGATCAAGTTTACGCAGTACTTACTCACTGACCTTCATTTTTATAAGCATTTTGTCATCCTGGAGAAAACATTGTGCTTCTGGAGGTTTATGTTTCATTTTTGAGAACATTTAACTTGTAAGGTAAAATATGCAATTAATATACTTTGATATCTTTGTGTGATAAGACATTAACAATTAAAGGCTACCAGAAACTACCTTGTCATCTTAAGTGACATAAGCAAGGTTTTGTGTAGTTGAAGACTCTGGGTGAAAAGACTTTTTTTTTCACGTAGGCTGAAGGTCTTATTGAATTATGCAAGCATGGGTACAGCACAAAGAAAACGAGCATGTTTTCAGGAAGAACACGTCTCAAAAGCAGAAGTGTTCTGCTTTGTTCTGTTGCTTTTTAAAACGTAATACAGAAATAATGAGCAAAAGAAGAGAATCCCAACTTTCTAGCAGTTAAGAGGCACTATCTCTTGATGTCTCTTGATAGTGATGTATGCTGTAGAAATGTTGGTGAATTTGATGGCAAAAAATCAATGGATATATACTGAAATGTTATTGCAACATGGGTCTCCAATACACCTTAATGAATTAGCTGGAAGTTCTGTCCACTGCACTTTTGAATTTCAGACAGTTTCCATCATAAGAACTTTAACTGCTATTAAAATTTCCAAACTGCATTCTATATCTCAATGTTTTTTTTTGGATGAGGCCTCTGGCTACTTGGCTTAGCTGGAATTCAAATGTTTGTGCACATGTTTCCTTCTAGAAAAAATCAACCATTAAGTATATGGCTTTTATGATACCCAAAGTGGGTTTTTATAAGCTGTGTACCATATTTGTTAAATGAAAAGACAAAATGTGATGGTAACTAAAGTTACAGAGATGCACCATATATATTTGGAATAACAACAAGCTTTGTGTTGGAAATTCTATACAATAATTAGCCAAACAGAAAAGAAGCAAGGACAAATCTGCTAACGCATTCACAACTCTGTCAATAACACCTCTCATATTTAGAAATTGAAAAGCTTTTCCTTGTGTTTCAGGTACAAGTAGACACTAGTCTTGTGTCTATATACAGCAGCACCATGCTGGGACATTTTTCTGAAGCACTTCTACAACAGTGGATTATACATCTAGACTGATTTCAATTTTGTCATTCCAGGTATCAGATAAAACCCAACTGAGCTTATAAAAGCTGTCAGGATTGTAACCTGAATGATATATTACTCTCAGAAAGATAGCTAAATTATCACATTTGATAAAGACTACATCTTTGCATAGACGTAGTTCAAAGGAGTAAGCAAGGAACATGACTCCATTAAGAGAGTATTGAAAGGAAGTTCTTTCTTTCCATCCTGTGTAAGTATGCCAGAAAAAGGAACATATGTGTAGCCTCGTATACAGGGAGATAAACGTTCTTGTGAGGCAGCATATGTGCTTGCAAATAGGATTCACAGCAGCTGGCCTTCTGGGGCCTCCTCTAGGCAAAGGAAAGCTGGAGAAACGTGAATCTGAAACTCAGAATCTAAGGATTTGCATGACTTTTCCTTTGTGAAACTGGGATTCAGATTTGGGATTTGCTATCAAAATGAATAATATTGGGTGTTTTATTTAGTTTTGTTTTCCCTGTGTGTATGACAGACCTCTTAGAGGGGAATTCATCTCCTCCCACAGATGTTCAGGCTAAGTGCTTTCCCCGGCCTCCCTCTGTTCTCACAAAGTGAGCCATGGGGGACAGTTTTCCTCTGAATTTATCATTGTCCACTAAGGAACTTGCCAGTGAAAATTCAAATAGGCCAGTTTTTTGTCTTATTGTAAACAACCAGTTTAATTTAAATTTTTCTAACCTTTGTGACATAAATATTACTGCATAAACTTGAATATTAGTCAGCTTTCTTGGGCCTCTCTTCCTTCCAGGGCTTTATCCCACTGTAGTCCAGCAAGCAGATCCCTCAAGAAGCTAAAGTCTGCTCTCCTGAAGTCCAGGGTAGCAAGTTTACTGTGCACCCTCCTTGCTGCCCTGAGGATCTTGAATTCCACCATCTCATGGTCACTGCAGCCACGGCTGCCCTTGAGCTTCACATTCCCCACGAGCACATTTTGTTGGTGTGACCAAGGTCTACCATAGCACCTCTCCTTGTTGGCTCCTCTATCACATGGAGAAGTAAATTATCATTGATGCATTCCAGTAACATCCTGGATTTCTTGTGCCCTGCTGTGCTGTCCCTTCAACAGATATTGGGGTGGTTGAAGACCCCTGTGAGGACCAGGGCTTGTGAATGTGAGGCTGCTCCTATCGGACTATAGAGGGTTTCATCCGCTCTGTCTTCCTGGTCTAGTGGCCTGTAGCAGACCCCCACTATAATGTCACCTGTCCCTGCCCTCCTTGTCTTTATTTATGCCCTCTCTTTATTTATTTCAGCTATGTAATTGAAATACTTTTATTAGGAATTTTCTGCCTTTGACTCACTTTATAATCCCATCAGCTGTCTTGCCTTCCTGTTAATCATATCAAAATGTGTTGTTCCATGAGTAACATAAACAATAACTAACACAGTGGAAGTAAAAAAGTAATTTTTAAAGAATTTTGTAGCTGGTTACCAAAACAGAATGAAAAGAGAAAAATACTTAATGTAGAAACTAATGAGAAAAACATTTCTGATGTAAGTGAAAGAATAAAACATAAATTAAAAAATTATTCCAGGACTGCATTTTCATAAGTAATATAAAACAGGGTTTAAGGTGGAAAAATAATTTAATGAAGCCAATTAAAATATTTAGGGGAATAATATACTTTGCAATGCATTGAAGATCTGCTACTTGAAATAATTTCTGAATAATTTTATGAATTAATTATTTCAGTTTACCTTTATCTTAGAATTTAAAGACAGAGGAAAAAGAAAGCAAGACATAGTATGTTGTAAATAATATTTGGAATGATAGGGAGCCTTTTTTGATGGAAAAATAATTTGGATTCATTTATGTCAGTAATCCTTTACTAAAAGTGAAAATAGGACTGAAGAATATTGCTGAAGTTTCACTTTGATGGAAATTTGCTATGTTCACAATAGTCTAGACATATACACCATTTTTCTACATGACCATAACTTCTTATTTTTTAGTAAATTCAGATATGAATTCAAGGTGGTGGAATTTTAGAAAATTATTTTATTTTTAAAGGATTCATGTAAATTCCTGTCTTTAGAATTAAACAATGGTTGGTTTAGTAACGTAATTGTAGAATTTAAGAAATATGTCATCCACTGTTGGTCAGATTGTACCTTGTCCGTTATCAGTCATTGAAGATTATCTTATTTGTCCATTGTAGTGATTGATAGCAGTGCTAGGGGAACTGTTGATAAGCATTTTTTAACAACTGACCTTTCTAAAGCTTTTCTCTGCAAGGCAGTGTTAGAAATATATGCTCTTTAATTTTGCGATTTTAAAGACATTCATCTATAACATATTTGAAAAGAGAAAATAGTTTCTTGTTTGCTGTTTTTTTATTTTCCTAGCAATTTAACCAGACAGATACAGCACTGTTATTTTTCAAGAATTGCTTTTGAATTAGGCAACTCCACGTTATGTCGTAGCCTTTGCTGTATTCATCTTGAACACGTAAATGCATAATCATTGTCTGTGTTCATAAGTCATAACTTATTGCAGTAATAATAACTGGCCTTAGCTTTTACCTTCTTAAAACGCTTGTCTTTAAAATGTCAATGACAGAAACTGAAAATAATACTTTGTTTACACAACATAGCCGGGCTCTGCCTATTTGTGTGGAAATTGGCATGTTTTTATAAGTTAATCATAGTCTTAGCTTATTATATTGTCCTTAGAGACTTCAGCTGGCTCTGATATATAGGAGACTAGACAAGAGTAGGTCAACATTTGAGAAAATAGGAATGATCAATGCATTTGTTAAGGCTACTGACTGTTAATGCAATTACGTTACTCCCACTAAACTACAGACAATACCAGTCTACCAGAAGGAAGAGAGAATCACAAACGGAAGGTTAGATGCATTTTTTACAAGTTCTTTAGTAATAGCTTGAATATACCTGAAAATGCCCCCCCAAAGCCCCAATTTTCTTAATACCTTTGACCAGCTGCATGGCTGCAAAAGATGAATCTTTGTAATATCTGGAGTCTATAAGTATGTTTTATTATGTTTTTGTAGGCACCATGAAACCAAACATGTTTCACAGTGTGCCAGCACTGATGGTATAAGTCCACCAACTGGCCACCTGCACGTGAGTGACCTTCTACATTTGCAGCCAAAGCAAACCATGGCTTTAAGTGGAACAGCTCAAAGCTGTGGCAGACCAAGTGTTCTAGTGAAATGTTTATTTAGGAATAAGGGAGTCTTTCTTTCTTATGATTAAATATTAGATCAATTTTTCTTCTAAGTAGAAATTGACATGCTAATAACAATATTCTCTTAAATATTTGAGCAATTCTTAGGATATTAAAGCTATACTGACAATGACCATTTGATAGTTAGAGAGAGAAAGATGGCTAATGACCAGAGAAACAAGAATAAAGAGTGTGGAGAAGCAGTGTCTTAAAGGTAAAACTCTAATGAACTCAGGAGATTAAAGAAATAAAGGGAGGAGAAGAACATACCATGGGAGAAAAGAAGAAAGTGCAGAGCAAAGAAGTGATGTAAATCTGAAAGGGAAAGAATGAAAAAGAAAGTGGTAATTCTTTTTAAACAATGAAGTAAAGCATCTTTTTAGAAAAGATCAAGTGTTTTGTATTGTGCAATTTAAGTTCATCTCATTAGCGCTTAACTTTTACAACAATATTCTGTTTAATTCGAACATTCACTGTAGCACTGCTCCTTAAAAAAGCTATCTGATGGGGCAGGTGGAGTGTGTGTGTGCAGTTGATATCAATATAGCCCCTTCACCTCCTAGACAGTGAAGAATCACTGTGTTCATTGGGACTCTGGAAACATACCTAGAGTCAGCAAATTCATACACAGGTCAAAATGAAGTAGAATTCTGTTAAAATTACAAAGAGTTTTAAGTGCACAGTTGATAAAATTTTATTTAAGATGTGGTAAATTAACCTCTTTTTTTGCTTTATTTTACAATATTCTACCTAAATCATACTTAGTGTACAAATGAAAGAGAACATGTTTAAAGAGTTTGTGCCCTCCTTGCCAAGGTGACATATGCCGTAGTATCTAGTAAGTGATCTTTTCCAGAGCACATATGTTGGATACATATGGATACCAGTAACCTGCAAGATTGCATTAAAAATATTTTTGAGGAATTTACTCTACGTATTTATAAATGCTGATAAACTGGAAGCTAAAAACTAGCTGCAGCGTTAAGTGTAGTAGTAGTAGTAATAATAATAGTAGTAATAATAATAATACCACCACCTTTTCATGTTTCCAAATCCAAATTTAGTCTTCTTGTCTTAATCTTGTATGGCATTATGAAATTGAACTTTTTCATCATGTTTACACCTGCCATCCCTAATGCATTACCAGGTGTGAGATTTATGAGTGGAGCACATGAGACCTGCCACAGTTAATCACATTTGTAACCTTTCAGATACACTGCAGAATTTTTCTTGCTGTGAAACATGCTCTACCTTTTAATCTCTGCTGGGCATAGTTCTAACACACTACTGTAATTTTTTTCTTATGTATTTCAAATTCAGTCATCAAATAATATCCTAATTATTATTCTTCTTTCACATTTTTCTATCAAAGAACTATTTGTATTTCAAGGAAATACTGAAGTAGTCAGAGAGAGATAAGCATATAGTAACCTTTTCTGGAATGAAAGATACGTGTAAATAGATCTGAGTGAGGTGGTACTCTTGCTATCATGTATCATAATACTTACAGATCATTTATATCATATTATTTTTAGAATAAGAAAGAATCAATTCAGAAGTTTAGGCTTAGTGATTTGCAACTTTGGGTGATATCTCAAAAGACTGAAAGTGTTCTACAAATGACAGTCAAATTAACTCAGTGGTATTGTACATATGATTGAAGATATTCATGTGCTTTTATATGTCTTTGAATCTACACAGAAAATATTCATGATTTTTGAAAATTAAATTTTTTTACTTCTAGAAATATGCTAAAGGTCTCTGTGTGAATAGTTATATCTATTTGTTGATTTTTTTTTTAGTTGGTCTAAATGTTGGTCTAAATTCTATAATTAATCATTCTTAGCCAAATTTGAAATATATTTAACAGTTTAAACAAAGCTTCCCTTACTTATTTGCTGTTACGGGAAGAATTTAGATAAGAAATGCAAATCATGCAGTTACTTCTACAGCCTACTATGGCTGGCTTTGCCCTTGTTAGCAAAAGACCACAGCCTTTTCATTGACCTCACAATGCAGACTCCCATGACTTGCCTGGGCTTGTTTTGACCCAAGCTGACTTTAGCTTGTTTTAGTTGTGGTAACTACAGTCTAGCCCTCAGGTAACTGCTGCCTAAATTAGTTTTAGCTTTTGTTTAGTTTCATGCACTTGTATGGTGCAACACCTCCTGCTAATTAATAGATTGTAATTATAAGTAGTCATTCCGAGGAAAATGAAAATATGGTGTAGAAGAGCGGCACAGGACGGTACTGGCAGCCCTAGAGAGTGAACACTAACCGTGTTATTCAATAACTGATGAGTTATTACAGAGGAGTGTGTGAAAGGCAAGGTGCTAACTGCAATATGACCTGCTTTGAAGAATGCACAATACCTGGGACTATGAGGTCTTATCTCAGGGCTGATGTGACATGAAGACCCAACCTAAGCCAGCTCCCACCAGGTGAGAACACCTCATAACAACGATAAAACAATAGGAGATTTGCCTTAAGAAACCAGGCACATAACCATGGCCAGAATGGCAACTGACCAGAATCCAGAATAAAACCACTCCTCCTGCATGGGCCATGGGGTTAGAACTATGAAAATTAACACACCACTGACCATACATCAACATAACTTGCACAGGACAAGCATGTACCGATTATGCAAGCAATATACCTGATTAGCCTAATCACAAGTAATTTGCTTGGTCTACACAACTACATTGTAACATACATAAACCCCACCTTCTCCTGTATCAGTGTCTTCCATGCATTAGGCTGGGGCACTGCTATGTACATAGCCGATATGAGAGAATACATTCCCTTGATAATTTTATGCTAAGCATCCTCCTCTCTCTCCTCTGCTGGCAAAGAACTGGCTGTTAAACATGCAGCTTCATAAATTGGTGAAATTGGTGCTAGTGATAACAAACAGAAGAGAAAAAACCCAGGTCTAATGCAGAACTGAGAGTGAATGAAGAAAGAACGAGGAAACAGACTGTTAGAAAATGAATAAAAATAGTTCAAAATGGATTCACAAAAGGGGAAGAAGAAATCCTCCTGTTAACACCGTGCTTCTCATGGCAAAGGCCTCCAGTCTCGGACAGGTTCCTCCTGGAGATGATGCCACTGACCCTGCGAGCACATGAGACCTGTGACACTGGGAGTGGGAGCACACCACCGCAGACAAACAGTTCAGACTAGAGAGCTTGCATGCAAAATTTTCACTGTATTATTACAGAAGGCTTTTTTCTATATAATTAGAATATTAGTCCAACTAATTTGGACTATAATTGTTGATATCATTGTAACTTGACTAATAATAATGATGTGTGTGTTGTTATTTTTTTAGATTGCAAAGCATTAATTAGACTAACATTAAATTTCTTAGGTCAACATATAACAAGTGTTCTATTTGGCTTATAGCAACATTTTTTGAGTGTAATACTTCAATATCTTTTTTAATCTACTGAGTAATTCATTCTAATATAATACAAGTGATTCAGTGTATAGTTAGCCCTAATTTATACTTAAAAAATGTAAAGACTATATATATGATTGTGAATGGATCCATCAGACTGCATAACCATATAAAAAATTTCATTAAAAATGATTCATCTAACTTCTAGACAATTAGAATTATAATAGTTGATAAACCATCTAAAGCAATTTTAAAAGATCATTCATAAATTTAGCAACATAACAGCTGAGGAGTTGGCTGAGGTCTGAATTGCTTAGCTTGCTTATTGTACGGGAAAATATATCTTCAATGATTCCGTCCTTAATGATATATCATGGCATTAGCAGTAAAGTATTATAGTTTGCATTTTGATGCTATAGTATATTTACAATAAAATACTATAAAATATTTACATAGCAATAGTCTAGGCAAGACAATGGAATAAATTTTCACTGCATCTTAAATATAAAAATATGATTTTGACTGATCCTCTGTTTTCTGTCAGATTTTCTTGACCACTTTTACCACCATGTCTGAGAAGTGTGCTTGATTTTCACCTCTGATGAAATATTTAATTTTAATGCAGAGTCAAAATAGACAAATAACATTTGAATTCAGCATTCTTGAAAAACCAACTTTCTGCAAAACATTGTGATTTCAATAATGTCTCTAGTGTATTAATATTTTACTTACAAAACTAGATACTAGATCTATGTGCTCTTTCTCTTCACAGTGGTATCAGTCTCACATTTGGCAACGTAGGATAATAAAGAGTAACGAAAATTTAAGCAAACAACCCGAATTTATGCCTATTCTGTGGATTTTCACAGATTTAATTTTGAAAACTGAGTAACACAAAGTGGCTGTAAAGTTTTTATTCTTTATATTATATACACATGAAGGACACTTCTGCTGGTGTAACACAGGCATGGAAAGTCTCCATACACACACAAAATTAATTTCATCAGAATAAACTGAGCATAAAGTTATTAATTCTAAATAATAATTTTAAAAAATGAAATTTGAGTGAATAGTTACTTCTGAAATATATCCAAAAGTGTCAGCCTTGTGTCTGTCCAGGAAAACTTCAATTATATGGTTAACTTCATTGTGAGAACATACCAAATAGTAAGAATTGGTGAGTGTCACCCTACACTGTCATATTTTGGACACAACCACTCAAGAACAGAGCAAAACAAAACATAGGTTAAAAAACATCTTATCTCCAGCTAGCTTTAGAAGGCAACAGATTTAAAATACAGAAGTGTCCAAAGTGATCATACAGAAAATACCATCTCAATTGCCCTGAGTAATTTTTAGTGATCATCATTTCAAACCTACTAATTTTTTAGGCTGACAAAATTAATTCCTTATACAAAATACAGGAAAGAATAAGGAACAACAACAGAAAAAGAATTCAGAGCCAAGTCCTCTTGGGCAACTCATGGTCTTAGGAATTGGTATTAAGTCTCTAAAAAGAGAGCAGCTGACTGACTCAGGGTACACATCTGTAAATGCATGATAGTTTATATGTTAGATACATTTCTGCACCGATATTGTTTAAAAGGACTGGCGTTTTTCATGCATCTTCTTATGTCACACTTTGTTATGCTACTGTGAGTAATTTCATTGTGCTATCTGGGAACTTCAGGTATGATCTAAATTGACATTATTGATAGCATATTGGTAAAATACGTGTGTTTTTTAGGACAGATGTTAGGTTGGAGTAAACAGAAGAAAAAGAGAGAAAGACAGATAGAGCAAGAGCGTTCAGGGTAAGAACCAAAATCCCAAGTCTTTGCACCATCCGGCTGAATCCTCTAGTCAATGCAGCAGAACAGTCAAGTTCCCATTTGCACAGTCTCTGTCTCTACAGCTCCTGGCAGCCTGTTTGAACAAAGGCCCTGTTTGAGAATGCTCTTAGGCATAGTTGGAGTATGTTTCTGGGACATAGAAAGAGTCGTTTCTAATCCACCCAGTCTCAGGAACTCCCAGAGGCTAAGCTGGTCCATGTCCCGTATCTGGGTTTCATGCAGAAAGTGGAACTTTACTTCATGTGCTGGGGGACCTGTCAGGCAGCCAGGGAGGACCCTAGAGGACCAGGTAGCCAAACAGTTAAGAAATGCTGGAAAGTGAGTATTATGTCGACCACCAAATATCAAAATATGACTTCTGTCTTTCCTAGTAAAGGGCCACAGGCTGTGCCCTGAGCCGAGAGTGCAGGTTTCAGGACTGGCCTGAGCTCACCTTGGCTGAGCTGGGCTGAGCTGGTTTCAGCATCTGCCTTGGGGCCAAGTGCCTGTTGCCTCCCCTGCCTGAGCTTGAGCTCTGCCAGTGCCTTCATGGGAAGGGTCTGGCAAACCCAGGGGATCACTGCCCAACAAGAGCCCTGGTGGGGCTGAGCCTGGGGAAGAGATGAGACCATGCTCACACTCAGCTGGGAGCAGCCAGAAGGCAGCAGCCCAGGGTGAGAAAAAATATAAAATAAACCCTACTAGATCCAAGGCTGAGCAGCAAGAAAGCATTCACTTCTTCCCACCGAACCAAATGAAGAAGTCACCACCATTATATCCCTTCTGGCGAAGGCTTTAGGATGCAAATGTCTCATTGTAAATCTCTCCCACTCTTCCTGAGAAAAATGAACTTTTGGCCTTATTGTCCACAGGGACATTGGAAGGATGAACATAACACCAAATAAAAGGGGTAAATGTTGGAAAGGTTTTTTTCTTCCCCTTCCCTCCCCCCGGCTAATAGTTTCAGTAGTGCCATTGTAGCTTTTCTGTATTAATTTGAACCATAAGAAGGTTAAAACTGATCAGATGAGCAATAAATACTTAGCTCCACACATATGGTGTGTTATCTTTTGCCTGCAACTAGATTTGGAGTGCAACAGGTGGTCTAAGAGTCAGGAAAGTTTTAGAAATGGGATTCCCAAACTAACCATTTTTAAAGGAGTTTCTCTCAGCTCCTAAAATCTCTTGAGACAAACTCCTATTTGTGCCTTTAATTCTAATTTCTAAATTGAAATGCTTACTTCATCCCCTGGTGTGCTGGATATCACAAGGACTCTTTCTTTGTTGAGCATCAGTGTGAATGTCCAGAGTCAGTATTTTCTTTAAAAAAATCATAAAAATTATTCCAAATATAATGGCAACTGGTATGTATTATTGATTGCAGATATTTTTTTAATACTTCTGAACCCTCATTGGTTTGGAAAATCTACATTTTAACAAGGTCTGTCCAGAAACTTTCAGGCAAATTTAATGCTGCACTATCATGTATGCACCTAATAGTAAAACTTTAAGTTTATTCAGACTTGTAAATCTAATTTGAACAGAAATTTTCTGTGCATAAGTCCACAAGAAAAAAAAGACAGTGAAGGAGGAAATAGCGCTCAGTTTTGCAAAAAATGTGAAGTGCTCAGGAACACAGGGATAATATATTTAAAAAAATTATTATCTCCTGTATTCTGTTTTTATCCAGGTCAAAGAAATTACTTTTCAAAAGACCGAATAACAAGAAAACCTGCTTTTAATTAAATGAATAGCACAAGCTGCATTTTATGAACTGAGCTCTACCACATATGCACTGCAATAGTATTTTAAACCAGCTTTATAGCTCTGTATAGTACTACTAATATCAGTGCCTAATATAGGATACATGCTTATCTTTATTGACATACGTTCCCAACATTTGTCTTACACCATTGATCCAATGATACAGCAAATCAAATAAATAAATAATATATGTAATAATAAATAATAATGTAGGTAATGTAAATAAATGTATTTTATAATAACCTTATTTAACCCTGTATCTCATCTTGCATTTTTTTAAATGTTGTATTCTTGTTCAAAGTTCACTGTTCACATACCTACTATGAGTTAAACTCTATGTCCTCTATCCTTACCTATTGCATTTTCTAAGGACCCCAGGGACTGAACATCCAGTAGTATCTAAAGTCCATAAGTACTCAACAAATTTTCATTATTAACATTCCCTATTTGCCTCAATTTCTAAGTCTGAGTAGTCCTGAAACTTGTCTCATCTCATCAAAGCTGAGAAGCTTCAGAGCTGTATAATATGTAAGTCCTATCAAGATTCACAAACTATGCATTCCTTCATCTAATTCCCCTGAGGGACCCCATGCATCTGATCATACCTACCAGATGGCTTGGTCTTTATGAAACAAAGCAATTGCAACTGCTTTTAGTAAAAACACAGATGGGAAAGAACGAAAGCAGCATTATTCCCTCTGCATAATAGCCTACAAGTTTGAATTTTATACAGTTTGGATAAACTGGATCCAGTACCCTTCACAGCCACTCTTCTATGTTCTATGTCTTAACCACCAGGATATAGACTAATGTCCCAAGAAGCTGTTCCAGTATGGAAAAAAAATTAAATACCACTGCCAAGAAAAGAGGCAAAATGAACTTAACTTTGAGGTTAATGTAAAGCACTCACCTGGAATGCAGGAGAATTAATTCTTCTCTGGCTTGAAGAATTATCACGATTAAGTAGTCAGTCTGTGGAGCATATACCTCACTAGAAGTCATGCTCCATTGTGGTGACTGCAGGAATTCTACCAGAGAGTTCCTCACTCATTTCTTCTCATTTCATTTATCTTTGATTCCTTTCTGAATTGCATCAACTGAGTGATGCTCTGTTACTTCTTATTAGCAGTAAGAATTACCTCCTTCTAAAGCAATCTAGAAGGAACTGTCTTGTCACATAAATATCACAAGAATATTTCCATTATTAATTTACTATTGAAATAAATAAGAATTTTGGAGTTGAAATACAATTAAGAATCTAAAAGCACTTGTTGGATTCAGAAAAATCGACAAAGATAGATTGGCATTGAAATACATAGGCTGCAGCTATAAATTCTTTAGAGAATTCACAGCATTCAGACTACTATTCAACACCTTGCAGAGTGGTATTTATAAACCTCAGTAATAGGAAGCCACATTGGGTAATCAAAAGAAAATGAGGAGGACAGGAAAAAGTTGCAGGTATCCAAAGCCAGTTAGGTACAAAAAAATCTCAATCAGATTTTTTTGCTTTGAGGATTTATTTTCAGGTATGGTCACTTGTTAGCATGGGGTTAAAAACATGCAAAAATTGTAACACCCATTTGTCCCATACTTCTGACACAAGAAAATGAACCCCCCCTTACCTCTCACAAGTTATTAAAGGTAATTAAACACTATCACCCTGTCTTTTTCAATCTAAGCAAATCTTACATTCTTAATCTCAGTTTATAGGTAAGAGTGCAACATTTCAATGTGTGAATGGATTATTAAGATCTGTAATTACAAGTACAGTATTATATCATTCTCCACCTCGTGTTGCATACTTAGTCTTCCCAAACCTGCTCACTAGCTTCAGCCCCAATTATTTCCCATCTCAAAGTAAAATTTCCCTAAATCTAAACTTCAGTTCTATTCCCATTTCTCTAAGACACGCTGCCTCATTACTCTCTGCCTTTTGTCCTCACGTGGAGGGTGGGTCCTGGCACTGCCTCTGGTGCTGTGTAGCGTGATAGCACGTGTAGCATGTACCCTGCAGGAGCAGCGCTGTGGGATGAAAGTCTGTTCATAGTATTGGCCATGGATCAGTGAAGCAGGTCAAGCGAGTGCCTTGCAGACTAAGGGTACCCTATGGACTGTATGTTATAGAGAGAGAAATGTCCTTGTCACCTATGTAAAACATATGCAAGATAAAGAGGTATCAACAAGTTAATGAGCCTCCTCCCAGAGTATTGATTATCCTGGTGATTGGTAGAAGATCTGCCTGATTACTTCAAACCAGACAGAACAGGGTTTAGATAATAATTATACATTTCATGAATGTGTGCTTTTAGCTACTACAAATAAAGGGACACTAGCACCAGGCTGTCTCCAAAAAGTTTGTCTTCAACTGTCTTATGTGCAGCGCCTGATTTGATAGTGTAAGCATGCTCTCAGATCACTTACAGAGCTAAACCTTATTTGGAAAGTAATACACTGCCCGAAAGCCTTGCTGGAAGCTCAGTATGTGTGAGTTAGCACTCCTAGTGTCTTTGTAGCCACAGGCCTTTGCAACTCTTCACATGTCTGCTGGTAGAAATATAGAATCCCGCGGAGTTAATTGGCAGCTCAGCAGGGCTTTGAAGGAACTAAAGTGACATATTGGACTATAGACTTATAAACAGGGTAAGACATATTGTGAATTTATGTTACGTCAGCTGATGCATGGTAAGTATGAGGTAATCTGAGAGAATCCTCTCCCAGAAATCTCTCGGGGAGAGAAGCTTCTACAGTTTACTACAGGATAACACCAGGCATGTGGGCACTTACTGCAAGCCCTAAGGTCACACAGGAAATCGCTTAGCAAAGATTTTAAGCCCAACTTGAAGTCCAGATGCATACAATCACCTCTCTTTGCTTCTCTTTTCTTTTTATTTAAATGTGGATGTTTCAGAAAGGTTATTCATTCCTGCATTAGTCAAGCAGCACTTTTCAGCAAGTCTTGTAGAAGTTGCATGAAGGGTGAAGTTACAATCATTATCAGTGTTCCCTACGTCTTATCTGCAAAACAAGTCTAGATACACAGACTGTAGGAAAACACGAGCTTGAAGTCAACTACTGTTGATTTCAGTGGGAATTGCTCGGCCCCCTGCCGCTCCATTTCTATGGGAGACAGCCTGGACTAACTACATAAGACAGGATGCTCTGCCAGCTTCCCAAATGGGTGACTTGAAAGAATGGAGTCAAAGTATTGCTTTGAGCTCCTGCAACTGTGTATTTCTCTCTCTTTTTTATCTGTTTTTACTTTTCTTTTAGTTTGCCAATATTTTCCCCTTATTCTTATAATTAAATTGGCTGTAGTTCAAGAGAAAAACATCCCAGTCCATATGTCACTGTGTTCATTGCAGGCAAATGTAGTAAAAATATACCAACCTTTTGTATACTTTTTCAGTAGCCTGTAACAGAAATGTGTTTATTAGTTATGTGATTAAAGCAAAATACCATTTTTGCTTTGTTTTAAAGCAAACACAAACATAGTCTCTTGAATACATAATCAGCCTTCTTAAGCAAGTAAAAAATATTTTTTTTTATATTGTTTCCAGGGTTTTTTCCTCTTTCACAAATGAGACCACACACCTGAATTTCATTCGGACAGTCAATGAACTGTGAATAGATAAATGTCTGCTTCGCTTCCATTCCCCACTGCATTTCTGATTAGATATACACCACTTTTCTGATAGATACCAGTTATCTAGGAGGAAATGTGCTACCAATATTATATTTCTACCATCACTGAGATGACAGTGTGACATCGTAAAACTGGAGTGAAGGGGTCTGGCTTTAGATTTCCATAGCCAGACTACTGCAACGTAAGTCCCAACAGTGAATCAGGAGTGTTTCTGTGATACAAGGAGTGTTTCTATATTGCAAGGTAGTAACAAATTTCCAGGGATTTGTAGGAAGCAAAACGTGACAATTTTGCATCTTTTCTGCTGGTAACAGTTCATCACTTGATTTTAAATGCATTCAGATTAAAGGAATATTTGTGCTCCTGCATACTCAGATACTTCCTCTCATGGAGGAGCCGCCTCATCATTCTACCACTGCATTATTTAACAGAACTTCAAGTTTTTAAAACCTGATCTTGCTTCATGTTTTTCATATCCATACTTCAGGTGCTTTCCTACATCTGGATTCCTAATATTGACACCCAGGCAAATTTGGCTACATATATTTCTGAATATGGGTGTGCAGAAGATTACTTCCTGGATCTACTTTCTTTGGTTTTATCTTTCCTACTTTCATTACTTAGAGCATAGGAAAGGCCGTACATACCCAAACTTACTGTCCTGGTCAGTTGTCTGTCTCTGACAATGGCCAACATAGTAAGACTAGGGAAACAGGGAAACTCTGCAGTGTTACTTCCCCAGAGATAACGTCCCAAATTCTTGCAATCTGAATAAGGGACTATTAGCATATTTTTTCCTTTAATAATCCTTGATGAATGTATTTTCTATGAATTTATCAGCTTTCTTTTTAGAACTCATAAACCTTTGGGTTCCATATCATCCCATGGAACCATTTTTTAAGTTCAATTTTGGACAGCTTCCTGCTTCTCTGAGATGTGGAAAAAAAAGGCAATCTGAATTGCACATAACAGTCAAGATGTCAGTTCACCATGGACTTAAGCAGGAGGCTATTGACATTCTGTATTTTGCTCTCAACTTGGTTTTTAGTAGTTCTTAACATCTTGTTTACCTTCTTTTGACACCTATTGAAAGTCTAGCTGATGTTTCATAGTGCCATCCACAGTGTCTTGAATAACTCCTTCATGAATGGCAGTAGCTTATTTAGGGACTTTAAAATAATAGATGCAATTTATAGTTACTAAGAATGTAAGTCTTATTTTGTGTGGCCACAAATAAAAGTATCATTGGTATTTTAATTATGGATTACTGTATTATATTTTATATATGTTATAATATTAATTAAATTGGAACTGCTATTCTCCAAATATCACATTTTGATATCATCTTGGCAGAGTTCCCTTTTGCTCACTTTTTTCCAGAGAATCTTGGATGTAAATTTGTCCTGAAGAAATCTATGATTGTTATTTTGCTATGAATGCTATAAATAACTCATTAAACTTAGGGATTATCTCATTTGTTACCAAAATGGAAGCAAGTGGTATGGATTAACTAACAGTTACCACACAGAACTTCTGATGTACTTCAAGTGGTAATTGTTCATATGCTTTGCTATTTAATGCATTCTTAAGCTGCAGATCTTTCTCTTTGTCCTTAAGTCTTGAAATTGAGTCTGTCTTTGCACTCGGATATTTCATTCTATACTTAACAACTCCTTATATTAATAATTTTAGTATTTTTAACTTCTGCACATAGATAAATTCTACATTCTCTACTTCTGTTTGAATATTCAGTGTAGAAATGTAATTAAAATTTATTGAAGAAAAGTCTGGATGAGAGAGAATGAGCTTCTATACAATAAATGGACAGTCTCTGAAAGAGAGAAAAGAAACAAAACTGAAACCAGGTTATTTTCCTCTGTCTTCTTTTCTTATCTGTTTAATCCAGGTCATGTAGTAAGGTACAGTCCACATAGCTCCTTTTATGACTGTAATTCTTCTTTAAATAGTTGCAGTTTAGCCTATTGAAACTGCCAGAAGATACTGGCAAGAACAGGGATGTGTAGTAATGACATGGTTGTGTAGCAGCCTGGATATTTTATTTTGATTAAGTATCACACTGCGCATAAGATGCAGTTGGCCCTGTTGAAATTAATGATTTTCTCATCAACCTCTAATGGTGCAGGATATTATACATCTTGTTTTCACATAGTCTCCATACAGATGAATGGTCTCTTAAAGACTGTGCTTTAGATGATATATAATAATAATGTTCTCTGCCACAAACAACCATGAGTTTCAGCAAATTTAGATTCTCATTGAAATTTTCAACAGGCTTAACCGTGTTAGTTTCGAGATGCATAATCCCAATTTGATATGATTTTGAATCAATGAGATCATAATCAAATCTGTTATGAGGATGTGAAATTGATGGTAAATATAAGCAGAAGTCTAAAGAGTCATTCCAGCAATAGTTCACCTAAGGGTTACTCGTCAGTAAAGAATTTGATGTTTTTTCCTGGGTCATTAACGCTAGTGTGTGGGTGGGTCTGTTAGGCTTTCAAGAATTTTAAGTCGCAAAACAACAAAGAGTCTGGACAACAATTAACAGAGCACAAACAGCAAGATTATTAGATCTAGACTCACACAAGCAAGTCTATTCCTGAATAATGCAGCTTTGTAAAATAATGCAAGACAATTTAAAATAACAAATTAATGGACAATTTTTGGCAAAAATCTGCAAATGGGATGTTGAGGGATCCATGATGCCCCCAAGGAGCAGCAATGTGCAGCCTCAAAACATTTTTCCATTCTACCACCTGCAATCACTTCCAAGCTTCCTGCACTCAATAGCTCCAGACCTCTGTGGGATAGCAATATTCTTTCCTTCAGCATATCCCTGTTGAGGCATATGAGTGATCTGAGGGGATAGGAAGGCACACATCAGGCTCTAAGTAAGTAGAACTGAGGAAGTGAAGTGGTTGATGTATCAGCAGGGGGCCTATTATATGCTGATTCTGACCTTCAGACAGAAACCTATTCCAGTATTACACATTTTTTTAACTCTTGCAAGCATTCATAAAAGCACTCATTTTTATCTGATCAGAAATACAAGCTATTTTATTTCAAAAAGATGCTGTCCTTTTTGCTTGAAATATATCTTTCCATTCATAAGTACAGAAGTCAAGGAAACACTAAATATCAAGGACAAAAATCAGAATAATTTCAGATAAGAGGTACACTGCTACAAAGACAGCTGTAAAGCAATTTCTATATTTAGGAGAACTTATAAACAAAGGACCTGTTCCTGGAATATTTAACTGCATGGAGTTGCTAAATTTTAAGTGTTGCTAGAGCATTCTCCAATAAATTTGAAGTCAAGTCCTTAAGAAATCAATCATATACAAATGTACACGTATGCACAGGCATACACACACATGCCTTTTTCACTGTAATATGCATACTTTTTGTCAAGAAAGTAGAACAAAAAGGGATCTTTTTTATAGATACTTCAGGCTGAGTGAGTCTTGGTCTTGATGCAGCTCAGTGAAAGACAGAGGCATTCTTCTGTCTGTTTTGACTCTTTATAAGTGTTATCTTTATGAATGCCATTTTTGGCACTGTGTGAGCAAGCCACTTTTCAATTAATGCTCCCTCTTTGGCAAGCCATGCCCAGTCACAAAGGCACGTCACATTATATTATGAAATATGCGCAATTTACATTATGAAATACCAGTGCAACTTGGCATTTTTCACTACAGCAGGGAAACAAATCAGGCTGATAAAATTCAAAAGCCATCCACTTTGGGCTGTGTGAGTAACTTAGCACTGTAGACAAGAAAAGGATTAGAGATTATTGTGGGTTTATTTAGTACTTCTTTAGTACTTTTCAAGACTTCTGGGAACATGATGAAAATAGTTTGGATACACTCCCACAAATAAAGTATTCCCCAAAGTTGCTTTTCCTAAAATCATGTTTCATATCGTTAAACAATTACAATTCCTAGATGGTTGAAAACTGTCTCTGGTGAAAGCAAGTATCAACAACATTGTTTTTAATTACCTATATTACTGTATTGTTTCTAAGCTCTGATCATAGACCACAGATATGGAACAAGAAAAAAGATCTAACCTTTCCCAAAATCTATGATGATATGCAATGGTCACATTAAGCCCTATAATGTCATTTACATACATTCATTTAGAGAAGTCCTTACTTTAAAAAAGAAGAAAGGAGGAAGAAAAAAGAAGAAAGAAGGAAGAAAACAGAAGAAAGAAGGAAGAAAAAAGAAGAAAGAAGAAAGGAGGAAGAAGAAAGAAGAAAGAAAAAGGAAAGGAAAAAAAAAGTCATGGTGCAAAAATAACATCCTCTACAGCAGTTCTCTAAAGGAAACTACAGACATGTCATTCATATCAGCTTGGAAGTAACGTGCCTCAGTCTTTTGATTAAAGCGATGAGTTTTGACCAAAATTACAAATTATTTTCCTCAGGGGTAAATATTGGCATTAATATTGCTTCATATTTTCATCAATGATCTGGACATTGGGAAAGAATGCACCCTTAGCAAGTTTGTGGGTGACACCAAATTGCAGGGCAGAGCTGACTGACTGCTGGAGGAGAGGTCTACCTTCTAGAGGAATCTTGACAAGATGAAGGAATTGGTCCATTAGGATTTTCGTGGAGTTCAACAAAGACAAAGTCCTGCACTTTAAGCAGAATGACCCTGTGAAATTGTCCAGGCTGAGCAACAGGTCTGCAGACAGGGAACCCTGGGTGTCCTGGTGAGCCACAAATTGAACATGGGTCAGTAGCGTGCTCCTTTGAGATGGTGAAGTCTAACCATATACTAGGCTACATCAACAAAAGCATTGCTAGCAGGTTGAGGGAAGTGATTACTCCCCTCTATGCCTCTGCATCAAGAATGATCCACTTTTGGAACATAAATATTAGCAAATAGAGACGACTGTTGGAGTGCCACCAAGATGGGTAGGGAATGAAGCACAAGACATACAAGGAGTGACTGAAGGAATATGGTTTGTTCAGCTCAAGAAGAAATGGATCAGGGTTCTAATAATCTTCAGGTATCTAATGGTGGGAGGTTAAAAATTAGATGGAGACAGACTGTTCTTGAAAGTACACAACAACAACAAAAAATACAGTGGTCACAACTTCTAACAGGGAAATTCCAATTGTGCATGAGGAAAAAACATTTTCATGATGGGACTGTTTAAGCAGAAGAACAGAGAAGCTGTGGAATCTTCATCCATATGGGCTTTCCTAACTTGTCTGAACTTTTGAAGATAACCTTGCCTTGAGCAGGATGTCAAACTTGATGACCTCAGAGGTCCCTTCCAACCTTATTTTTTTTGACAATGCTGTGATTTTTTCCCTAGATCTGGGAAACATTTTGGTCTTAAGTCTGAAATTTTAGGTACACAAGATAATCCCGTCATTAACAATTGCTCTGGCCTAATTTCTAAAACAGTGTGAAGGGGAGTGATTATATGACACCTACCAGTGGCCAGTATCATCGTGGGGAAAAAAAGGCATAGAAATAATCAGTTAGTGTCTTGTTTGCTTGCAATGGAAACTAAAAACTAAAACCCAGGAGAAGACATTACTCTGATTGCATTCACTACATAAAAAAAGTAGGTACAAAAGGTATGTGAGCTAAGGAGGTGGAGAAGCTATATGCCTAACTTAGATATCTAAAATTACATAAAATTAATCCGAATCTTCATTTCCAGATAGAAGATCATATGAAAAGACAGTAACAAATGAGATAATATAATTATTTTTGTGTATACAGTGCATTGTCTTCAGAGGAAAGGTTGCCAGTTAATTACATGTTGTGAACTCTTTATATGCATCATGGAATGATCCATGAGGTCATTTGGGGAAATATTTCATAGCAAGAGACAGACAATCAGATTCTCAGAGGATGTAAATCTGTCCTTTTCCTTTTATTTCTCTCATGATACACCACTGTATTCCATCAGAAAATCTAGTGAACAGATACCAAATATACATCTTTATACAGTTAGAATATCACACATTTGTATTTATCTTTTAAATATTGTAGTAAATTAAATTTAATTATGTCAGTTAAACCAGTTCTTCAGGTCTGTAGCATTATGTACAGGATCTGGATTTTTGTTTCTTATTAGTGTTCTCTCATTCTCTTAGCCTTTGCAAGTACAGCAACAACAACAACAATAAAGAAAGGTAGCCTGAAGCGATTCCACAACAAACTGTGATCTTGTCAGATCTTATCAATTCAGAAGAGTTGGTCCTGGTCTGTAGCTGTGGAGACTTCTGTAAGAAAAAATGAGCTTAAGGGATGCTTGCGTCTTTTGAGTTTTGGTTTGGTACTGCTACAACAAATGGCTTCAACCTTGACTCCATGTTTTCCAACTAATTTTTTTCTGATTTAAGTTGTTTCAGTTCATGTTCCTGACTTCCCTCTGTTTAAGAAGACTGGCTTCTAGCTTTCTCTATGGTTAAGAAGGCAGAAAGAAGGGGTTCATACTCTGCTTGGCTGCTACTCATAGAGAATATGTTAGCTTCACACGGTTTTGTGCTTGCGTGCTATTCCCATGGAAATAATTTAGCCGATTGTCTTTTTTTAAATAACTTTTGGGTAACAGTGATGGACATGAAAATAAAAAGAAGACTAGATGAGAGAAGATTGCATATAGAGAAGAACCAGGGACCAAGTCAAAAAGGAAAATATATGGAGTTGTTAGTCTGAATTCTTGTTTGTAAATTCATGAAGACAGGGGTTAACTCTTCTTTGGGTATTCGTGGCTTCATTATACGCATGGTTTGTTGTGCAATGAAGGACCTAATATAATAGGGCATGCTGGGGATTAAGAGGGAAAGAATGAAGGAACTTTACACATGGTTGATAATGCAGGATAGAAAAAAAAAGAAGAAAAGTGTTAAAAGAAGAAAAATAAAGATGCCAAAGAAGGTGGAATAACAGACAAAACAAAGAAGGAAATATTTGAAAAAGAATGAAACAAGACAACCGAATCTCATATTAGATGTAACCATAATGCAGCTAAGACACTTAGCTCACATGTAGTCACCCACAAATTAGCATCTAACCTCAAGTATCTTAACCTCAAACTGAATCCCAGGTGAAGTGCTTAAAAACATCAATAATATGCATATGTTTTCTGTAGCTGGTGCCTACACATCTTTACAGTTTACCTGCTTACAAAGATTTCCTTACTTCTGATCTTCCTCATGGCTCCGCTTTCTTCCATAAAAATAAAAAAGCCACTTAACAGAATCACACTGAAGTTACACCTAGCCCACCTCTTGCTTTTGGTAGCATCCAGAAGCTGATAATTAAGGAACAGTATAAGAACTCTTGATATGGAAATATTTACTGAATTCCAAAATAATATGTTCACCATTGTACAGAACAGAGGAATACCTGAGTTCTGTTCCTGTTCTCATTCCCTCCTGAAGAGAGCTGGGGCAGTTTATTTGTTGTGGCAGCTAAGCACTTCATTGTGTAGCTCAGAGGGAAAAGTGTGTTTCCTCAGCACCCCTCCTTAATCATTTGCATTGTTCTGAGGCACTGTGGTTCCTACAAAGGGGTGTGGGGACAGAAGCAATTTTTGGGATAGTGCTAGTTCTGTTCAAGAGCGACGTCTGCAATTTTGCCTGGCCTTTACTGTATCAAAGTTGTTTAGAATTCACCTGTGTAAGGATGAGACATAATACACCCCTTTTCAGAATACAGATAAGTCAAAAGACATGTTCAGTTTATGTTTAATTTAGTAACTCAGCCCTGAGAAAAAATCTTATTCAGATCCGTTATAGCAACAAATAAGAGTAAAAGCAGAGAAAGAGAGCAAGAGAGCTCTGTATAAGCTTCTTCACAATATGGGGGGCTCTATCAAGTACAGAAAATATATCTCTTAGAAAAAAGCATGTGCTTTCTGTGAGCAAATTTTGGTAAAAACAAATTAAATTTCAGATAAATCTAAACAATCAATAGGGGTCTGCAAATCCTGGAAGAATAAACATTAAAATATATGGAAAAAATCTAGGTCCCTTTGTCCAGGAGGTTCAGGAAGCAACGTTGTGAGGTCTGTTCCAGTCCCACTTATGTTATAAGCCATGATCCACAGTAAACTTTAAGAGTGGCTCCACAGAGAGAGGGAAGAGCTCGCTATAGACTGCTCTTTCTGAGGCGCACACCACAGTTTCTTTTTCTGGTACAGTGCTGTTCTTTTTAGATGCATTTGTTGACAGAGCTCATTGATTTCTGTTGAGATTTCTATTGAATTGCACCTTGGTAAGTTTATAAGGAGATGCATCAGAGATACTGCTGTTATTATTTCATGACCTGGAAGTCCTTTCCCAGATCTAGAAAATAATCTCAACAATCAGTGCTCAGTCTGCACTGTGATGCATATAAGTCCTTAAAAATGTTGTAGGAGTATGCTTGTAATTCTTACAAGTATCTGTCATTAGTGTTAGCATATCTAACCGAATGGTGCTTCTCATTACTGAGACTTTTTCATTGTTTTGGGTATTTGGTATATATATATATATCAAATCATAATACCAAGAAGAATTACTTTCTTTTGTGAAAGGAAAACATATCATGATTCCTTTAAGAGTTTGTCTCTGTGATTATGTCTTTAGTATGGCCATCATGAGGAATGAGAAAAAGGAATATCTCTTCATTGTGTGAAAACTTAAGTTCCTTTGGTTTATGGCAACAACCTTCAAGTGTTACAATATTGATTATTTAAATATCTGTTGCTACTCCGAGTATTTTCATGCTGACTGACAGATCCCATTACTTTATCTGCCGAAGAATTCAGATTTGTTAAAGTTATGAAAAACAGCACTGTGTACGAATCATCAATCTTGCTCCGTTGTTAGCACTGAGATGTTATGGAGACAGCTGGCATTTCCTTGACATGTTGTACGATGTCCCCAAAATCTCTCATCTTTCCAGACTTGACAGAAAGAAAATTAATCGCGCAGACAGTGATTTGTCATTTTGAGGATTATCCAGGCAGCCCAGTAACACTGGAAGTACTAAATGTGCTGTTTGCCATAGTAATTTGTGCACAGATTCCGCAGTGACATAAGGACCAAAGTGGCATTTGGTGGGTTGCACAGCGAGGTTAATTGGTCTGTTTAAGTAGTGGGCACTTCCAGCATCAGCACCCACTGCACAGCCAGTGCCTCTTGCTTGCCTTAAGATGGCAGTAGAGCACTTTGACTATGGGAGGGACACCGCAAGCGGCGCTTCAGTCGAGCTGAGGTAGGGAGAACGGGTTGTACATAAGAACTTCTGTAACACAGTATGAAATGACTTAAGGACAAGAACTTTTAAATCTTAATTTTGTGTTTCATCTGACGGTACCCTTGTATTTTTTAGAAATAAATAGCTATTTTTAAAGTAGGACAAACTATTTAACAGCTGAAATATCTGATGTGATAGAAAGAATGGTACTGCAGAAAGGAATTATAAATCACATCTTCAAAACTATCTCGTATTTCTTGTCTGGAATACTGGCTTCACTTGCTGTTTCATTTTTAAACAGGTATTCAAAGCTTAACACTAGCCTTAATGTATTGGACACTTAATTTTAAACTGGTATTGTGGAATTCAAGTCAAATTAATGTAGGAAGACCTATACCTGTTTAAAGACATTCATAAAAGCAGATCAGATCTTCAACTTGGAAAAAAAATATTGAAAATATTAAAAACAGAGTGAGACAACTAACTTCATTCGCCACAGGTCACTAAAAAGCTGATGATGTGTTTGTCAGGTGTGCAAACAGAGCCTGGCTGTCTATCCAGTAGTAGATAAAAAGTGTGCATGAGTCTCTTACACAGAGAATTTGTGACATTTTATGAATCCTTTTATAATGCCTGCTCTTTTCTGTGTTATGTTCTCCAGGGAGACCAAGTTTGTTGTCCCAGTTCCCATCCCTCCATCACAGTCCCAACAGGTTGTGGCATGTAAGTGCTGTATGGCGCATTTCTGTGTATTTCAAGAAGCAATCTGTGAACTAACACAAATCCCATGGCTGTTTCTGGAGGGATGGAGAATTATTTCCTACTTTAAGTTGTTCAGTAAGCCACAATAGATCCCAGTGCATAATTCTAAAACAGGAACCGCAGCTGATATTTTACCTCTGTAAAACTGGAAACTTGATGGGTCTCTGTTTGTAATGTACCATTAAGAAACAGAGCTCCACATGTTAGTTTCTTCAGATCTGACTATCTACGAACAGGCAGAGAATCAGATGTAAAACCTGGTGTTTGTTTTAAACTCAAATGCTTTGGGGGTGGATGAAAACACCTATTATCCCTTTTAAGTTATTTACTTGTTAATTTAATCCATGACATTCATCTCATTTGTGTCAAGTCTGAATAATGAAATCAGACTATTAGTTTCAATCCATAATTTGCATACTAGGGATTCTATCTGCCATTCTTAGATAATGAAATAGGAAGAGGCTTGATCTACTCAGCACTGACACAGAATACAGTGTAGATTAAAAAATATAATTTAAAATGCCAAAAATATGAATCAGAGCATTGTTTTTCTGTGTTAATCAGCTGACAAAGGCAAAAGGAGGAGTTTGGAGCTAAAACTGTAAATTATAGCTCTGATTTTCTATAGGACTGTGCAAAGTCTGTGTCTTGAAATTTATGAATTTCTCATTGCTGCCCTCTCTTCCATACACACCCTAGCTGTTCACTCTTTAAGGGAACCTTAGAGAAATCAGTGCCCTGCTAATTTCTTCCTTTACATTCCTCTCAAAGTAATATGTGTTTGTGCATCCAGTATGTGCACATTTTCCTGCAAATATAACATATTCTTGATTTGAACAAACAGCTGTCTCAGCCCCTCTTTGACATTGAGTGCTGAGCATTCACATCGGGTTCTGCCCAGTGGTTATGAAGATAGGGATGAGAAGAAAAGGCTAGAGCTAACCTGGTTTATGCTAAATCTATGGTTACACTTGGCAGATATGCTGCCCAGGATAGGATGGTGACAAAAAGAATTACTCATCTGTTCCTACTTTTGGGATACATTGTGCCTCAAAGCAAATAACAGGGATGCTCAAAATATTTTCTTCTGGAGTTCTTTCACTTTGTACAAGTTAATTAATAAGCAGACTACTAAATATTCGTGAAACTACAGGCTACGGTTGCTATTCAGGCACTCAGCTGAGAGATAACTTAGCTAGAGGTTTAGTCCTGGCTCCAGCGCATTTTTAAAAGACTTATTCAAAGTGAATAGCTATCAAAAGATCCTTCTCAAAAACATAGTGTCTTGAGCATTTTAGTTGGAAATGGGAGATGTTAATTCAAACTCAACTGAGTAAGAGATAATCCCAAAGCAGGATTTCATGTACCTTGGAGAAGTTAGGGTTACTAGACACAACATAGATGGCAAATGGTTCTGTCACTCTACTTTTCTTTTCTTGCAAAAATCCCCAAATAAAACACATAACTCTGAATCAATTGAAAGGTGTTTGTAGAAAAAGAGATAATTTAAATGTTGTTTTGCTTGTTTTCAGTGAGAAAAAAAAAACCTTTTTTGTTTTCATTTTATTTCAGTTTCATAGAGCCTTTTTATTTCTTTATCTATTTGTTTGTATTTTGCTTTTGGTTAAGCTGTAAGGGCAATACCTTCACCAGTTATTTTTAGGAATTGACTGCTTTTCCTACACCCAAAATGTACCCCGTACTTTTGGAACTGGAAATTGTCACTGACATCACACACATAAATCAGCACTGCAAAATCATTTCCATAGAGCTATGCTGATTTACCAAATTTTCATGATATTTGCGATATTCATTGATGTACAGCTGTCACTGATTCTTAATTTACAGCAACTATGTCAAGCTACGAGTATGTATCAACATTCACCTGCAGGGTAGTTTGGGAATGTAAAAATAATGTAAGATGAATATCAGACACTTCTATTTTGGGCTAAACTTCACAGTTTTGTTTTACATTGTACTATGATATAGTATATTAGGCATTTTGTAAAATGAGATTTTAAAAATGAATCTTTATTTCTTTATACATGTGTTTGATAGCCTTACATGAGTCTGGTTATCTGCAGAGTTAGTCCCTGATTGTGTTTCTGAAATTCAGAATGTTAAAGTGCATTCTGTAAAACCAAAGCTTTATTTATATTGATGGAATGATTACGAGCCGCAGCTAAGGTTCCCAACCTGGCAGCATATGTGAAGGATGTTAAAAATGCCTGCATTAAAACATGAACCAAAGAATGCCACATCAAGCTTTCAAAAATGCCTTAAATATTGGGAAATAAATATGTGGTAGGCATGGAAATTGTATTTATAGTAAGTGAGACTAGTGTAGACGAATTCAGTTTGGTAATTGAATATGATTTTCTAAGGGATTGATTTAAATGAGTTAAAGCAAGAATACTCAGAATAAATGCTAAAGCATGAAAAAAAAAAGTGAGTACTTTTAGTCATTCTGCTATTTTGGCATTACAGTACCACATCTAAATTAAAAACAAGCTCAAGGGCAGGGTACCAGAGCAAAGACAGCATGCAATTTAAGTGGGTTAAGAAACACACCTTATATACAGAACTGACTATTTATTGTTAGATTACTTAAAGTATTATCAGTCTAGTGAAGGAGATATTATTGACTCAGTCACAATAAATTACTGTAACAGCTTGTAATGACAGAACTAAAACTGTTAAAGAAAAATGTTCTAGTATCAACCCTTTTCCCTGGTGTGAGGCTCACCCCTGCAATCTGCCCAGGATGTTAAGGTCGAAGGCATTAGTCTTCCTCAGGAAGAAGATATGCAAGTATGGTGAGTTATCAACATCTTGAATAATTTGGCAGGTAATATCTGATGTTGATGGAGAGCTTCTTTCCACTTGCTCTTCAGTTTACTTAAAGCTCTATTTATGTGTTTGCTTACAGTCTGCTTACTTCATCATTATTCACTAATTCCCACTTCCATGCTGTATTCGAGTTTTAGTATATATGAGGTGTTTCATGTACGTTGCATATTTATTCTTTGCCTCTTTGTTTTCCTCAAAACCATTTTTTCCCAGTTCACAAGGCTTCATGCCTTTAGTGAATAGTAACTGAACATTTGAGACACATTTTTATGGCCCTGGGGTGACCAGTATCATGTGCATATATTTTCAAGGCCTATGTCATGATCTTTCCTCATACTGTCAGGGTCTCTGTTTCAAGCCCTTGATTTTCTTCGACAGCCTTCAAGCTGTGGTTTCCTGATAACTACTAATATTTTGTTAATCAGACAAACAGCCTTTCTGGAATGACATTGAATAATTCAGTCTACAAAAAATAGTGATCCATTTCAGAAATATATCCATCTATCTATAGATACAGGTACAGAAATTATATTTTAGTTACCTCTTGTTATTAATATCTAATAGTTACAGTGACATCACTGATACGTTACCAACATTTCTTTGCTCCAACATAGTGTTTATTTGCTAACTGAAACTACTATTCTAAAATCTGCTACTTTGCTGTGATTTAATGTCAGCAATTCTAAGTGTATCTTCAGGTACATCACCATCGTCCTTCCACTTACCCCTACACTCACCCATAAATTCCTGTACAGGCAGTTAATGTCTGTATCTGCATGTGTGGTAGTACCTCCTTCCAAAAAATTCTTCCTTGAAATATGGATGAAAATCTGGAGGCAATAATCTTTGGAACAAGAATCCAAATGTTCTACCCTTTTGCCAGACTTGTAGGGTAAAACCATAGCCAGTGAAAGTAGAAGGCATGGACAGATGTGTCACTGGTCTTTTCCAAAGTCCTACCTGTGAGGTCCTCGCAGGTAGCACATTGTTAAGTTGTTTGTGTTTCATCCCTGCCTTTGTAAAGTGCTGTCTGCTGTTGAAAATACAAGTCATTGCCACGCACACAGAGTAAGCAACACATCCTGTCTTGAGTGAAGTTCACTGTCAGTGAAACTACTGTTTTCATTCTATATTTTACTCTGCTGCATGATGGACTTTTACGCTATCAGCAAGATAATAAGAACGTAATTCAAGGACATTGCAAACAATTAATTAATAGTTGCTGATGAAGTTTTCAGTTTTACATGTACTCTATGAATTCAAATCTATCCCATCCATGTAGTTTGGGGATAATTAAATGAGTTTCATGTGATCACAGATGGGTATGTTGCTTAACCATTGGGGAAGGCAAATCTTGTGAATCTCCTTGTCCTGGCCTAGAACCTTCAGGCTACAGGCAGACAACTACCTAACACAAGCAGCCACATTGAGAATTGCTTTCACTGCATAAGGCATTTTATTTTGTATATCCTAATGTCTTTATGTGAAAAAGCAGTCATGAAGTGATGAAGTGATTGCAACCAAAAGAAAAAGTTGCTTGATGTGTAGAATGAACCAGATTTACCAACAATATTATATAATTTTAATTTCAGCTTGGAAGAAAATACCAGCTGCTTACATGTTTTATAATGGAAGTTATACATTTGGAGTTCTACAATCTTAAGAATTTGGTTGTTTCTTTTAAGAATTATGTTAAAAATTTAGTTGTTTCTTTTTCTTTTCTTCAGTGGTAGTCTAAATTGGAACTCTTGGTGACCTTCATGGGAGCTTCACACAAAAAAAAAGACCGTGGGATTTAATAATGTAAAGGCACTACAAAAGGGCAGGGTTAAAAATGAAACAATCTGCTATAAAGAACAGAGAGGTGGAAATCTGAAAAGCTTGCAGCCAGGTTCTATTCCTGGTGCTACGGTACCTGTTGTGTAGCTTTCATCAAATAGTGTCCATTCTTTGCCATTTTACCCATCTATGTTAGAACAAATGTTGCCAGTTCTCCCTGATAGGTTGATATTTTATTTATTTATTTGTTTATTTATTATGAATTAGTACTATTGTCTAGTATGCATTAGAAAAAATTTTCCAATCATATGCTTACATTCAAACATGTACTATGGTACACGTTTCAGTTTTCAAAGGTTAGTTCTTGATACTAACAATTTTTTAAATATCAAATAACCACCCTCAAGACTTTTTTTCTGAGAATCATAGCAAGAATAAAATGTTCTGCACAATCTGTCTTCTCTTTCAGACTATAAGTGGAAAATAATTCTCTGAAGCTGGTAAATGCTATTAATTTTTTTTTTTAAATTTATACCAAAAAAAAGAAATCCTAGAAACAGTTAAGTGGAATCTTGGAATCTTGGGAGTAGGGATCTGAACAAAGTAAAATAATTTTTACAGCTCAGATTAAGTATGGCAAGTGTTTTACCTAATGCTGATATTTTATAATTGATTTATGATTACTGAAAACAGGAGCTTATGAAGACAACTTCAAAGAACCTTTCAATCCACTTGTTCTAATAGAATCTGCTAAAACAATTAATAATGCATATAACACTTTACTATGTTGTCATTTTTCTTTCCTAGTTAATGGATACTGCTTTCAATTTTGTGTTCAATTACTCTGATTAATTAAGCTTTTTTGTCCCCTATTTCTATTATCAGATTAAATGTTATAGATGTTTCACTTTGAGGTAATCAAGCATCCTTTTATTACGGAAAACTGATTTTTGTTTGCTTGTTTAGCTTCATAAATATCCTTCTAATCCAGCTGGTACTTTTTTCTCATGGAAAAAGCCAAGAAGGAGAAATTGTAAAGCAAATGTTTCAGAATTTATCTCCTTATTTTTTCTCTGTATATGAACTAGGAAAGGAAGGAATTAGAGCATGAGGGAAGGGATGCAGGCATTGGATCTGCCAGGTAATCACAATCTTACTGCCCTGGCTTGTTTTCTCTTTTGCTTGTTGAAAAGCCCAAACAGGCACTGTCCCACTATTCTCCCTTTCCAAATAGTTTCCAGTTTGAAGGTCCGATTATCATGATCCTTACTTAGCTAAGTGATATTCAGCTCTAATGGCACATGCGTAACAGAATCTTAAGATACCTCTAGCTGCCCAGATCTTAATGGAAGTTATCATAGAACTTAATTTCCATCTAAGTAACATTAATAAGAGATAGAAGAGATGATAGGAATCAGGAAAAAAACCACAACAAAATAGTAGGGATCAAATTGTCAAGATTTCCTCACTGATTGTTTAAATATGTTTAATCCAACTAACAGAAGCTCAGTAGGTGACATTGTGGCTGATTTTCTAGGAGACACTTTACCTTTGGCATGGCACCAGCCACATATACTTGCAATTTGGCTTCTTTGTAGGCAGATTAACAAGTGTGCCATAGCTGTGTGCCCCTTAGTATCCTCATTAACATCCATCTTAACCTGAGCTGAGTACATACTATTGTATTCCTTTGTACAGATGTAAAGTGAAGATAGAGATGCTACATCTGAAACCTTGCTTGAGTTTATCTTAAGAAAATTATTTTATTATTTGCAAAAGAACCAAATGGGAAATGATATGAGATTCAGTACACAGCTAAAATGGCTAAATTTAGCCCTTTGGCTCACACTAAATAGACAGATGGTGTTCATTTTAGTTGCCTAAACACAACCATCTAGTGCCATTTGACTTGCCTTAAGGTATTCTGCCTGTGCCCCTGCTGCCACTCCAGAAGGGCTTGGATCTTTTGCAGGTCCTTTGTAATATGTGATGGCTTTCTGAGTATCTGTCAGACACCTTAAGATGCCTAAACTGGCAATAGATTACTGTGTTTAGGCAACTGGATCCATCCTGTTCTGGCTGATCAGAAGAATAGCTATATAGAATTCTTTGTATTAGTCAGGTCTCCAGCAGCTAAGAGAACTTAGACACTTAGCACACAAACATACAGCTACAAGTTGACACCTAAATTTATTTATTTTTAATTATGATGTGACTCCTACCATGGCTCTGATTTTATACCTTTTGCTATAATGGGGTAATTGATTTACTGCTGTTTGCTTGTAGTGAAATATTAGCTAATGCCAAGATAAGGCCAAGTGCTGGGTCCTGCAGTTGGGTCACAACAACCCCATGCAGTGCTACAGGCTTGGGGAAGAGTGACTGGAAAGTTGCCTGGCAGAAAAAGACCCGTGTGTGGGTCAACAGCCCTCTGAATATGAGCCAGCTGTGTGCCCAGGTGGCCAAGAAGGCCAATGGCATCCTGGCTTGTGTCAGAAATAGTGTGGCCAGCAGGACTTGGGAAGTGATCATCCCCCTGTACTTGACACTGGTGAGGCCCCACCTCGAGACATTGAGGTGCTGGAGCGTGTCCAGGGAAGGGCAACAAAGCTGGTGAAGGGTCTACAGCACAAGTCTTATGAGGAGCGGCTGAGAGAACTGGAGTTGTTTAGCCTGGAGAGAAGGAGACTGAGAGTCAGACCTTCTTGCTCTCTACAACTGCCTGAAAGGAGGCTGTAGCAAGATGGATGTTGGTCTATTTTTCCCAAGTAACAAGTGACAGGACAAGAGGAAACAACCTCAAGTTGCTCCAGGGGAGGTTTAGATTGTATATTAGGACAAATTTCTTCACCAGATGGGTTGTCAAGCACTGCAACAGGCTGTACAGGGAAGTGGTTGAGTCACCATCCCTGGAGATTTTTAAAAGGTGTGTAGACGGGCGCTTAGACAGATGGTTTAGTGTTGGACTTGGTAATGTTAAGTTAATGGTTGGACTCGATGATCTTAAGGATCTTGTCCAACCTCAATGATTCTATGATTCTATAATAAGAACAAGGGNGACAGATGGTTTAGTGTTGGACTTGGTAATGTTAAGTTAATGGCTGGGCTCGATGATCTTAAGGATCCTGTCCAACCTCAATGATTCTATGATTCTATAATAAGAACAAGGGAATGTTTAGGATCCTAACACAGCACTGGTGATTTCATCCTACTGCTGCAAGAAGAATCTATTTTTAAAATAATTTAACTCTGCCTACTAAAGCCACATTTATCTTCTCATGATCACACTTTAGTAGCATGTAGAATATGATGACTCTGTAGAACACAAAACATAAAAAAAAAATCACAAATCCATTGTCCTTAGCCCATGGTTATTTTAAAACAAAAAATGAGGAATAGAATAGATACAGGTTCACTGCAAGTAGATTTTTCTTTTCAATACAAGGAAAAGGTAGAAGACACTGAGATGAGTTCTGCAATAAGACAAAGATGCAAGACTAAAACATTAAAAGGCAGAAAGCAAATTCCCATCTGGACAAACGCAGGCAGGCCCCTCTCCGTTGAATGTCATCTGAGTTTTCTTACAATCATATTCACTTTATAGAGAGCTGATGCAAAAAGAGCCCTGGAAATCCGTAACAACTTCAAGGTCATTCAGTCCTATGGGCAGCATGCTTCTCTAGCTTCCCAAACAATCTGTAAACAACAGAGCAGCTCTGCTGGAAGTCCTGCTGGAATGGGCTTTCAGTAGTGCATTTCTTTACTCGCAAAGCGTAACACAATGAACTTATGCTCTTGTGCTCCACTTCAAATGAATTGTTACAACAAGTGAGAACATACACTTCAGCTTTATCCGTGATGTTATAAGCTAATACGCTAGGTAAATCAGAAGGCATCCATGAAAACTCTTTTGGTCTTAAACCACAAATTTACAGATGAAAGTCATTATCACTTTTCTAAATCATCTCTTCTCCTACTCCCTTTCTTCAAAAATATTAGAATAAATTTATGTATGCTGACATTCTGTATCTCTACTCAGAGCACATAGTATATCTAATTTATTTGTTATTTATAGGCTCAGCTTTATGACACTGCTATTCCTTTATTTTTTTAGCACTTTTAGGATAGTGCTGTCATAGTAAGCACAGGAAACGTCTGACATTTCTGAGTCACTACTGATCTTGCCCATAACCAGAACAGTACACCAAAAACCTTTTTCACTTGAAAGAATAAACATATTAGAAGTTTTCCTGGAATCATCATAATATCTTCAGAAGAGTTCAGAAAACTTAAGGAATTCAAGCTGCATATAGGCTTCTTAACTTAATCTGATAGTAGATGGGACCTGTTTTTCATGGATGAAGATCTCAGAAAGAGTTCATAATTTTCATCTGTGCTTACCAAAAATTTAAGAAGGCATATTGCACTGCAAAAGTAAGTAAAATTACTAAATAGCATTCATTTTGTATTGATCATAAGGCACCTATTTTTGTTTATTTGTATCATGGAAATTCTATCATCAGGTTATACTTCTGTTCAAGTTGACTTGAAAATGGAGCTTAGTCCTTCAGTCTGCTCTAGAAATCACTTGTTTATTCAATGTGTCTACCATTGTTTTTATTCTTTAAACAAACATTAAAAGAAAAATTGTGACAATTTCATAGACTGCAAAGATTGAAGATGACTTGTGGTTCTTCTGAATTGTATTTAATACGTATATCAAATTTCCTGTACTAGAGGAACATCTAGAAATTCAATGCTGAATAAAATTACCTCTTTTAAAATTCTCTTTAAATGTGACTAGAAAAGAGTGGAAGTTCTGAGACTCTATATAGATTTTATCTGTGAAACTAATACCATCTTCCCTTTGATTTAATCTTAATGATAGGATCTAGCCTTTCACGACTCACGCAGCTACTGTTGCTTTAAAGTACATTTTAGGTGTTGTCAGTATAATACTTGCTATACGTAATTTGTGATGTGTAATTTGTGACTGCAGCAGGCTAATAACTAAGTGTACAATGTCTCTTCCCCCCCAAAAAAGCACAAAACATGCATTTATGTATTCTAATGAGCATCATGCTCCCTGTGAAAGAATCCATGCATGTAGCAATATATGCTGAGAAATATATTTCATAAGCATAAGTGATCTTGGTAGGTCTTACAGTATAATTTCTCTACCAAAACAAAGATTCATAAAATAAACTGCTTGACCATATTCAAGCTTCAAAGAACAAATATTGCTATAAATTATCTTTGATTGCAAGAAGAATGATATTGATCTTAACCTGTTCACGTTTCTTTTTAATATTGCTGATAGATGACTACTAAATGACCAGTTCCTGACAGAAAATCTAGCAATCAGCTAATTTTGTAGGATTTCAGCATAGATCTTTTCAATATTGCTACTTGAAAATCTTATCCTTACTGTGAGTAAAACGATAACTGTCTCAGAAATGCTCTTGCATATCCAGAGNGATATTGATCTTAACCTGTTCATGTTTCTTTTTAATATTGCTGATAGATGACTACTAAATGACCGGTTCCTGACAGAAAATCTAGCAATCAGCTAATTTTGTAGGATTTCAGCATAGATCTTTTCAATATTGCTACTTGAAAATCTTATCCTTACTGTGAGTAAAACGATAACTGTCTCAGAAATGCTCTTGCATATCCAGAGTTTTCATTTTTCTGCTGAGAGAGGGAGAAGTGACGGCCTTTGCAGTGTGTAAAAAAGACCTTGTAAGATACCGAAAGGAAAATTGAGATGTTCATTGACTAGACCTAACTGGATTGCACTGCGTGGTACAAAGGTTGGGTTTGAACTTGAATTGCTCAAAAAACTTTAAACTGAACAGAAAACAAACTAACTGTAGGAATCAAGAGGCAGCCATGTCAGTAAAGTTAGGATCCAGAATCAGAAAGTTGTTGTTGAAAAGAAGGGAAAACTTATACCAAAAGGTAATGGAAGGCTTCGCCTTTTCTCTGAAGCCAGCTAGAAACAAGTGTTATACTGGGGAGCTGTCTGATTCTTAGAATTCAAGTCTGATTTTTACCTCAGACTGCACACAAGACCAGGGAAGGGCTTGTTCCACTCATCCTCCATTCCCTGTGTTTTCTTGAACACCTCGATTTTTCCTGTTTTATATCCTTTCTTTTTTATACTCTTCAGGCTCTGAACGTCTGCTTATATGCATGCATACATGAATAAGAGCTCCATAAAATCTTCCTAGGGAAACACAGAGAAAACCCTAAAAATATTAATTAGAGATTGCTACCTGTTTGGAAATCTTGGGAGATTTACTACTGCTTTCAGTAATGTCTACTAAACTTCGTCTGACAATCCTTTACTTATGAAAAATGTTCTGTTAAAGCTGCTGTTACAGTATTTCTCCTGAGGGTGATGAAAGGGAAGAAGGATTAGCATCTATTAGCAATTATTGCAAGCAATAGTATTTTAAGAAGGAAGATTTTAATTGGTACAAGAACTGCATCCATAACAATTTTTAATCCTGAGCCATAGCTTGACTGACATTTGCACAGTTCTGCAGTGTTTCTAACCAGGCTAACATCTTTTGTCATCTTATTTCTTATTTTTTAACGTCTTATTCCCGTGTTTAAGGTGTTATTGTTTTGATGTTAATGTATGATTTATTTTATCTTACATTTGACCTAGATTTCTCAGATTCATTCCTTCAGTCTTTAGTTCAATATTGTCAATAATAGCTTAGCCTTTTCTTATATGCATCTCTTTATTCTTTTTCAAAAAAATAAAGTAGAAATGCATGATGTTGGTACTCAGTTCTATTTGTTTTAAGTAGTAAACCTGGTTCAGAATATTTGAGGACCTTAATGATTGTCAGAGAGGAAATAAATAGCCTGGATGAAGTCTCCTTGTATAGTTTTGTTTTCTGAAAAGATGGTATAGGGCAGGCTAATATAACTTACTGTCCAAATGACGAAATATGCCTGAACTACAGCTTTATTTTTTACATGATATAGTGTTTATTTAAAGGAAACGTATTTTTGTCAAATTCTCTTAAAATTGCCAGTGTTCAGAGGCTTTCAGAGGAAAAGAAAATGGACTATGATTACAAACCCCTAGATGTATAGAAAATGAGGTTGATAAAAAAACATAAAAAAAATACTGTTTTCTTCAGTACAGCTCTCAGAACAAGGCTGAAGGAAGCTGTTGAATTTTTTAAAAGACATTTTTTAAATTTTCTGAGTCAGTCAAGAGGAGGAAAATCGTTAGAGACCAGACCAAGGCAGCAAGCTAGCTAACCCACCTGAACCCTAAACATATTTCCTAACCTAGATGAACTCTTGGAACCTGATACTGTTGAGCTGAGGACTCCTACAGTGAAGACCTTTGGAAACAGTCCCTTTCAGTGGTGCTTTCTGGATGTGGAGATAAATGATGGTGGCAATATCCTCCTGTTTAATGTTATCTTTCCTTTTCTGTTATCCTATGTCTAACAATGCTTCACCAAGAAGGAAGGAAACATCGTTTTCTGTCCAATGAGTTTCTCTAGCATTTAATGTCATTACCTTATTCTGTATTTTTTAACCAAAGTTAGGGCACTTGCAGGGCTTGTCTGCTCTATTCACGCTTTGCACCGGAATTGAGACTTTTCTGTACAATTTCACTGAAATTGGCCAATGAATGTGCAGACCTACTTTTCATGAGAAGCCGAGGTGAAAAGAAATTGCATGTTTCATTCTGAGAATACACAGTGCACTATGAATTGTTTTAGAAATTCCTTACAGACAATGGCTGAAAAAGGCATTATTTGTGGATCTTTCTGTGATTCCTAATGCTGTTTCTGTCAGCGGCATCCATCTGCCTGACAGCACTGCCACTACCCCCTTTTCCTAAGGAAGTGAAGATACAAAGCTTTTGTATACACTTATTATGGTCACCTCTTGTCTACACTTTAAATTACTTTCTTGGGTTAAGGCTATCCCCTGAACATGCTTATGGAGGTATCAAGGTTTTTTACAACTTATTTTCTTTAAGTTGTTTCTAATAATGTTCTGTGAAATTACAGAAACATATGCCCATGTATGAAGCTCCACTTTAAATCTTAATTTTTCTGTTTATAAATAAATCCAAATAACATTGTGTTCATCTTCTTTTGTCATGGCAGGCACTCTCACAATGGAGATCATTTTTGACCCAAAGACAGAACCTGCAGCAAGTCAAATAAACTGGGTCAGACTCTGAAAATGTGCAAATCAATTCAAAATCCATAACAGTATCTTCACATGGCAAATATAAGACAATCTTACATATACCAGTATGCCTATCACAACATAGAGCCCTTTGGGAATGTAATATCTGGACATAGTTACCTGCATAGGTATATAATTATTTGTGGGACTAGTGATTGAAGGCATTTTATGTAGTTGCACATTATTATTTAAGCATATGAAAGGATAACTAATATACGCTATATTCAGAATAACCAATATCAAACCTCTATGAATTATTTAGATATAAAATTGAGAAGTAGAATTGAATTTCAAGACCATGATTTAAATGAAATTTATACTTTAATATAATTTTAAAGTTAACTTTTTCCTATGTGGTGGGTTGACCCCAGCCCAGTTGCTCACTCACTTCCCCAGAGGGTTAACAGAGAGAATCAGAAAGGCAAAAGTGAGAAAAACTCATGGGTCAAGATAAAGACAGTTTAATAATTGAGGAAAAAAAACCTTAAAAACCAAAGTGATACAAAGGTAGTCACTCACTACCTCCCACAGGTAGACCAATGCCCAGCCAGTCCCTGAGCAATGGCTACTTTGGAACATCCCTCCCTTGCCCCTGCCATTTTATTTCTGAGCATGACTTTTATGGTATGGAAAGCCCCTTTTGTCAGTTCGGCTCAGCTGTCCTAGCTGTGTCCGCCCCCGAACTTTTGCCCTCCCCTGGAAGGATGACTCCAATGAATTGAGTGAATTGGGGGAAATTCTCTAAAATTTCACTAATTGAAACATCACTGAAGATGCAGCCTGGATTTTAAAATGGGGGTAAATTTCATAGAATCATAGACTCATAGAATGGTTTAGGTTGGAAAGCACCTTAAAGATCATCTAGTTCCAACCCCCCTGCCATGGGCAGGAACAACTCCAACTAGACCAGGTTGCTCAAAGCCCCATCCAGCCTGGCCTTGAGCACTTCCAGGGATGGGGCCTCCACAACTTCCCTGGGCAACCTGTTCCAGCATCTCACCACCCTCACAGGAAATAATTTCTTCCTAATGTGTAATCTAAATCTACCCACTTCCAGTTTAAAACTGTTACCCCTTGGCCTGTCACTACACTCCCTGATAAAGAGCCCCTCCCCATCTTTCCTGTAGGCCCCCTTTAGGTACTGGAACATTGCTATAAGGTCTCCCTGGAGCCTTCTGTTCTCCAGGCTGAACAACCCCAAGTCTCTTAGTCTGTCTTCATCGGATAGGTGCTCCAGCCCTCTGATCATCTTGTGGCCCTCCTCTGGACCCACTCAACAGGTCCATGTCTTTCCAGTGCTGAGGGCTCCAGAGCTGGACACAGTACTCCATGTAAGGTCTCACCAGAGCAGAGTAGAGGGGCAGAATTGCCTCCCTTGACCTGCTGGCCATGCTCCCTTTGATGCAGCCCAGGATGTGGTTGGTTTTCTGGACTGTGAGTGCACATTGCCAGTCACATTGAGCTTCTCATCCATCAGTGTCCTTCTCCTCAGGGCTGCTGTCAATCCATTCTCTGCCCAGCCTGTATTTGTGCTTGGGATTGCCCTGACCCAGATGTAGGACCTTGCACTTCACCTTGTTGAACTCCATGAGGTTTGCACAGGCCCACCTCTCAAGCCTGTCCAAGTCCTTCTGGATGGCATCCCTTCCCTCCAGCATGTCGACTGCTCCACACAGCTTGGTGTTGTGGGCAAATTTGCTTAGAGTGCACCGAACCCCACCATCCATGTCGCCAACTAAATTTTGAAGAGTCTATTTAAATACATTGATTATAGAAGGTACCTCAGTGATTATGTTTTTCACAGCTAAAGTTAAGGGTGGCAATGAATTTAATCCTGACAAGTACTTTCTGTTAGTTCCTTAATTCCACAAAAATACTCATAATATGAACTTCCACAGGTTGCTCGGCTTCTACATTACAGTCAGTGATTCTATTATGGGAATATTGCACTGCAGAATATAAGCTGCACCACAGAGGCAAAACCATGCACTGTATTCCAAAACATGTCTGGATGGATTAATAAATTCAAGTTGTATTTAACTGTGAGTTTTTTAAAATTAAACTGTTTCAGACTAAAATAAATGGAAACCACGACAGATGAAATGAAGCTGCAGTATTAAAAATTGTGGTTTAAATGCAGACAGGTAGATAGACAGGGTTGTGGACCATGCTGTAGAAACACCTTTGTCTTTTGACACTGAAATCTTACATTTCAAATTAGCATTCCCTTGAAAGTTGACAGCTGGATCAATGGGTACTCTGAAACAGATGTGAATCATTATGAAGGTCTAAGACTTTAAGACTTCTTTTTTTTTTCTGATAAATTAATAAGAAATCCAAATATATAAATTAGGGAACAAATAAGGCGCTCTTTGTAGTGCTGTAAACAGACTGTGACCTAAAACATTTGTTCAGCACTCTATTTTGTTAACAACATCAGATTCAGATCATTGGCTCATATTACCTGGAGACAGAAAGAAAATTGGTTGAACTAATTAGGAAATTTGCAAGACAGGTAATTCATGTTTAAGACTCCAGAAAACATACACTATGTTTCATAATAGGAGCTGGATTCCTTAGGTGATATACAGACAATGTGCAGATATAACATTTATTTATACAACAGAGGTACAAAACAAATCCAGATGGAAATGAGAGATTTCATCTATCAAATCAAAGACTGTTTATAGGCAAAATTTCATTTGTCAGGGCTTAACGTGCATGTAATTTACATAAATAACTTTTTTTGCATAAAAATAAGAAAGCTTACAGGAAATATCTTATGCATCAAGTAGATATAAAATTTTTACTACATTGACTAAATTTGTCTCTAGATTTAACTTAATTTATTGTAGTGGAATCATGTCAAGGAAGAACTTGAACATTCTGGTTATTAAGCATGATGATGGATGCTTTAAGGTCAGTCTTCTAAAATGAAAACTTTTTAATTTGAAGGGAACTTTATATGCCCTTCAGATGGTTTCAGTGTAATATGAGATATGGAATGACTGTAACATCTAGTGGTTGTACTACTTCTTGAAACTAAAAAATCATGAAAATCAATCATAAACCTAACCAACTTTCAGTAAAGCTATTATGTTCACTCATCCCAAAAGCAGTTTTTTCATTGACATAAGGGAAAGTTAGACAAAGTTCCAGCAATCAGCATTCAAGAGCCCTGATGCAGAGCACTGCATTAACACATATTTTGGTCCACTATGGAAATAGTTTTGTGTTGATATAGAAAAATAATTACTTTCAATGATTCTTCTTCAATGCCTCTGAATTACATTCCTATTACCTATTGCCTTTCTCCTCCGAGGTAGTTTTTGCCTGCTTTTCTATATTCTACAAGTTTACATGTAGTAAAGAAAGGAGGAAAATCAAGTAGTGATGGACCATTTATGGATATTTTAAGACAATACTGCTTTCCTCAGCCTTAAATTTTCTGACATATTTATTAATTTATTATTATACTATAATCACAGAATAGTAGAATGGTTTAGGTTGGAAAGGCCCTTGAAGATCATCTAGTCCCAGCCCCCCTGCCATGGGCAGAGACACTTCCAGGTTGCTGAAAGCCCCATCCAGCCTGGCCTTTAACACTTCCAGGGATGGGG
>RSEF01000001.1:21816092-21836267 GCA_003993805.1 Himantopus leucocephalus | reverse complement strand
TTATTAATATTTTCATTGAAGTAGTTTAGTTCCTTCTAAACTCGTAAATCTTTTTCTCTCTCTCCCCCATCTCCTAGAAGAGAGAGGTAGAGGAGAGCATCTGTCATTTGCTTCAGTAGCCAGTGCAGCCCAAACCATGACTTATACCTTCTCTTCACCAACCTTCTCTTCTTGCAGCATAATCACATTGCTGTCAGTAGATTCTACAACATTACATGGTCCACTGCATCTCACAGTCCCGAACCACACACAATATTCAAATATTCTGAGCAACCCTGTGTACAAAGTGTATGTTTTTCATTCACATGGTGAGTGATATTTTCATAAGAAGTACAAAACTAACATATAAAGTCTAGGTCTTGATTCAGTTAAGGTTAGTTAAACAATCTGACATTGAATTGTTTAGAAACACATATTTGCTAAGTATTTACATGCATGTCTGCTGCAATGCGATAAAATAATTTATATTTTATGTACTAAGAAACTTTGAGTTTAAGAATCAAAATGGCAGAAGGTCTTTGTGAATAACTGATGTTTCAGCACAACCAAGCCTGAGGCTGGAGAAAAATCCATTAAAATCCCGCCGAATTAGACATATATTAGTTCTTACATAATTAAAATCAGGTCAAAATAATAATTTTAAAAAAAGCAGGCCAGATAGAAAGTATTTTTTCTAACACTTAAAAAAGCATGGGGAAAATGAAGAAAATGAGTCCTGCACTTTACTAATGGTTTCCGTAAGTACTCCAAAAAGAATATTGCTGCCTTTTGGTCAGCTACCTTAGTGTTTACAACACTCATTAAAGTTGCTGGAGACCTAACATAGCCAAGGTCTGGTTTGGGTTCATTTCTACAACACCTGTCTCACAAAAAAGTAAACAGTTTCACACTGTTGAAGCAGTGGATAGTAGGAAAACACAAGTATGTATTTCAAGCTGGAAGTATTTAGTCAACCTAGAATGACAGTTCTTGTGCTTGCTAATGAACTTAATTCTATCAAAATAAATGCATGTTCACCTCTGGACTTCACAGGGAATTATTTAAAGTTAATTCTTGGAGAGCTTTGTTAACAATGTGAGGTAAAATTTTAATAGGTTTTGTTGAAGAAGTGTCTTTCATAATGGCATATTTATTCTCATCATGTTTTCTTGTCGAAAATTAATCTTCCTTTTTTTTCTCCTGGATTTTTTTTTCTCCCATTTATTTTGCTGATGTGAAATTTAAGTGAACATGAACTTCTTAAGGCACATGTTCCTTCATGTTTTTTGTTGTTTGAATTCTCTTGCAATGCTAGAACGGTAACTCTAAAGGTGTTTTAAAGAGGCTTTCATTTTTTATTTTGGAAGCTATTTTTAATCCTTCCTTTAAAAGGATCAGTCAGTGCAATATAAAAGATAAAATAGTTTAATAAAGTTTTTATTTTATTATCTTTAGTGCTACTTTTAAGCTGAATAACCATTCGTTATAAAGAAACAGACAATATTTCTCAATTCAAAAAGAGAAGAGTGATATAAAAAGACCAGTGTGGCTTGCTACAGACAGTTCTTTATGGATCAGTAATTTCTTCACAACTATGCTTCTAATGGGCCATCACAGAGGAATCTTTTTAACTGTGTTACAGTCTAATCAGACGTGGCATCTGTCAAACGTGTCTGATTTAGCTCTAACAACTGCTAGACTACGCATCAGGACACAGGTTGACCAGTTAACAACAAAATAAAGTCCAAAATAGTACTGTATACTGGCAATAGACACAAAGACATGGAGAGAGTTGTAATGTCTGAAAACACACAGTTATTTAGAAAAGTACAAAGTTTTTATTATTTTGACGATAAAGAATTCAGACTACTAGCTAAACTTTATGCTAATACCATTAATCTCTTGCATGACTTGGCTGAGGGCATGCAAACAAGACAATGGTGAAAGAAAAGTGGGAAGCTAAGCCTGAGTGACTGTTCTGTAAGAAACTAGCAGTCTTAGCCCAAAAGATAAAGCTTACTATTTGGAATGTCTTTTTTATTTTCCATTTTTGATTAAAAAAAAAGGAAATGTATCTAGGAAAGCCTGTTAAAAAGATAGGTGGATAGACAGATGAATTCTGCAGAAAAATTACTGGTGAGATTTAATTTTCCCAATAACTGTTCTGAGAGCCTTCCAGTGTCTCTGTGTTTGTTAGACCAAGAGTTGTCCTGCATAAGGGAATCTTTCTGCATCTACCGAAGCATTTGCGTAAATTATCTTTTTTCACGTTTTGATAGCAACCTATGGAAATAAATAGATACATGGGAATGTATCTGGAATGGTAATGAACAAAACTTCAATTTTCTGTGTAACTGGGATGTAATTATAACATGTCTCTCAAAAAAACAGCTCTCTGACTATCAGATTTTGCCAACAAACCTAAACCCTGACTATGACTGACCACCTCTAGAGGGGAGATGTTTGTTTTTAAGTCTTCAAGAACATTTAGGCATTGGCCTCTCTGCTTGTATTACCACACAAGGATGCCAATTACTGTCATTTGCAATGTGGATTCTTGTCCACTAGAAATGGGACTAAACCCAGTAAATCATTTCACACAGGCCATTGAATAGCTGTCAGAGGGTAACGCTTTCTGTCACTACTGATCTGGTACAGATGTGAAGAAGTGACCTAGAGGTACAAGGCTCTATCTTATTACCAGTTATATGGGCCGTCCATCCTCTTTAACTTTAATTATTTACTTTTGTATTGCAGTTGCTTCTCTTTGTTCAGGAAGAAATGCCCTCAGTCTTAAGCAATGATCAAAGACAATTGAGCTATTTTATTTTTAAATGTAATATTGGGCCCATATGTTAGGGGAAAGAAAGCTAAGTTAAGCATTCTTCTTTCACATATAAATATAAGGTACCAATTTTCTCTTTTATTCTTTATGTTATTCTGTTATCTTTTCTTTTTCCCACTCTCAGGATGCAAGAAATCTTGCTTTATAGCATCTAAGAGGATGAGACCATTTGACTGGGAGTGTTGCAGCTCAGGATTATGACTTTATTTGAAGGGAGACTTTGAGACCTTGATCTTCTGGTGTAATATGCTGGGAAAACAAGAACAAAAGTGTGGGTAGTGTGTGTGAAAATCTCTGGGAGAAGATGGTTAATTCTAGTCATGGTGCTTTCAAATAATGAGCTCATTCCTCACCTATTACCATTGTAGCAAGTAATCTCACTGTGTTTCAGCGCTTCAGCATCTTAGGACACATCCTACCCATTTTAAGCATCTACAAATCTCCTTTTAGTAGTTAAAACTCTACTGAGTATTGATTAAAACTCTAAAAGACAGAGAGACAGAGGAGGAGGGGAGCAAGAAGGGGAGAGGGGAGGGGGGAGGAAGAGGGAAATTGTAAGAACCAAATTTGACATAAAACCAGGGAAATGTGTTAAGCTTTGAATTGCATCACATTGATATATTTTGAATTGACTATATGAGAATTGGAGTGGGTTAATCTTTACTTTACATAGTAAATATTGCAGAAATGTTAAACTGAAGGTTGATTTCCTGGAGGTTAGCTCAGCAAAGGCTGTTTTATACATAGATTTTGGATAGGTTAGGGGAGTTCATCTAGGATTACTCTCCCAGTCATACATGCCTAACTTCTGCCTACATGTATCTTTAGAGTAACTCATACAGTCATCTTCCATCTTTCTTACCGTCTTCCCACTTGTTCCCAGAAGCCCTAGGGACGTATGCGATATAGTTCCCAATCTTATATTAAGAATGGCAAAGATCCTTGGATCATCTTAACTTACATTGACTACAGGACTTGGAAGAATACATGCATTCAGAAAGTCTTTTGGTTTCTCCAAACCAAGAATTATGCACTTATCCAGGGCCTACGGAGTCAGAAGCAGGATTTAGATATGCCAACAGGACATTGTAAGTTTCTCATGTTAAACACAGACATTTAGAGTTTAGGACTATCTTGTCATTTCTGGTAAAATGCTTTTGGTACCAATGATATTAACATAAGAAATACATAATAATATCAAAGCAGGTTTTCCTTCTGTCAAGTCTTTCAGTCTTTCTTTGTGATCTACTTCTGTTAAATGTTTCCTATTTTTGCAAAGTGAAAAAGGACACAAGTGTAACTAGGTTGCACTGATGAAACACTGATTGTGTCACCATAACCATGAAGCCACATCTTCAACATCTTTGAGGAAGAACAGGAGACTATAGTAAAAGTACAAGCAGATACTTTGAAAGAAAAAGCACAGGATGATCTCAGAGACTGCAGAGGTATAAACGTAAATAGCAAATGAGTAATTACTAATAAATGCAACTTTGAGAGCCAGATAGTGTACGTTTTAGGGCATAATTTAAACATGTATAGAATTGTGGCACAGCCTGTTGCAGAGACCTGTGGTTGATAGCATAGGTAGAATAATCTTTACAAGACAACAAAAACCCAATCTAAATGCAGATATGCCTCTTTTCTTCAGAACTGTGTATGCAAAACTGATCAGTCTGATATCCTGTACTGATACCAAGCTCTCACTTTGTTATCATGAAAGGGAAATGTGCCTCTCTTTCTTGTACTGGTGCTGGTTCCCCACCTCTGAGACTCAGGTATAATTGCTATATGAGTCAATCTATGTCACACCCTTATGCAAGGAATATCTTCACCAGCCTTTTAGACAGACTTATTGTCTTTGATAAAGAGGAAAGTAAACCAGATGATTGGAGCCTGGTGAAATCCATTATTCTGTTTAAATTTTATATCCCATACCTAAAAAGTACATCATTATCTATTTACATTGCTATGAATATTTATTTGGTTAATATACACAGAAATATATTGCAAGTGTAACAGAGATATAGAACAGAAAAAAATCATCAAATGTATTACTGTGGCTTAACAAGTTATTCAATAATAAGTCACCTGCTATATGTGCATTTTTCAGCCTGTAGCAATAGAAAATAATGTGACTTAGCTTACCAGTAAGCCTTTTGTTATTTGATATTTAGTGGTGTTTCTTAATTTGCATACACAGCACACCAAGAAAGTACAGACAGGTATTATGACTGATAAATGGTGACCTGTAAAGCAATAATAATTTTAGAAGTATCTGAGTCCTATCTTTTATTTAGATAGTATAATTAAAATTTACCATCTCAGAAAGAAATGGGGTTGTTACAAGCACAAGCATAGTGAAATGTTATTTGTGCTCTTTTTCAAGTTTAGAGAGAAACATAGAGAATGTAAACGTATCTATTTTGATTTGGCATAAGATACAGGTGTCAGGTTTTTCAGTTGTTTAAGATTCCTACTGAATTTTATGAGACCTTTAAATGTCAAAGTATTTCTATGAACTAAAAAAAAAAAGATCCTCTTTTGGCAAGTCCTCCAAATCTGGCTTTCCTACAATTTGACCATCTGTTTGTGCTGGACCTGGATTCCTGCGATACTGGCAATGGCCAGTATTGTCTCAGGTGGTGAATGGAAGAGAAGAAATGGTGACATATGGTAGTAGGATGCTTAATGCAGCCGAGCAAAAACAAATTGTACTACATAAAAGCAATTACAGTTTATCTTTTACGCACTGAACATACAGAATGGCATTTTAAAGATCTTAGTGACTTACATTTTTTAAGGACATAGTAGAAATTATTTAAATGTTTTTAGGCTAAAATCAGATAAAAATAATTTTGCTACCGGCATTCTGAGTTGGGGGAGTAAGAAAAGTGTTTATGCTATCAGTTAAGGTGATGAACTTACGCCTAATAAAGAGCGTAAAAAGTTTCCCTTGATCGTCAACAGAGGTACCTCAAAAAGGAAATTTATAATACCTAAATTAATTTACAAGTGCCTTACTTATGTGCTTTAAAACACTATTCACAGTCTTTAAAGAAGAGAACTAGAAAATTAATGCTAAATATTCTTATCTTCTCACAAGAAGATCCAGTTGTTTTTGAATCTATTCTTTTTGGCTATCCACACTCTTTGGGAACAGGATACGGAAACAGGCTTTTCAAACAACTGAAATGGTCAGCTAGTGCAGTAACATTGCAGAGAAACAGTTATACCTCCGGTGTCCTGAAAACTGACAAGTTCTGCACAGCAATGCAGATCAAGAACATCTCTTTGTGGTGGAGTACTGTACTTTGTTCTACTCAAGTTAAGATAAATGGTCTTTCTTCGTATGAAATCTTCACTCTAATACTCCACCAGTCAAAACAAACCCTATCCAGAGACTGATGTGGCCATTTATTTTTGTATATTCTACAATCTAAATAATGTGCAGAGAAGTCACACAACTTGTCAGGCATTAAAAAAAAAAAAAATAATGCACAAAGTAAAACAAAAGCAAAACACTCCTCCTTCCTGCACCCCCAACCCCCACATTAAAGCCATGGAAAAAAGATCTGTCTAAGATACAATCTCTTTTCCATAGACAATGTCTGAAAAAGGTTAATATGCTTAATGCATAAGTGCTGTAACTAACACATAATTATGGTTTCCACTGAATATATTTTGTATAGTGTTCCGCATTTAGGTTTTCTGAAGAAATAGCCCTATGGATACAACACATTCCAATACCTACAACATTTTAAGGGTTGGGTTTAGGGCTCAGTACAATGAAGTGGAATGACATTTAATTACTGATATGCAGCCATTCAGTTCAGCTAATTATGATCCCTGGAGTTTAGTCATCATATGTAATTAACTTTTACTTCCATAAAAGCTTAATGTGCTGCAAAAGCAGCAATGGCTAGGAATGTTACACTTCAGGATTACTGACAGAATTCAAAATGAATTCTAAAAGACAATTTTTCTCACTAAGTGTTAATATAGCCATCTGCTCTTAAACAATGTAAATTTGTTTTAATAGGAGCACAGATATCATTATGTATGTTTTTTTTTTTTTTTAATTTCATGGTCACAGTACCCACAGTATAAGCAAGTGGGAGAATAATTCAACCCCGGACAAGCAATCATAATCTATTCAAATAAAACTAGCAAAAAGACTGATGAGCAATATTTGAAAGGCCAGCTGGGTTTTGTTTTGTTTTGTTTTGTGTTTGGTTTTTTTTTTAAAACATCTTTCAAACCATTGCAATTACGAAAACTTAATTTGATTTTTATTTCTAGAGTGTCTTAGCAGTAACTGTGAAATATAAAGGTCCATATACAGCTATTTACCAAACATAATGGGTTTGTAGAAAACAGGTTCACTACCTCATGTGTGTTTAGTCAGCTTTTACTGATCTTTGTTACAGAAAAGAAATCAAAGCTCTTAAGAAAAGAATTGTATCCAGTTACATCAAAATCTTGAATTATGTTTAGCAAGCCAATTACAGTACGTCTGTATGATACAACACAGTCAAGTGCAGGGATATACTAATTAGCTCTAAGTGAAGGAGTGGGGGTACCAAAGCACTGTAACTGTTTGGTGAAACTTTTTAATCAGGCTAAAATAATCCATTTCTCAATAGACATAGGTTGCTTATTAAGAGCATGCTATCGCATATACACCAAACAAGTGTATTCAGTATAACGGTGGAGAACTTAAAACACATACCCATATTCTTTATTTATGATATTTGTGAGGGTTACTGCTGAACGAGAAACTGATTTTACCAATGCTGATGGCACTGGCAGAGCTCAGGCTCAGGCAGGGGAGGCAACAGGCACGTGGCCCTGAAGCAGGGGCTGAAAACGGCTCAGCCCAGCTCCGGCCAAGGTGAGCTGGGGCCAGCCCTGAGACTGCACTCTCAGCTCAGGAGTACAGATCGTTATACAAAAAATGGCAAATTCATTTTACTGGGCTTCAGTGTAGTAGTTGCGTTGCCTCGCTGTGCGAGGAATTGTTGACAGAAGAAACTAGTCCTAACTAAAAAAACCATATAAAGAAGGAGGTAAAAAATAATATAGTTTTATGAACCTTTAATAAGCCATAGAACAACTTTTACAAAAGCAAGAGAATGTAAATAAGGCCAAAGACCAGGAGGAGTCACCAGTGGCGGCAATATGATGGAAAAGATAAAGCTGAAAAGTTTCTGAGGCACTCTGACACTCTTTAAGTAGTCTAGCCACAGCACAGAAATCAGGATAATTCAAGAAACCACAGGATAACAGGGTTAGGTCTCATACCTGAAAAAATGTTCCTCGCATATTTGTACTGTTGCAGTTCTATGTTAGAGATGAACTAAAAATCTATTGGGAATAAACTAAAATTCTGCTTTGAGATATATTTTCCCTTTCATAGCAGAATACCATTCATGTTGAAATTCCTATTTGTAGATGGAATGGAGGAATTTAACTGAAAATTGGGCAAAGTTTCCTGGTCTCCTGGCTACCTCATAGAATTTCTTTTAAAAAGTAAGAACTTACACATTTTCCGTAGTAGGATTCCTTTCTTTTTTAAGTTAATACTATTTGCTGCATACACATGCATTTATTTAAAAGTTTATTGCATTATTTTGAATTTATATTTATAGTCTTTGTCTAAGTATTTCAATAGAATTACTTAAAACACTTCTGTAAATTGATTTGTGTCATTATGGCAAGTCTTTCAAATTCTTTCTAGAAGGCAGAACATGTCTGTCAGTCAGTTGGCTTGAATCTTACACCACAAAACTTCAAATTCGAAATTAGGGACACCATTTTAATGTGAACATAATTAAGTATTGGAACAACCTTCCAGTAGCCTCTGTGTCTCCATAGTGATTTTCCATGTTTGGGTTACTATAGAGAAGTACATTTGTCTTTTATAATTTTACCTTCTTCAGCCAGATTGTATTGTTTTGTTCATGTTAAACCCTAAGATATCACGTTCAGTACAGCTACGTACTGACAAGAATAGATGGCCTTTGGGAAGTAAGAAGTCAAATTAAATCATTCTTTTTTCCCTCTAGTCATAAGTGCAAAGAACCTGTGCAACTATGATTTGGCCCTTGAAAAGACTCAGTAAATATTTTGTTTTTCTCGTGTGTCAAGTTGCAAGACCTCACTAGAATTAAGTAGTCAGTCAGCAGCTATCATGTAGTTTTACTGTTTCCAACCTCAAGTACAGACAAGTTCAAATGTGAGTTGTATAGGCTAGGATGCTCCAATTTCAGACACAGGTAGATTTAACCAGTACACATTTCAATTAATGTTTTCTTTGCATTGATCAGGGGACTTTTGCTTCATTGATCCCTGACAACCAATTATTGAATTCCAAATACAGACAAGATGTAGAGTAACTGGTATATCTCATATAAAATCAATTGTAATATTTCAAATATTATATGTGCTGATACTTGCTTCAGCTGTTTGAATTTTTATTTTTTTTTATTTACCCATCTAATTCCAATAATGAGCCTTTTAAATTGAGTAAAGTAGTTCAAGAACAGATGTATCTGATCCTCAGAGAAATGGACTGTTAGTTGTGACCCTGCAGTGTATGCAGATCAAGGTATCCCTGCTCTTTTCTGTTTCCTTATTCCTTCGCAAGTGTTGTGTCCATTTCACTATTGTATTGAAATAATTCTCAACATTCTACTTTTCAGGATTTACTCTCTCCCACCAAATGTATGTGTTTCAGGTAAACTTATCCCATATGTCTTTTCCAAGGGGAATGACATCATCTTCCTTTTTTTCCTAAAGACAATTTAAAACATTTTTTCTTTGTACAACATCTCACCTGCATGAGCGTGTGCAACTCCTTCCCATCTTGAATTCTTTATTAAATTACTCATTACTCCAAGATTCTGAATGGCAATATTGGTTGATTTGTGACATTAGTTTGGAATAGTGGCTGTGGCTACTATGGAGAGCCTCTGTTTCTCATGTCATTGCAGAAATGAGGTAAAACTGGGGCACACATCCATATTAAAACTTCTGAAGCACTCCTGAGCCTCATAGTTTTGTGGTAGGCTTAATGCTATGAGTTTTAGGTTTAAAACCTGAATTACGTTTAGCATCAGTTGAACCTTAACATCTGTCAATCCCACTCTAAACGGCTTTTTTATCTATTTTGATTGGTTATATGACATCATCAATTGTGATGTTGACCATATCCTGATATGACTTAGCCTTGCCAGCTTGGTGAGCTTTGGTGGACCATAGACATTAAACCTGAGAAAACTCTCTAAACATGCTCAAATACAGTATTCATATATCATCTGTTCAAGACAGAAGATGTTCTTTTCTACTCCAGTCAATGCCATTCAATATCCTGTTATTCTTATATAGAAAAGTGCACCAATTAGTGCAAGACTTGGTACTGCTTTCTCATCACATTCTCTAAATAAAATATACCGACTTGTTTAGTTTCTGCTTTATTAAATGAATTGTTATCTAATAGGCTTAATAGCTCACTTATGGCAGTGTTGGAAATAACGTTAATTCTAGAATTGTCACTGGGAAGTGCTACTTTAATGTTGCTCTCATATCAGTCACTATAGTAACAAAACAAATCCTGAACTGTATTTATTTTCTCTGTTGTTTAATATCTATCTGTTGAAGCAGTTCCCATATGATATTTACTTTCCTTAATGGATTAGACCTTCCACCAATAATACATGTCCTTAGACTCTTTCTATCTTTTCCATGGGTGCTATTGATTTCTGTAGTCTTTTTTATGATTGCAGAATTTTATTTTCTGTATTTTCTCTAATATTTACCAAATGCCACATTTTTCTTTTAATTCAGGATTGAATCTTAGGTACTTAACAAGACTATGCTTTGAAAAGAAGAAAAATATAAGGCAAAGCTTATTCTGGGGTGATTTTCTTAACTTCTACCATTTTAAATGTAAATACCTTATCTGTCTACCTGCCTGGGCCAGAATTGATCATATTTCAGGCCATCAGATATGCTTACTATCTTTCTGCACCACATTGCTATTGCTATGCATTGTTTGTATGTGTGCAGTCTTATTTACAGGCTTGTCTTCTGTGTCCCCAGAGGTGTCTGAAGTCTTAAATGACAAAATTTGAGGTCACACTTTATTGAACAAATCTCCATTAATTACCTCCGGTAGACCACTTGCATCAGCAGCCGTCAACAATCTAATGAGCTAAGTTGTATTGAAAGGTCTCACGCAAATGCAAAGGAGAAAAGTTGGGGCTAATTTGTTATCTTTACTAATTAAAAGTGATTGTTTTTCCTTAGTCTCAAATAAAACCAGTATCTTAATACAAAGATATTCTACTTTAACTAAGCTCTGGGATTAGCAAGAATACTATCTATCTGTTTCTACAATAGCATTTTAAATTAAACTTGATGGAAGAACTGTACAGAACTCTTTTATCTAGCCAAACCTGTTAGGCAGGGAGTGAAAGTGCGTAAATGAATACTAACACTAGTACAGAAATGAGAGGACTTCAAGAGTGACAGTATTATGCAAATTATATTTTAAAAAACCTATATTTTTTATTTGGTGAGTACCATGTTCAAATGAAGTCAGTGCTGGGCATTTGTATTGGATCTGGATGGGATGGAGTTAACTTTCCCCACAGCAGCCCTCATACTGTTGTGTTTTGTACTTATAGATAGAATATTGTTGATAACACACCAGTGTTTTGGATACCACTGAGCATTCCATTCAAGGCTGTCTTGCCAACCTCCTTCCTCCCTAAAGGCCAGTATGCTGGGTGTGGGCAAGAGGTTGGGATGGGACATACCCAGGACAGCTGTACCAAACTGACCAAAGGGATATTCCATACTATATGACGTCATGGTCAGCAATAAAAGCCAGGTGAAAGTCGGGGGGAAGGATTCATTATTAAGGCATTTGTCTTCCGAAGCAACCACTATATGTACTGTGGCCCTACTTCCCAGGTAGTAGCTAGACTACTTCTGCTGATGGGAAGTACAGAATAATTCTTATTTTTCTCTGCTCCCATGCATGGCCTCTGCTTTTCTTTATTAAACTGCCTTTATCTTGATCCATGAGTTTTCAATCTTATTTTCTTCCCTGTCCTTCTGAGGAGGAGGGAGGGAGAGAGTGGTTTGGTGGGCACCTGGCAGCCAGCCATGGTAAACGCACCACAGCATTTCATAAGCACAACCCTCTCTGTTGACCAGATATTAAACTGATTACATGGATATTGCTGTATTGGCGATACCATCTGTCCAGTAGGGTGTAAAACCAAATACATGAGCAAATGTGATCTTTAGAGATCCAAAGGACAGTTCAGTGAGAGCAAAACTCTTCATTCTGGCAAAACGCCCAGGCAATTATGTCTGAACTGCTAAAATTCCCCTTATAATTTTAACTGCATATAAAATTCTACTTTAGTTCCCATCTGCACCGTTACTGTGTATTAAGGGGCAAAAACTTTACTTTACCCGGTGGAAAGTGGAATGATAAAGAAACCTACCATATCATAATGCTACATCTTAATTAGTGAATATTAAAATCTTGAAGAAGTTCAAATGAGTACACTGCTTAGAAGCACAAAATATTCTAAATGGCCCTGAAGGACATTGAAAAAAATCTGGTTTTGTGTGGATAACACTTAATTATTTTCAATCTTTCAACCTCTGCTATGCAGGGATGTTGTTCAGGAGCCAGACAATATAGTGATAGGAACCTTACACTAAATTACCTCTGCAGGAGCCCCTCTCAGGGTCAAACTGGCCCCGGCTCCATACAGAAAGCTTGTGAGGGCAGACTCACAAGGTGGAGATTCAGAGATCACAGCACCCTCTGGGCTTGAGCACTCAGTCCATTCTAGCACAAGTATAAGCAACCTGAAAGGTATCTGTGTACACAGGAGGTGGGTGGAACAAATGGTAAACTACTCCTGAGTGCCTCAGAGCAGCATAGGTGTTATGATAATACACTCCTTTCATATCCATTGCAGTGAGATTTGCACAAACTTTACTTGCAAGCACAGATAAGTGAAAACTTCTTGGTCCTCCACTTGGCTATACTCTAATTCTGACCATGGGAAAAGAGATACTGCCTTATTTACTAGCAAAGGGAAGTGCATGTTTTGTCTTCCCCCAGTGGTTTCATTGCAAAAGCTGGATGGACGTCTGCATTGCAAAGTGATGCTTATTCCCTCCTCAAGGTATTTCTAAAACAGGAAGAAGTCTGTGATGCTTTGAATTACTGTCCACTACTGGAGTAAGAGATACATCTCATTTCTTACTCCAGATGGAGAAACATCTTGAAAAAATAAGCATCATCACCTATATCTCAACATATATAAATTCCAACTAGATTTAGAAGAATACGTGAACATGTGTTTGCCTTAGAAATCATTCAGATTTCCAACATTTGGTGTATTTGGATTTTATTTATCTTTAGCTCAATTGCAGCAAAAACCAAGAAGAGCAATGAAGGTGGTTGAACATAGAAATATGTTGCCCAGAGGGGTTCATCTTTAAAGAAATTCAAGACCTGACTGGACACAGCCCTGTGCAACTTCCTCTAGCTGATCCTACTCTGAACAGGGCTTTGACTGAACCATCTCCTGATGTCCCGGCCAACCTCAGTAATTCTGTGACACAGGTAAGGCAAGGACTGGGGCCAAGGTTTGTGCTTGGGCCCAAGTTCCAGATCCTTAATAATCTTGCTGGACTTGGATGGACACTGGAGGGATAAGCACAGCATGAGAAAAAAGGTGTAGATGCCAGAAGGTTTGTGTAGCAATTTATCATTGGTGATAGGACAAAAACTGCCAGCAAAACTTCAACCCTGGGTATGGGGAGAGCAGACTTTGGGCTGCTGAAGGAGCCAGCTGCTAAGGTCCCCTGGGAATTCACTTTTGAGGATATTGGGGTCTATAATTGCTGGTTACTTTTTAAAAGCCATCTCTTAAGAATACAGGAGCAAGCAATTCCAAAGGCAGAAAAGGTCTTCCAACACAGGGCTCAAGGGGTCCCAGGGCCCATCATTGGTGTTGAAGACAGAGGTGAAGGTGACATTAAATGTCTCCGCTTTGTCTACATCCCTATTTGTGAGGTGACCAACCTCATCAAGCAATGGAGCAATGTTATCTCTGATTCTCTTTTTACTATTAACATATTTCAAAAAGCCCTTTTTGTTGTCCTTCACAGTGCTGGTCAGCTTGAACTCCAGTTGAGCTTTGGCTGCACAAATTTTCTCCCTACAGTGGCAAACAGCATCTCTCTTGTCCTCCCATGTTGCCTGTCCTTGCTTCCAATGTCCATACACTTTCCTTTTTCACCTAAGTTCTCGAAGAAGATCCCTGCTCATCCAAGCTGGCCTTCTGCCCCACTTGCTTGACTTCTGACACAAAACTTCTGACAGATAATCCCTGTGGACTTCCCAAGAGCCTTCTAGAGTATGATGGATTGTCAGCTAGTCTGCTGGAATGGAAACAGACTAATATACTTGGTTGTCACGAGGAGGTATTACTCATGACACTACTATCAGACAGGCAGGTGAAAGGGAGAGGGCAGATGGTATCTATTCTGATCTTGCAAACCTATAAAGACACCTACAATGTCAAAATGAAGGTACTGCTTTGAAAGTAACACAGCCACATAAACTCACATGACAGAGAGAATGATTGGCAGAGAAGTGTTTTAATCAAATGATGAGACCACATTTGAAACTTCTGACTATTTTAACAGTGTGCAGATACAACCAGATTTCTAAAGATTTCCAGTCATTGATTATCCATTAACCTGTGGAGACTAGAGACTAGCAATCACATCAAGGTGACTTGCTAACCTACCAACTAGCTTGGTAATATGAAATGCAAATGAACTTTGCATTTCAGTTTCTCTTTTATAAATTAAACAGTAGAGTATTTATAACCTTGCATAAAATCTAAAATTGAAGAACTGAAGCTGCAGTGTGGCTTGTCAGTGGTTAATACTAGACAAGATAAATACAGGAAAGTAAGTTTCAGGGACAGCAAAGTTATGGGCCTGGTTTTGCATACTCCCAGCTGCTGGGGATTTTGCAGTTAATTTGGAGAATATCTTTGTTTTTCCACATACTAAGCTGTCAGACAGAGTCTGTTACTGAATGTTGCTACTGCATATGTCAGCGTTGGTATCAAATTAGAATCTTCAGTTTCTCAAAGTCTGCTTGATGGAAGTACTTTTTTTGATTAACTGTTAAGAGCAAGGGGCTGGGTTTGATATTTTCTATACCTCTCATTTTCTTTATTTTTGAAGGTTTATCAAACAACCTGGTCTTTTAGAAGTATTTGTATAATTTTATCATGCTAAACTTCAGACACAGTCTTCTCTGCTTTATTAATTTAAATGGAATTTTTGCACAGTATTGCTATTTATTGATTAGTGTTCCCCATGTGGGCTCATCTCGCTTATCTTCAATAACATAAAAGTTAGATATTTAGTGTCAGCGAGTCATTTAGGCTCTGTCTTTGTCATGTCAATGGAAAAAAAAAATCAGCACCCTCAAAAGACCATTAAGTTCAACTTTGAAGAGTTTTTAAAGAGAAAGTAAGTGGCTTGTCTTTTGGAAACAGATGAAAAATATTTTAGGTTTGTTCCTAACTCCATGCATAAAATGAAGTCAGATGAGTTTGTTTAGATTAGATGAGTAGAAGCAAGCTGACTTGAATATTACTGTGGTAAGAACAAATAATTAAAATAAAGATTGTTGCTATTTCTGCCAATACCAGTCTTGCTCTGAAATCTTTATGTATTCTTTATTGAGACAAGCAAACGGAAAACATATATAATGCCTTGCAGGTTTAGTGCATAATGTGCTAGTGAAGAAAATTTTAGGGGAAAATAGTTATTAACTAAATGCAAATTGGTTTCTTTACAACTAGTCCTAGAAGAGAGTTCTGATCATAAATAAAATGAAAAGGTTGGTCTTCCCTCAAATCTTAGTGAATTCTGCTTAAAGAATCAAGAATTGGAGAGCATAGACGGGTTTCATCCTATCTGACTTTGGCCATCTAAACAGCCACTGGTAGTGATTCCTTTACTGAAGCATTATTTTCCAGTGCTCTTCAAGATTCCATACAGTACCTGTAGAGCTGTCAGATATGAAGCACAATAAAACCCTACAGACAATCCATACCTTTTTGGAGAGACAATTGCAGGTCTGTGAGAATATCTGGGTACATATAAAAAAATACTGCATTTCTCTGCCTGGGCAATTAAATATCTGAGGTTGTGATTTAATGTGATATGAAGACATTTATATGCATGTGTCTAGATATAAGAATTCAGAAACATGTTAGAGATCTAAGCTTCCATTTATAGTCAGTAGAAATCTAGCCAAGGGAGTTTAAAGAGCTATTTAGCTGGCCACCTGGCAGATATTGACTTTAAAGTGTGTTCAATCTCTATCTACACCCATGGAATGTATTGACCAGTGGTGGGGGCTTGGACATATGTAGGCAGCTAAATTTAGAAGATTTAATTCTGCACGCAGCCTGACCTCTAAGCTTTAATTAATTTTAATTTAGGCAGGTTGGTATGTACTGAGAAACACTAGCTATCACAGAAGAGGAAAATCTTCTGTCAAGATATTTGCAGAAAAAAGTGCTCATATGATCAACTTTAAATATACACTGACAGCTAAAAGGTTAGCTACTGTCGTGGACATCACTCTAAAAGACTCTAGTACAAAACCAGATGAGAATAACTAACCTGGAAGAGAATAAGGAAAGGGAGAGAGATTAATTTGATCTTCACTGCCATGCTGCCAATAACTGTATTGGAGGGGAACTACTTTTTTGTCTAAAACACATCACCTTAGCAAGAAGGTTTGGATAAGGCATACCAACTTAATAACAATGGAGACATTAAAACTAATTCAAGAAAATGATTCCTAGGACTGAACTGTCCTGAGGAAAAGAATTTGCTACATGCAACACGACCACTGTGCCTTCCTCCATTTATACTCTTTAAAAAAACATATTAACTACGCCTCCTAAAGTTTCAGTGTTTATTCCCAAGATAAGAACAATAACTTGAAACAATACCTGCACACCTTCATGATATTTTTAAAACAGATATGAGCTTTCTTTGTGTACACTCCAGCCAGCGAAAGTAGATGAACTTGCCCTAATCCTCAAGTGACTTCTTCACAGTAGTAAGAATATTGAGTCACTTATATGTGAACATCTCAACATCTTGACTACTAGTTTAAGGATAGTTCATGTCCAGTCACCTTGGAAGGAGGATATAATTATGAAGATTTGCCTAGAAAAGAAAACACAACCATACCCTCACTATAGCAAAGGAACCTGATAACTTGCTACATATTGCTTTTTAATTTGATGCTTTTTATACTAGGGATGCATCTTCATAAATCTCATAGTTTGGAGATTTGCTCTAGCTATTCTTTTCCCTCAGTGACAAGCAGCAGCCAAGGCGGATGGCTAGATTGCATAAAAATCTTTTTGCAAGAAGCTGTACTGGCATTTCCTAACCCAATCCTATACTTCAGGCTCACACCAATGATAACATTTAACACAGAGTTTAGCTGGGCAATATTTATTTCCAGAGGTCCCTGGGCATGTGCAAAATCCCTGTAAAATGGAAGCTTAGAGCTCTAATTTCTAGCAAAGCTTATTTCAAAGTGAATGTCAAAAACAACTTTATGGTGGTTTATTTAACAATGATTATTGTGCTGTATTTGCTTTATGGAATCTAAGTTGTATCTAAGATTTACGTATGCAAAGATGCATAAATCACTGTTTTTACAAGAGCAAATTAATATTAGTGAACATTTAGAATTATTTATCTAAAATTGGTGGATTTACTCAATACTTCAACTCTTAGATGAGGATTTCTAGAACTGTGGTCATCCAGATGACAGAAGCTGCCTGGGTGTCATGGAAATAGATAAAAGTTAACAATAGAAAGAGTCTGGAGATAGAAGAGAGAGATAGTGTCTGGAGCCTGACTCTTTTCAGTGATTCCCAGTGACAAGATGAGGGGCAATGGGCACAAGTTGGAACATAGGAAGTTCCATTCAAACACAAGAAAAAACTTCTTTACGGTCAGAGTGACAGAGCACTGGAACAGGCTGCCCAGGGAGGTTGTGGAGTCCCCTTCTCTGGAGATTTTCAAGACCCGCCTGGATGCAGTCCTGAGTAATGTGCTCTAGGCAATCCTGCTTTAGCAGGGGAGTTGGACTAGATGATCTCTAGAGGTCCCTTCCAATTCTGAAAATTCTGTGATTCCGTGATTCCATGATAGATAAAAGTTAATACATTTTTGTTAGACACTTGAAAGCTTTCGGCAACCTTATGTTCTTTTTGGCTGATTGTCTGTAGTCCAGTGGATCATGATGAAACTGTTCTCTCTCAAAGGAAACTTTTAGAATTAAGGATTCTTCATGAGACAATGAATTTGTTAAATAAACTTGTGTGAAAATTGGAGTTTTTTACAGAGCTTTACAATAAAATTTGTTTTCTTTAATTTAAACATAAATTGATGGAGTAAATTTGTATTATTGAAGACATTACCAAACATTCATTTCCTGGGTTCAATTTCATTCTAAACCAGCAAGCACTTAACACTGTCAGCCCCTTGTGCTTTTAACTGAATAAAGGTCAGATAATCAGACATCTGAAAGGACAGCTCATTTATCATCCTTTGATAAATGTGTCAGTAGCTAATCTTTAGCAGTGGATGATAACACCACACAATGAAAAGTTAATGGATTCAAAGCACTGAATTTACCACAACAACGATGTAATGATGCTGTAAAGAAGAAAGTTCAATTTTATTCCATATTATATATGACATTATTTTTGTAGCTGAAGCATTAATTACCACAATCTAAACATTATTCTGATAAATTGTGTTCCACAGAGGTCGACTGATCTTGATAAGAAATCATAATTATAGAACTGATGGAGTATTATTTCAACAAAGCATTGTAGGATTTCTATCCCATCAGGCTAATTGCTGTAGCCTCACCAGTATAAAAATTATTCTTAAATGTTTCTTGGTCCAAGTTCACGTATGCCATTTTATAGCGCATATTCTGATTTGTATCTCATTTATTATTCATCTGAAGTAAAAACTAGTTTAGTCACCCTAGACTTACGGCTGAGGTTGGGAGTACAGGTGTTTGCCTTAGGTTGTATCTTGTCAGCCCTATACAGGACTTTCTGATATTTTAAGGCATCTCAAAGGACTGGACACATCTGTTTAGAAGATTGTTTATTTATTTTTTCAAAACTTCAGGATTTTTTTTTATAATTTTTTGTTTTCTTCTAATTTTGTAAGTATTGTAGAACATAAGAAAGAGTAGTGCTGCAGATAGATAGGATATAAAGACAAACGATACACAAGAGTTATTATATTCATGTATTCCTTGAAATTATTCCAGAAGAAAAATGTCTAACTTATAAGTTTATATTACTTGAGGATCACAGAAGGCAGGTGTCAATCTCCCTTTACCTTCATCTTCTCTCTCTCTCTCCAGAAGTCCATGACAGAATCACATGAACAGATGTAGTTAACTATTTTTTGCTAGAACTCAGATGATGGCAATTATGGTTAAAACTATTAAAGTTCATTGGCCTACTATTTGAGCTGGAGGGCCTTAGAAACCAGAGCCAGAGCAGACGCAGAAGACCTTCAAGCAAGTATTCCCTTGGATTCTGTTCGGATTTACAAGTTTTGGGAATGTCCTGTGCAGGACAAGGGAGATGATAGAGCAAATATCCTACGCGTCATAAAAAAGCACACTGAGAGAAGCCTGGAAAAAGCTGTCAAGGTACTCTACTACTTCACAGTCACATTTTTCCACAGAAGGGAACAATCCAGATCTAAGTGGTTACAGTATGTACAAATAAATTCTAGTTTTGTTACTTCAGATAAAAAAGGAAAAAGAAAATACATCTTATTAATTACATGCTGAATTAGGTTTATTTAATTAATTCTAAAGAAGTTTCAGTAACTATATTTTTACCTTATAAAGAAGTTTTGTAAGAAAATAATTCACAAAGGAGAGAAGAATGTGGCTAGAATTCATAGCTACAGTTTTAATTATTCTAATAACCCCTTTTATCTAATTTTCAAGTATATGTTGCATTCTAATAGTTCATAAATATATTATGGAAATCAGAAAGATCATCTCCTTGCAGTATAATTTTGCAAGTATTGTCTTCATAACAGAAAATAAAGTAGATCAATTCCATGCTCTGTATCAGTTTTGCAAACTCACAATTACAATATTTGAGTCAAACAACAGAACAGGAACCTTTTTCACGGAATCACGGAAT
>RSEF01000001.1:21798502-21815992 GCA_003993805.1 Himantopus leucocephalus | reverse complement strand
CAGCCTCCTCTTCTCCAGGCTGAACAGCCCTAGTTCCCTCAGCCGCTCCTCATAATTCTATTCTAAAATTGTTACTTTCTCCTTTTTTAATAAGGCCTTTGATTACAAATCATTTATACATACTTTGAGAGTTACCTTTAATAACTGATGAAACAAAGTGAGATTAAAGAAAATAGCAAATTTCTGTCATCTAACCTCAATAATATTCAGTTAATGACAGTAACATGACACATTTGAACTTGTATGATAAACAGAAAAAAATAATGAAACAAAAATAAGTTGAGTCAGTGAAGATAATTATGGCAATTTTATCCAGCTCAATTTCTCTTTCAAAAGAACATATAATTGCTCTGATATTTTGTTTCCAACCACTTTGTCTCTGAGCCAATATAAACTAAGGGCAAACTGGATTGCAAGCTCCCCCTTTTCCCTGTTGTTTATCAAAACCTTATCTGACTGAAAGATTCAAAGCTCTTAGTCACCTTTTTGGTCCTGCTCATATTCTAGTTTTCATCGTGAGGTGTAGAAGTCCGGGGTTAAGGGAATAAGGGAGTTTAAATCTGGGGGGAGATGATACCCCATGAGGAATAAATGACATCTGGTTCCAAAGACTGTCTGAGATACAGGCAATATGCCAGCTATAAAGTGTATTCCTTGATACATCCTTTGAATGTGTTGTTAATTTTTAATGTTCATCCTTTTCCTTTCTAATTGCCATAATGCTAAACCAGTAATTTGTGTTCACAAAATACCTTTCAAGGATTATCTCCATTTCATTAAAAGTAAAATGGATTAGTTCAAGTGTCAGGGCTCATCCCATCTCTATCTGAGGCATGGTCCAGGGGTGGTGGTACCCATCCAGTTTCAAGAACAATCTCATTTAGAAACCATAATTACAATAATGACTAGCATCCACTGCTGCTTAATTGTAAGCTCCCGAAAAATTAGTTGGAAATTAGCTAAGTTTCAGGGCTTTTTTTCATCTTTCTTAATAAGGTGTCATAACTTTTTTTATTACTTTTATTCTTCTGAAGTTAAAGTGATCAAGTGCTAGCAGCTCAGAAGTGAATTTTCTCATTTCCTTCATGGTGTCTTTATACTTTAAATCATATTAAGATCTGTTTAAATAAAGTTGGCACCCACTGCAGTAACTTTTAACATCTCCTAAGTGGGATATTTGGTACAACTAATTCTACGGGATTCATAACCTATCTGACTTAAGGTAATCTAAATATCATAGTTATACCACGGCCATCTGAACATAATAAAACAGTTGGGTAATTTCAGTATCTGCTCTAAGGTAACACTCTTCCAAATATATCAACATCTAACTCGCACTTTTATCCAGTCCCGTTTTATACATCTCTCTTGCAAAGGTTTATGCAAAGCATATAACGCTTCTTGAATCAGTACTGGATTTAATAAACTNATTGGGTTTCATGATGTGACTTCCCAGGAAATAGATATAAAAACAGGTGGGGAAATATACCAACACTCTGTATGGAGAATGGATGTCTGCTTGGATTTGTGTAATACCTCATATGGTGGAATACTAATCCCGAAACATTTAAATTAATCTGTAATACATATAATTAGACAGCACTTTGTTTTGTATTCCATTTATGAATAGAAGCTAAAAAAGATATTACAAACAGAAGTAGCATAGGTTTACTAATAAAGTCAAAGTTGCGTTATTGCAAAGCATAGTATGAGCACCTATTTTCTTGTCAGACTCTATAAAAATATGAACTGAATGAATGTTTATTATAGATGTTTTATTCATGTATTAATTATTTATAAACTATATGAAGTTCCATTTTATATATAAAATGTGACTGTCAATAAATTCTGGTAGCAACTGGAGGAAATTTAAATGTCTCTCTTAGAGAACATAGTCATAAAATGCAAAATGTGGGCTTTTCTTACATGTCTCAAGAAACAGAGTAGTTTTTCATTGCTGACACATCTGCTATACTTTATTTTGTTTTTCTTCTTCTCAAATTCGTAATAATTCTCAGGAGTAAGATCTTTTCTTTGTAAGTACTGCTTGACATTTACCTTTACATACATGAAAGATATTTGAAAATGAACATCTGTCAATACTATGGCATCATATTTAAACTTATTAGTCATGCAAATAACTTGGCCTACAGATCTTGTCAGCATTTTTCCAAATTTTCAGACAAACAAAATAAAAAATCCCCAAGCAGAACAAAGCCAAACCAGTTCTTTCCCTTGTCAGCATTAAAGAATTGCTGGTTAGAAATTTACACACCTATTACTATAATATTAAAGATAAGCAAAAATGGATGTTTGAAGGTTCTGATTATATTAATTCACCTTTTCCTCTAGTGAATTTAAATTGAAAGTTTAATTTACATCAATGGATTAAAAAATGGATGTTAGCTGTTAGAGATGTAGCTTGATCAAAATCCCATGATGCTGTTTAAAGGACAAAGTAAATTAATCTTTATCCAAGTGTTTTAATGTTACATATTTTGTCTAATACTCAGAAGAGATACCTCAAAGAGAGTATTCAATATAAAGGCTGGCATTTTTTTTTGCATAAAAGATTTTTTTTCTTGAATTTGAACAAATCTGAAAGGGAGCAAACCAGCCTTTCTTAAAACATTTGTCACTTTGGAAACAAAAAATTCAGGTGTGTTTTATTTCTCTTTTACTATATTATGTTTGAGGTTTCCGAATATTCACAAGCATTTATTTTGCAAACCTTTGCAAACCACTGTAGAAGTGGGGAGACAAGGAGAACTATTATAGAATTTAAATGTTAGGGTTTTATTCAGTTTCTTTTTGAAACACATTTACAACTTCTCCCGAGTGGCCAGTCCCTTTTTCCACATTCTGTAAACTCCTTCTTCTCTCTGAGTTTTTCCAGAAGCTCCTTGCTTGTCCATGAAGGTTTTCTGCCTCCTTTGCCCGATTTCTTGCTCCTAGGATTCACTCATCTTGAGCTTGGAGAAAGTGGTGCTTGAACACCCTACAGAACAGATTTACATCGTAAAGTCTTTGCATTTCATTCTAATATCAGATGACTTCAAGACACCAAAAGAAAATGATGAAACATTTCCCTTTGGGTTTACCTCATATCATGTCTGATTTATACAAGGTTGATTAGTGCTTTGAAATTTTCTTTGATTGTATAATAAAGGCTAGGTACCATATAAGATTTTTGTTTATCAGAAATCCTTTGTACTTGCAGGAGTATATGTAGGAGTGAAAAGCAGAAAAAAACTCAGAAAACAGACAATAAGAAAAGTTAAAAAAACAAATCAAGACAACTAGGAGTGCCAAGCATCATCTGTACTATGTATGACTTTTTTTAGGTATATGATTTGGGGCCATAGCAAAGGCTGAAGAAGAAGCAGCCTGTAGGAGAATAAATATGTAAGACAAAAAATCTATTTTGAATTTTAATTTTCATAAAAGCCAGGCATAGGAACTTCCACACTCTTCTGAGACTGTCAATCTTAAGACCTAAAGGGACGTTAGAAGTGTAGACATAACACCGATGAAAAGACAGAGGTACTAGGAAGATGATGTATAACAATTTTAGCTCCATTTTAGTGAGAATTTTCTGTTAATTTTGACTATTAGGCTATTAAAGTATTAGTTATATTAACAATGAATTCTTAGCTGTACATATATAGTGTGTTCTCTTGCGCCCACAACAACTATAGCACTTGACTAGCATATTAAAAATACATATACTAAAAAGACCTCCATTCAGCTCTGTACTTGGGCCATTGTTATATACATATAAATATTTGATTAACCTGACCTTAAAACTTATGCTTTTCCTTTAGAAAATTATACTGCATTTTTAAGAAGTATTGTACAAGTTAAAAATCAACCAGTGGAGAAACAAGCAAAAGAAAGGAAAAAAGAGAGCAACGGTAACCAACAGACATGTTCTTGATACAGTTTTCCAAGACTTCACTATGTTGTTTCCCTTGCCCCACTGTTCTGACCAGAAATCTACAAAAAATTACTGAGTTTGTGTAGTGACTGAGAGGATTGAGTACTGTTTGCTAAAGCGTAGAAGTGTAACTGCCACTAGACACCATCAGTAAACAGATCTACATCATCACTTTTATCATTTTACCTCACTTCTGGTGTTAAGATTAGGAAGTACTACAACCAATAAACTGCGACAAATGAAACTGCATCACTTTATGAGAAAGTATGAAGCCAGAGAGGAATGTAACATTTATTTTCCCACAGACTGAGGTAAAGTGACTGCTTTGTGTGGGATAACATAGGCAACAGAAGCAAGTTTTATGATTTGAGCTGAATTTTATACCTATTAATGTACAGAGCAATTAAATTCTTTCATGTGTGAAACACTTTGGAACTTATTATTGGCTAAAACAGCTATTGTTTTAGAGGTTGGTGACAGTGGCTATCATTCAGTTGTCTGAGATTTCCTGAAAAGTATCACTGTGTTCTGAAAGCCGTGTAAACTACGTAGGTTCAGTGTATCCAGTATTTTCAAGTTGTGAGAGTTTTAGTGTATATGCCCATATCATCTCTACAGAGTGCACAGGATAGGCCAGACTTTCCAGACCTGTTCAAATAGGGACATTGACTGTGTGTGAAATGACTCTTCTGAAGAAGCAATTCTTCCACCTTTGTATTTCATCTGTTGAGCAAATTGATGCTTATTGACTGTGGACATACCTGGTACCTCTGCATCTACTTGTTCTGAGCTACTGTGTAGTACCAGCCAAACTGATATGGCTGACAGACATCAGGAAATCTTAGCCAAATACAAAAAGCACCCAAAAGCCAACTCAATTTATGTCATAGAAAAATCATATCCAGATATGAAATGGCATCATGAATACAAGACCAGTGTGGTACTATTAAAGCCAAGAACATATTGAACGTTTTAGTATTATTTTCACTACAGGAGGGGAATGAAGATTTGAAATATTAAAAAATTATGCATAATAAAAAAAACCCCAAAACAGTTTAATGAAGTAATTTTCAGACAATTCTAAGGTAAAATAATTTTATTTCTTTTCAGTTCTGTATTTCTTAATGTTACCTCCATTTCGCATTTTGAGACCAGTATTAACTCCATTTTTACATGGTTGCCAGAAAGCATGACACAAGTTAGAGGAGAAAATAAGTTAGTTCGAAGTTAAATTTAGGAGGAAAGTGGATGTAAGTTGGGGAGGAAAAATGGACCTGATTGAAAAGCATGAGGATTACTCCCATGAACTAAACCAGAACTTGTAGTAGCCTGTAGAGGTCAGTTCAAAAAAGGAAATATTTTGAATTAAGTTATAGAACCAAAACCAAGTTACTCTGTATCTCTTTTCCTGTGGGTAATTTGAAAAGAATTTTCAGGACATCTACAATTTTTATCCAGTTTCTTCAGATGATATAGAGAATACCTGAACTACTCTTACAATGTATGGAAATACTAGGCCCAGTCAGTAGCTGGGGTTCCACAGCTGAAGAGAAACCTCTGTCTCAAGGAACTTACAACTTTTTACATGAGAGATGATAAATACGAAGAGATGTGAAAAGCAGATGATAGGAGAAGGTGAAATTCTGAGACTTTATAATATCTGTTTGTAGGGCACAAAATGTCCAGTTAGAAGGTTTCATCTGTATGGTCAGAAGTTTCCATCAGTATCATCACTGTCTTTTCTTTCATCATCTTATCCTATCCATTTTCTACTCTCTCATGATCATTTTACATGCCCCAACTTTTCCTTTCTTGTTCTTTCACGCTCCCGTCTTTTTGGCTGGTCTCCTTGTGTCTGTTGTAGTTTGCCTTCTCTGCTTTGCTATCTTGGAAATCAGTGACAAAAATTTCTACTTCTGTTACCATACAAAATCAGTGTGTGCTTATACAGAAAGCGGACGTTAAGACTGAAGAATAAAGGAGAGTGAATGAAGAAGAGGATAGTGTTTCATACCTCTTTTTACTCACAGCTCTGCTGTGCTTACACTGACTTGTTTTAGTCGGGCCAGCTGTAGGTACGCTATGAAGTATGAAAGAGAGGTTTGTACAGGACAATGCATACATCCAGGTAGCCTGATCACTGGGGAAGGAAGGCAGGATGTCACCTGTACCTCTCTCCTGTGTACATCTCTTTAGAACACTTCTTACATTTCATAAGCTCGAGAGCTAATTGAAGAACAGCTTTCAGCTGTTGAACAACTGGAAGCGTTACAAATCCCAAAACGATTTTCTAGGGTCCTACCGCTCTATGTGCTGGCCAAAATGTTGAGAACTCGACACGCTTTTCCTTTTGTACAGCCAGGGCAGTTACTGCTGCTTATGTTCCCAGAGCTCTCCTGATGACATTACACCTCTCACAGGTAGAATATTTGTCAACACTGCCAGCCCTGCAAAGGTGAGTGCCAATTCACACACAGCGCAAACTCCTTGGTATGTCATGCCATGATTTACTACTTTATGTGGAAGTAATATGTTTGTATGGAGAGTCCACCTTTTCTTGTGTGAGTGGAACTGTTATTTACTCAATTGAACAAGCAGCATTTGTATGCAGCCTTAATCATGAACATTTTGGAGACTGGCATCAGGCACTAAGTACAATCTTGTCAAATAGCTGGCAGTGGATTAACTTTGACACTTAGAAACATGCCAAATTCTGACAGAATAAGAACTTGCTGTATACCCAATGTCAATCATTCACTGAGTGCCACTCCAAATGCTTATCCTGTTAGCGATGACATCAATCTGCATTGGCATTCAAAATTCTGCTGCCCTTTGCATATAGAATTGAAAGCAACAGAAAAAACTCCAAAGTGCATACATTTTAGCAATACCTCTCCTTCCTTAAGAACTGGTGGCCACCTCTGATGTGGAGATGTTGCATTATTAATGGATCAGTTAATTTATGCAGCTGTTTGCAAAAAAAAAAAAGGTATCTTTACTGTATGGTTAATCTATTGCCCTACAGTCAGGCTCACTTGCAAGCAGAATGATTTCCATCATGTACTAAAACTTCACTAGGGAAGCGATTGTCCCTCTTTACTCGGGACTGGTGAGGCCATACCTCGAGTACTGTGCTCACTTTTGGTCCCCTCACTACAAGAAAGACATTGAGGTGCTGGAGCGTGTCCAGAGAAGGGCAACAAAGCTGGTGAATGGTCTAGAGAACAAGTCTTACGAGGAGTGGCTGAGGGAACTGGGATTGTTTAGCCTGGAGAAAAGGAGGCTGAGGGGAGATGTTATCACTCTCTACAACTGCCTGAAAGGGGGTTGTAGCAAGGTGGATGTCTGTCTCTTTTTCCCAAGTAACAAGGGATAGGGCAAGAGGAAACAGCCTCAAGTTGTTCCAGGGGAGGTTTAGATTGTATATTAGGACAAATTTCTTCACCAGAAGGGTTGTCAAGCACTAGAGCAGGCTGCCCAGGGAAGTGGGTGAATTGACCATCCCTGCAGGTATTTAAAAGATGCGTAGACATGATGCTTAGGGACATGGTTTAGTGGTGGACTTGGCAGCGTTATGTTAATGGTTGGATTTGATGATCTTAAAGGTCTTTTCCAATCTAAAATATTCTATGATTCTATGATTCACAGAGCTATTTAGGTCTAATTCTAGTTACAACCCAAGTTTTAAAAGTCTACTCACAGTAACACCTAATAACGTATCACAAGGGCCACACGTACTTTTTGTACATTAGCCTGGTTATTAATGCACTCATTTTCTAAGTGGGAGAAGAAGAGAGACCAAGGTTCAACCTGAGGGGTTTCAAAACTATGACCACCAGATGTTAGACTTCCATTTCTTTGATCTTCTGTTGTCTTCATAAATCCTGCATTTCTGCCTGCAGTGACCCAACCCAAGACTAGCTATCCACTTTCCCTTTTCCTTTTTCACTCTCTCTTCTTCTATAAGGCACCAGAGTGAGCATGACCTTGTGAAGTAGGAGATGAAGCTGAAAAGGAAATTGAAACCATCTCCTTTTTCTGGGCAAGTGTTCTAATTATTAAACTGTTCAAAAGAGTGGTAGTTTTGCACCAGTAGTGATGAAATAAAACCTGGGCTATGTTTAGTTAAGTCCTTGCCCTTGAGAATGAACTCCACTAACCAGATCATTCTTGACTAGAGATCACTAATAAACAAGTCTGAGGCAAATTCTTAAGCTATTAAAACAGGTTAACCATTTAATTAGGATATCTGTCCTTCCCTTCATCTTGTAAAGTTACAACTGGGAAAAAAATAAAAGATCCCTAAGGCTTAACTATAGCTGGAAATATACTTTTCCACCATGTATTTCCTACTAGCCATGGACAATCCCTTTGTCAGAATGTAGCAGCCATGAGTAACTCTTTGGAGACATGCATCTCTTTACAGAAGACTTGGTGTTTGATGCCCTGACAAACTCACCTTGGACCCTGCAACTGGCTTTTGTCTTTGAGATACAGAAATTGGGCATTCAATTTAGAGATCTTACTTGTAGAATCAGATCATCAAACACTCTTATGAAACAACCTATCACAAGTTATACACTTGTACTACTGTTTAGCTGCTACAATCCAGTCAGAAGGTTAGTTTCAAGCGGACTATTTAGGCAAAGCACACACCAGAGCTACTGCGCAGCTACCAAGCTCAAACAGGAACAGGATTCTTACTCTTCTATCACACCAGCAGGTCCTAATTCGAAGGCCTTTTCAGGCCCATTTGAGCCATGCCAAAGAAATAGTAATGCCTTAATCTGGACTAGCTAAGTGATATGAACATTCACTAACACAGGGCAGACATGTACTCTCAAGTAAACTAGATCTTAGACCATCGAATACTGTCTCTTCGCATTATTAGACACTACTATATATAATTTCTTTCACAAATTTAGTAGCCTCATTCCTAAAACATGATTTACTGTATATGAGCTTTCAGGTGATTATTCCAGAAACAAACTTCATCTAAGGAAGTTCTAACAAGCCTGAAGCCAGTTCTTCACAAAAGAAGGACCAAGGTAGCATGTCTATATTATATTGTGCTGTGCAAACATTGTAGCTAGCTTAGAGTTATCTGAGGTATTGGAACAAGGTCAACACTGCTGTAAATTTAGGCAGCAGTCAACTTTGTAGTTGCACAAACTGAACCTTTTTTTTTTATTATTATTTGCCCTTGATAATATACATAGCTGATCAGTCATTTACAACTCTTGTTATTAAACAACCAAATCTCATAAGGAGTCTGAGCTTCTGATTTGAGTCTGATAATTCCACTGAAGAAAACGCACAGAAAACATTAGATATTGCAATGCCTAAGTACTTCTAAGGAGCTGAGCTTAGTGCATGCAATTTAGCATCAATGGCTCAAAAAGGCGTCTTTCTGCTGCTGTCATGTGGAGGTCAGTGTTTGCACTTTAGTAAATAGCTGCGATAAAACCTGAAGCATTACTGACTTGCTTAAAATTCAGGAAACGTGGAACAAGTGCAACTGTCAGCAATAGGAGGCCTTGAATAGCTGTAAAGGTTAAATATCAATTTGTTTAAAAAAAGAAGTCAAACTCGTTCCTCTACCATAAACTGCAAATCTGATGGCATTCAACCCATTACCACTCCTGTCAGACATTTGAATTTAAAGTGTTTGACACCCCTAAAAAACCGAACACAGTTTTATTAAATATAGATTACTTTGTAAAGGTTTTTTAAAACAAGTTCCTAATTCCATACACAGAAGCTTAGAAAATCTTGTTTAGGAATCCAAATTCTACATTTGAGACCAGTTCCAAAGGTAGTGAAGGTTTTCTATTGACTTCAGTAAGTTTAGGATCAGGCCCTTAGGATTTGAATACATTAAGAAAAGGGAAGACTGGATGCAGATAGGACACATTTCTGACTGAGCTCCTTGCTCTTGTCTTATGAAGGTTTTTTTAGGATATTTTTTGTCTTTATATGGTAAATGATCAATTTTATGTTTCCTACGAAGACACAGAAAATGTTGTTTCTATAGTAATGAATGTTCTCTCTTAATCTGAAAGGCACATCCAAAGTTTTTAAAGGGTGTTAAATTTACTTAGGCTTATGTCTAATTTTTACTTTGTTTTCAAAGAAAGATTAAGTGATGGTATAAATATGACTCGGAAAGTAGAAAAGGGTTCTTTTTTTAAATATTTGTGGAAGATATAGAATATTTCAAGTTGAAAGATTACAGGTTAAAATCTGATTACTGTAAATCATGATGATTGAAATAACAACATCAGTGACAGCAATAATAGCAGTTACACTGAGACTTTCTGTATCACTACGACTGGAAAATGCTGAGATCTGAAATCAAGAAGTTGTTTATTTTTCAATATTCAAACCAGTGATTTCAACAGATGAGTTTTCTGAATTTATGTATAAGCACATGATTCAGTTTCACCCATTGATAACATGAGATATTTCTGATACCTGTTTGGTAGAATAAAGCATTTCCTCAGCTGTTCAACATTCCTTCACTTTTTTGTTTCTAACGTTTTCTGTATTGTAAAAGCATCCTATAAGCTCTTGTTGGCATCTGCATTCATTGATTTTTCTGTCTTTGAAATCTGAACAGAAGCTGCATGCTTTCTTCATCAGATACTTCAAATTTTTAAGGTATTTTTAATTTTCTTGTCTTGTGGTAGGAAACTGATTAATTGACAGGATTTATTTTCCAGTTGCTGTAAAAATTGGATAGGATTGTTTATTTCTGATATGGTTCCTGAGTTGCTTATGAATTACCTTGAGCCTTTTTCATTTTGAATTAAACTATCCCCTTTACTTAGCAGTATTAACCTATAATACAGGCTGCTACCAGCAGAAGCCTTTGTTGTACACCTTCTTTGAACTCCTCAGATATACCAGCATGTAAGCCTACATCTTAGATTAAAACTACAGTACATATGCATGTAAATCCCTTGTTTTGTAAGTGTATTAATAAGACTTTTCCCAGGAACTATACCATTATTAATGAATGGGTGAAGAATTAAAATGTGAGCTCTTCCTGCCTGTTCCTAATGGACTTTTATGGAGAATTTATACAGGCAAAGCCTATGTTGCGGGGGCTGTTTCCCATCTGTGTCCACCAGGGAATGTCCTCCCACATCCGTACATAAGTTTGACCAGCGAATTCCTGTCAGTTCCAGCCCTTTTAGACCCTATCCTGGTTTGTCCTCGTGTACATTATGACATCAGGTCTTCGCTCTGCTCTCCTCTAGGTGGCAACAGAGGAGGGAGAAATGCAAAGTAGTCCTCTGGCTTTAAAAAAGAAAAAGGATAAGGATCAAGAGAAAGAAAGAAAAGGGAAAGAGAAAAAAAAAAAATGGGAGGGGGAAGGGAAGCGCTTCCAAGAGTTCTTCTTTCCTTGTCCTCCCCTCTTCTACAAATAGTAATACTCTGACCAGAAGATATTAGCCAGCTTTTTATATTGGCTTTAGTTACCTGACCTTCCTTACAAGGAGGGATGGTGGAACAGCCTTCCAAACAGATCAGTGTTTTTCTCAGCAATGGGCTGGAGCTCCTTATTTCATTTCTACTGACTTCAGACCAGGCCAACCTTGCCTGGCTAGGGAAGTAACTGTGGCACTTGATCTGAGCCATCAGGAAACACCGTGGAAAGAAGGTGAAATATCTCCATAAGTTTAATGGATGCCTATTTTCTGACACATTTTAAAGACAATCTTGAGATAAAAGCTTCCTTTTAAAACACTGTTCCACATGAACTCTGGTATCTTGCAAGAAAGTACTTACTGTTAATTTTTAGTTATCTCTTTAAAAAAAAAAAATGCAACTTTTCTTACTGATCCAAAGAAAAGGAAAAGTTATTCAATGACTCCATATATATTAGAGCTATTTCTGTAGATTTTGCTGTGTCATATGAACAGACATCTTTACACATAGCAGTAGCAATTATCAATAATTACAGTTCACAGTCACAATGCTATTGTTAAGGCTCTATCAGTGCTCCCATAATACCATAAAATGTTATTTTTTTAAAAAGGTGGTTAGCTGTCTGATAAGAACTAAAATACAATTATGCAAATACCTAAAGTTGGATAGTTCTAAGTCCTAGCCTGTTAGAAGGTAAAACTTCAGAAAATACTTCGAATTCATGTAGACAACAGAAAATATTTTTTTTAGCAATGTCCCTTAGTATTATTCTGATGTTGTGCAGAAGTGTGTACTATTAGATTAAAACAAGCTACAGAAATAAGGTAGGAGTCTGGAGCTTACATAACATTCCTACAGCACCCAGACACAAACATGGGGTTTATGGTTAGGAGAAGATGTCACGTCAGCTGGTCCTGTGAACTGTGTTGACAAGAGTGATTAAAAAGGAGTCTAAGGAAAGCAGGTGTGTGGAAAGTTTGTTAGTAAAGAGAGGCAGAGAAGACTGATCAGTCATTGTAGCATGGCCCAGACTATAGAAAGCAAGATAGTGCATTAAGAATTAGGCTAAATCAGGTTTTCCTATAGATTTGAGAAGACAAACATGCACAGGTGTGTGTCATGGTTTCAGCTGGGATGGTGTTAACTTTCTTGCTGGCAGCTGGTATAGTGCTATGTCTTGGATTTGTTTGTAAAACACTGATGGTTTTGGTTGTTGCTAAGCAGTCAGGGCCTCTTCTGCTCCCCACACTGCCCCACCAGTGAGTAGGCTGGGAGTGCACAAAAAGCTGGGAGGGGAGTTCTCCCCCAGTGCGATAGGAGAGAGAATCTTCTGATTCTCTCCTGTCCTGCTGGGGAAGAACTGCATCAGCAGCTGAGTGGTCCTAGCTGCTGGCTGGGGTTAAACCGTGACAGTATGACATGTGTGTTCTTGGCTACGCCTAAAGTGAGGTATCCAGAAGGACATTCAAACTAGTGAGTGCAGCAAATGCAGCAATCTAGCTGTAAACCAAATTCAGAAGTTGGGGTACATTGGAGTACATCCCTACTAATCCTTACCAATGTCTCCCAGATCTGTCCCCTGTTATTTTACAGCAGTTTTTGACTACTGTGCACTTCACAGTAAAATAAATAATGCATTTTTTGAAAAAAATTGCTTTCTCTTCCCTGAATTCTGTATGTGTCTCTAACTGCTAAATAGGAACCACTTACAAATGCCATATGAATTTGACCTTCTAAATATCATGGTTAGTAGCTATGGGAAAATCATTCAGAAGAGAAGTTGGAAAATGGCTGTTCTGTGGCAACTTACGGTTGCATCTCTAAATAACAGAGAAGGAGGTCTATACTTGTAGGGTCAGAGAATGGTCTACCAGCAAAGGCCTAGGAATCATAGTTAATGAAAACAGGCTCAGATAGGTAGCCCCTGCAGACCCTTATTCCTGGTTGGAATAATGGTGATATCAAATAACTATACATGTAAATGAGTAAAGACTGATGCAGAATTTCTGGAATATTTCTGATTATGTGATGATAATATAGGTTTGGCTTGAATATACAGAATTTATATTTGATAATCGCGTGATTTTGGACTAAAAAGAATGTAGAATAATGATTACATTGAGAAGCCCTTTATAGCTTTCTTCTTTATCAAGATTCCTTTCCTTTTTGGACCACATTTTTCACTTTTACAGAATTTATCTGTTAGGATTCTCTGTTCCCTTTCAGACATGTTTAGTGTGCTCTTCTTAAAAAAGCCTCGGTTTGCCACTCTGAGGTTCAAATTATTAGAGAGACTTCCAGATGACGCCTCCTCTGCATAGCCTTGCCAGTTAGGTCCAGCACAGGGGGCAAGAGACCTGAATCTAGAACCAGGCTAGGGAGGTACAATATCTCACCTGCTGATTTCATTAGGACACAGCACAGTCTATAAAGGATTTGTTTATCCTTCAGGGCAGGATCTGACTGTACCAGAGCAGCTGGACAATATGAAAGATTGGAATAGAAAGTCAGATTGTTAGTGCCTGTCTTTCCAACACTAAAAGGTATTGTTCTCAAGCTTTATTAACTTAACACTACAGCTTTATATTTCCAAGCATCGCAGAAGGGTTATACTATTCCTTTGTGAGTGTATGAGGTAATTCCTGCCTTTGATGATCCCAAAAGATAATTCAATAAGAAGAACATATCCCACTGGCTGAAGCAGAACCTTTTTAAACGAGTAAAGAAATGAACTCGAGTTTCTCCAGAAGGACATTATTGTGATTACACAGAAGTGTCAAAACAAAAAATCATGTCTCTGTGGTATAATGTTTTCAGCCTAGAAAAGAAAGGAAATTAGACACAATCATTACAAACATATGTATCCTAGGAATACATACTTTCCAAACCTCTAAGCTTGAAAAGCATGTCCTTGGGCAGTCATTCTGCACCTTATGAAACCTCTACAGAGTGTATTTATACACTTATCTATGACAGGCATCCAAATAGATTTGTATGTGTGCATTTATACCTTTAACTGTAAGCTAAACAAGATGAAGTGCTGGTGTGGATCATTCACACTATTTAGTTCTTAGCTTGGTCTCTGTTATGAGTTTGACCTTGGCCAACTAGGCATATCCCAAACATTCCACAGGAAAAGTTTGGAATTTAGTGCAGATCAGAGATCATCCATACTAGGCAGGTTGAATGTGCTATATACACGTCTTCGTGAAGTAAGAGTGCTCATGGCTGCATGAGCATGAGTCATACTGTGCCAGGTGGTCTTAGGGATGGAGAATGGCATCTTATCCACTGTATGCACCAGTATAAATGAAACTTTTGTCTGTTTATTTAAATTGAGACTTGGGATCCTTTTTTAGTGAGATCTGATATTGTAGTTTTTATTTAGACAAGTAGTCCTTAACAAGTATTATAGCATTGATTACATAAGCACATTCAGTTTCTCCTTCAGTTCAACTTTAAAGTCATTCTTTAAGGCGGAGTAATTATGTGCCCTCTTTTGAGAGCTAGCAAATATCTATTAATTCAGCAGTATGTGTATATTGATCTTCTAATCTTAACCTATTCTGTTTATTGTCCTTTAATGGAATTCTTCCACGTACATGAGTGCTCATGACAAAGTAGAAGAGAGATTTATGTTACCTAAGTAATTTAGATGCCTATATTTAAAGATTAAGACTCCACATAAAGATATGACATCTTTGTCATAAAAATTGCATTGTAATGTGTCTGTAGATTTTATCATAAAGTACAGGATAATACAGGCGTGCTTACCTAAACATCTTTCTCTTTAAGTAAGAATAACTACAGATACAGCATACTCTCCATACAAAGAGTTAATGCAACATAAAGATAGAAAATGTTCTTGAAATATTTAGATTTATGAACATATTTAAGTAGAACTTACCATGCTCTAGAGTAGAAGCAGTTACTATGCATTTTCCTCAGCGTATACTAAAACAATCTCTGTAATTTAGGAAAGTAGATATGCATTATTCTGTGCTTTAGGATGTATTTTATGACAGGTGATTGGCAGGTCTAGTTCTGCCCAAAGTCTTCAAGCAAGCTGAAGTATTCTTTGTAACAGATCTGTGGACCATTTCACTTGAAGGACAGGCAGAGAGATATTTTTCTAACCACAATGTTTTACCGTTTCAAGGCACACCCTTGGAGGCAGAATGCAGAACTTTTCTGGAAGTGCAAAACAGATGTGGATACAAAGCTTCTTTATGAAAAACAAACAAGCAACAAATAATTAGCATCTTGGTCATTATGTTCTCTGGGAGTTATTTCTCTTTCAGGCTGATACCACTGTCATTTCTAACATCTGAAATAGGTGTAGACCATTGCTTTGCCCATTTCCAAACAAGGTGGCAAATTCTTACCTGTTCTTGACAATAATATCAAGTCTATTGTCTTTAGGTCTTTGTGTCTTCCCCAGAAACATGGGGGAATGGGGCAATGGGAAGTGCAACTTTACCAGGATTGAAGAAGCTGAGAGGCAAAAGTTCTTAGTTACAAAAGTGAGTAAAGGATGAGGCAGAAAACAGTACTGAAGATGGAAAGGACACCCCATGTCATGTTTTCTGCTACATTCTCTGCTAACACTCAATACAACCAGCACTAGCTTTTGTTACAGGTAGCTTCAGGAAGCACCTTCAAAATTACAATGATTGATCTCATAAGGCATATGTCCAAAATACAGGTCCTATGAATAACCCCATAAAGGTAAATATTTTCATTAATCAGTATAAATAAATAAACAAACAAATAAATCAGATAGACAGTAATCTAAACCTGGGATTTCTATGGTGTTGACTGTTCCAGTGAGATGAGTTAAATCATAACCATTTTTGTGCTGAGTCTTCTAGTGAGACATTGCATCTCTGTGTTATGCCTGTATGCAGTCATACAATTAAAATAGATTTTTATTGCTATGCAATATTTGCAGTTCACTGGTGTTTTTCCTGAAGATTAAAATTATCAAGAACTTTTATTTTTTCCCATAACGATATTTTCCTATTCTGTTAATATTCTTTCTTACATAATGGTATACAGCTTTCTCATTGAGGAAACACCTCTCTTACTTTTCACAACACTAACAACTAAAGTGCTTGAATATCAGTGTATCAAGACAGAAAATCACTCATAAGACTTTAATGTAGTACTGTTAAGGGAATATTCCTCCTACTCTTTGCAATTCCCCTCCAATTTTAGAAGTGTTAGAGAAGATAAAGTATTTTCTCTGCTTCTATTTTCTTTATGCCTCTCTTTGACTCCTATTCATGCTTGCTTTAAAGCTTTTCCTGTTTTTAATGCTCAGATCAAAATCACCACTTTTTGTTTGTTTGTTGCTGTATGAATTTATAAGAAAACAAATTTAGCATATATGCATTTATTTTTTTGAAGAAAATACGGTACAGATTTTCCAGAACAAGAACAAAACCAGCAAAGAACTGGTGTGGATTTTAATTCCTGCAACAAGTTTAATTGTGACATTCGAGAATGTTTCTTTCCTTAAGTTTCTTTACTAAGAAAAGGAAGAACAGTTCCAAAGCTAGGTATAATTGTATTTCTTGGTCAAGGCAACAAAAGAACCTTTGAATTTTAATATATATACACACATATATAACATTTAAATATCTAATTATAATGTACTATAATTTTAGTAGTATATGTTTAAAATAATATACATATTATATAATGTATAATGTAATATAGCATATACTATCTAGTATATAATGTAATATCTAATGTATAATATTTAATGTGCAATATATATATATACTATTTTTGAATATTCCCAGAAATGGAATCACAGAATCATGNTTATCTAGTATATAATGTAATATGTAATATCTAATGTATAATATTTAATGTGTAATATATATAAATACTATTTTTGAATATTCCCAGAAATGGAATCACAGAATCATGGAATCACAGAATGGTTGATGTTGGAAAGGGACTCNGGAATCACAGAATGGTTGATGTTGGAAAGGGACTCAGGAGGTCATTTGGTCCAACCTCCCTGCTCAAGCAGGGCCACCGATAGCAGGCTGTCCAGGAACATGTTCAGACAGTTTTTGAATGCTGTTGGCAACTCTTTTCCTGCTGCA
>RSEF01000001.1:21770347-21798492 GCA_003993805.1 Himantopus leucocephalus | reverse complement strand
GGAGGTATTTAAAAGACATGTAGACATGGTGCTTAGGGACGTGATTTAGTGGTGGATTTGGCAGTGTTAGGTGTATGGGTTGGACTTGATGATCCTAAAGGTCTTTTCCAACCTCTGATTATTACTGCCCCAGTGCTTCCAGTGGAAATGATAGCTAGTCTTTGGACACTCCCTTTAATTTATGTAGCAACATGTTTCTCAAACAACTTTAGTCTGAGTTTTAAAGGGCTCTTAGAATTTGAAAGCATGATATCCAGGAAAGAAGATTATTTTTTTTTTAAATCCACTTTAAGAGATGAAAACTGGCTCATGGCCTCTTTAAAAATTACAAGCAAATAATTCCAGACATTTTCTCTCCCTTCAGCTTCAACCCTGAATATATATATTTTGTGTGTCATGCTTTCAAGACACGACATGATAGAGCTTTTGTGTATAGGAGCTCTAAAGGGCAGTATGTATATTTCAAATTCTGTATATTTCAGCATTTAATTTTCCTAGCATTACTGTCCCTTATAAAGCTGCAAATATTTCAAATTACTGTTTGAGAAGAATAAAAAGGCTTGACTAAGTGGTCAGACAGTGGTAGTAGGTATGGTACAGAACCTATGGGAGACCATCAGCCTTCTGGAGAGGCAGCTCTGAAGTGGGGACCTGCTATAAGGGGAGAAAAGGGGAGGTACTTATCAATGGCACTAGTGACCTTTCTTTACATAACTAAATTGAACCCAAAGTCTCTGTCTTGCAAGGTCTTTCCTGAAGGGTCAGAGAGAAAGGATTTCACTGTCATGCCTTTAAGACACGTTTAGAGTACAATCAGAAGCTTGGGAAAAAAATTGGGTCTTTCTGTGACTGTTGATTTTAAATGTTTTTCATACTGGTTAGTAGAGATCTTTCATTGCATTCCCAGCAGCTGTGGAGGACTTTGACAAGATCCTAAAATATTTCCAGAACTTGTGACCTAATTAGTCTTTCAAACATGCTTTCTGTAAGATGGTTTTCTCGGAGATGATAAGGAAATATTCATTGCTCCATTTATACCAGTGTGCTATATTTTATTAAAACATTTTTTAAACTTTCATGCTCATATTTGGAGTTCACAGCAGTGACTGAAATAAGAAGTCTCTCTGAATGAAGCCAAACTGTTTTAAAAGAAGTTCAATTGATTCTAGCCTCTTGTCTTAATTAGAAAACATCTTTAGAGAAGAACTGATTTGATCACAGCTGATTCACCCGGCCAAACTACCTGGGCAGCAGCCCTAAGGCAGCAATCCTTCCTTAACAATGCCATGAAAAACTTTTTTGTCTTCTGCAAAATGTTCCCTATAGAACATACATTTTACAGGATTTGCACTGGTGGAGCAGCACAGGAATTTGTCTTTTCTACAAAAAAGTTATTAAATTCTAAAAGTTCACTATTTATTTTGAACACAGAGTTTTTTTGGGGAGAAACAGATCATCACTGTGAAGAGAACAGAATCCAGGGGTATGCAAAAATGAAAAGAATTCCTCCCCACTTTCCCTCTCCACCTTTTCAAGTAACGCTGAAAGGCAGCATTTTCTAAGTCTCTTGATTTCTTAAGCAACTGATTAAATGCTGATAGATCTGACTGTACGTTTACACTTACAAGAGGAACAGTTCTCTGCATTTCTGACACAGACTTTCTCTCTGCTTACTGTAGCTAAGAGAGCTGCGTCTGTGCGAAATTCTTTCTGATGTTGTTGCTGAAGATACTTCTGTTACTTTCTTGATAATGTATTTTATATAGTAAAAGCAAGGAAAGCTGATGAAACTACAGGCATATCATTTGCAATTTGGGTTTTTTTACTGACGCTTTATCTTGTGAAACTGGGTGCAAGGATTTCCATGTGACAAGATAAGAAAAACGTGCCTTAGTTAACAAAAACAGAATTACTGATGCAGAAAAAGACTAAACCACCGATTTTATCATGTCACCAGAAGCTGGAAGGAAAATCATAAGAAAGAAGGTGAGGATCTAAAAGATCCATGAGCGGAAAAAGAATTTTGGGAACCTGAAAGAGAAATAAAATATCTATAAAGTGTCTAATAAAAGGTCTTTCTTCTTTTTTTAAATTTTCATTGAATTGTCAACAGTATACTTGCCAAAGGAAGGAAAAAAGGGCAAAAATGAACACATTTTGGGAATAAAAGATGGAAGGAAAACTAAATGTTGCTGTGTCAGAACAAACGATTTTCAAATTTTCACTCACCATGTTCTTCTGTTTCCATCCTAGCTGAATCTATACTTATGCTGTCTTATATAAGCTTCATTGCCTCATTCTGCAATTCAAAACAAATTGGTGAAAATATCTTTCACAGAAGACTGGTTTTCGCAAGTAAGGAAACTAGTTATTACTTCAATTTTAGGTTTTTACCCACCTTTGGGCTCATACAATTTGAGATGCAAAAGAAATTAAATATGTTTATATGTTTACCACACATAATCACTAACTTAAAGTTAGATTCACATTTATCTGACAAAGAATTAAATTTTATGCAAGTTGTATTTTAAGCTCAGCAAAGCGTCAACCCATAAGGTCTGATCTGTGTTTCTTTATAACTGAAATAATTTGAATAGTACTGCAGAAAGAGAGAAAAGTTGAAAATAGAACATAAAAGGTGTTAGAAGATTCCACCAGAATGAAAGGAACTGTAGAAAATTATTAGGATATGTAATAAAGTATTATGGAATCATTATAAGAAATATATTAAGGAATATAAAAGAGAAACATGTATATATTCACATAAATATGAAGATAAAAATATAGGTATATTTATTTGACACACTAAAAATACCACTGACTAGAATAACTAACCAAAATAACAGTGAAATAAGTTTTATTCAATTTCAGTGCAAAACAAAATCCCTTACAAAACCCATCATTTTAAAAAGGAAAACAAAAGTCTATTTGTCTGAAAAAAGGAAATACTATGATCTTGCCCTTCGTATTCCTTAACATTTTTTCATATGAACGTATCTGAATATAGCTATAACTCACAGAGGAAAAATAACTAAATTCCACAAGTGCAAGAAGGNGTCTATTTGTCTGAAAAAAGGAAATACTACGATCTTGCCCTTCGTATTCCTTAACACTTTTTCATATGAACGTATCTGAATATAGCTATAACTCACAGAGGAAAAATAACTAAATTCCACAAGTGCAAGAAGGAAATTCAGGGAAAAAAATGTGATAAACACTCATTCTTCTACAAGTTTTCTCTATTCAAAGGAAAGGCTCTGCAAGGAACTATCTCAAATCAGTGTGAAATTTCATGCCCAAATTAGTAGTTTTGCCATAGTCATTTATCAAATAATAAAAAAAAATTTGACTAATCACAGCTAAGTGATTTCCTTATCAGTTTTTTAACAACAATCATTTTTGTCTAAAAGCAATCATCATCAATGCATTAAAATTTTATGTTTCTTTTAAATCTAGATTCACCAACTGAACATACTTATTCTGGAGATTGAAATTAATACAGTTCTCTTCTCTAGCTGAACAGTTTTGAATCCAAAATTTACTGTCTTTTTTTCCCTTAATGAGTAATTTAAATATTGTGTAAGAGGTAACTATGAAGGGTTCTGTATTACATTAAAAAGTTTAAGTACTTATTGATATATAGACTAGAATCTGGAAACTCTAAAAATCTCTGAATTGAAACTCTAATAAAAAAAGATCATGTTCATGATATGTCTCCAGCTTAAAAAAAAGGTTAAGTGCCAAAAATATCTCTACAGGCAAGGCTAGGGGGAAAAATTAAAAAAATATTTTTCTTGTTAAATTCAGCAGTCTTGAAAAAGATGGAAATATGTTCAAATGCTTTTTCTACAGATCAAACTTGGATTTCTTGTCTTTCTGGTATGTGTCACGACCACTGGTTTGGAGTCATTCTCCCAAAATCACTAAATAATAATTTAAATTATGTAAAAAATGGCAGCTGAGGCTGTCACATGTCACCCTGGGGTCTTACACCTTGTGGTGAAATACTTTAAATGTTGGGCAGCTGGGCAGCAGGGGGATATCCCAGCTGAAAGAAATGGCTGTATTCTTTAATTTTCATTGCCTTATTTTCCTTAGATAATTGAAAGAAGAATATTTCACTGATTCCATATGATACTTGTGAGGCCCATTGTTTCTGTAAGAATAAAAAAGAAAAAAATGTTGTGTTAAAATAAAATGCTGGATTTTGTGGTTTTTTTTCTCTCCTCCCATGCTTTCTCCTAATTTTTCTTTCAGCAACTGAACTGGAAATTAATTCTGCTCATGTCCGTGCTTCTGCATTTTAAATCTTCACCCCAGCCACTTTGTTTTTCCTCTGTGACATATTCTGTGAAGCTTTAAGTTGAGAGCTGTGTTTAAGTGTAAACATAACTGGCAGAAAACACAGGCAAAACAGGGCTTCAGTGTGGACAATGGATGTATGGCTTGAGAAATCTTACTAAAGTGTTGCTGCTAAGGACAATATAAAGATATTTTCATCTGGGGGAGTTTATGCTGCTGCTTAGCATTTCTTAGGAAAAGAATCATAAGTGCCCCATACTAAGGAAAAAAAAAGAGACTGTTGTGGCCACTCTTATGTGATATTANTAGAGACTGTTGTGGCCACTCATGTGATATTAAACGGGTAGAATTTAGGAAAACCAAATTCTTACCAGGATCCACTACTAGAACTGAAATGTGTTTTCCCAAAAATAATACACTACCGTGTAACAGGAAGTAGTGTCTTGAAGAAACCTTCATAACATTCAAGAGAAAAACATCTAAAATGACGTAACTAATTTATTAAATGTTATTTGCCATAACAAGTCATTCTGTGTGAAACTGCAGCACCTGTACTGTGCTCCTGCTCTCAGTATGGCTGAAATGGAGTTAACTTTCTTCTTAGCAGCCTGTATGGTGCTGTAGTTTAGATTTGTTACCAAAACAGTGTTGGTAACATGCCAGTATTTTGACTACCACTGCACAGTTCTTGCACAATATCAAGGTTTTCGCTGTTCTTTAGTCTGCCTCTAGCCCCCAGTGAGTACTCTGGGGGTGGGCAAGAGCTTGGGAGGGCACATAGCCTGAACAGCTGACCCAGACTGACTGAAGGGATAGTCTGTACCATGTGGCATCACGCTCCACAATAAAAACTGGGAGTTGGATCTTTCGAAAGTAGCTGTTGATCGCGGGCTGGCTGGGTATCGATCTGCTTGTAGGAAGTAGAGGGTGATTGTCTGTGCATTGCTTGGTGGATTGGAATTTCTTTTTTCTTTCTTTTCCCTTCATTTAATAAACCATCTTATACTTCACCCACCAGTTTTCGTGCTTTTCTGATTCTCTCCTCCATCCCACTGCAGGGGAAGCGAGTGAGTAGACATGTGGGTGCTTTGCTGCTGGTCAGAGTCAACCCACCACAGCTCATAACAGAGAGGTAATATAAGGAGATAAAGATAAGAAAATAACAGACCATTTTTATGATATGCATTGGATACAACAATATTTAAGCAATATAGCATACATACTGTGACACTGACTTCTGCATACTGCTCAGAGAGACAAAAAAAAACAAGATAAGAGATATTTCAGGTATAGTTTAATTTCAGAAAACATTGGGACACGCACTGTTTTTGGCTGAGATAGAGTTACATTTCTTCATAGTAGCTAGTATGGGGATTTGTTTTGGATTTGTGCTGGAAACAGTGTTGATGACACAGGGATGCTTTAGTTTTTGCTGAGCAGTGCTTACACAGCGTCAAGGCCTTTTCTGCTTCTCACCCCACCCCACCAGAGAGTAGGCTGGGGGTGTACAAGAAGCTGGGAGGGAGTAGAGCTGGGACAGCTGACCCCAACAGACCAAAGGATATTCCATACCATATGACATCATGCTCAGCAATAAAACCTAGGTGAAGAAGAAGGAAGGAGGAGAAGAAGGTGTTTGGACTTTTGTCTTCCCAAGTAACCATTACATGTGATGGAGTCCTGGTTTTCTGGAGACGGCTGAACACCTGCCGGCTAATGGGAAGTAATCAATAAATTTGTTCTGCTTTGCTTGTGTGCACGGCTTTTGCTTTACCTATTAAACTGTCTTTATCTCACCCACACATTTTCTCACTTTTACCCTTCCCCACTGGGGAGGAGAGTGAGTGAGTGGTTGTGTGGCGTTTAGCTGCTCAGCAGTGTTACACCACTACAGGAGATTTGATTGAATTTTCTATATTTCTGTTTATGGTATGGGGTCAAACTTTTAAAAATACAAACTCATAACTCAATTGAGTTTGAAATGTTTTTTTTTTCTAGCATTCTCATATACTTTTTTTGCCTTTTTTTAAAAAAAAGGGTTCCTATTGAAATTGTTNAAAAAAAAGGGTTCCTATTGAAACTGTTATTTGAAGAGCTGGCATTAATGAGGCTTTAACTTAAACATATTTGCTGTACTTCACTTCTTGAAGTACTGCTGGAGATTGCCAATTTAATCACAAACTGAGATTAAAGTAGAAAAAAGTCCTCTACTGACAGGGAATTTTTTTCATATTGGAAAGGAAGTTTGCATTGAAAGCATACATCTGACAACCCATGATTTTTTGAATGTACTGACATTGTATATTTCCCACTGCTTCATATATATGGAACGATCCGTAATATTTAGCAAGTGAAAATGATAGCCAGCTCTTCAGATGATCAGCCAGATTCTCCTTTTTAACTAGGTGGTCTAGAATAGAAAGTTTTATGCCATTCTATTAAGAATCTACCACTTCATTTCTCCCAAAACAGGAAAAAGCTTTTAGTGTCAAGCTATGCGGGTTGGTTTACGAACAACAGATCCTTCACAAAACCTAGCCATACCGGGAAATCGTGATGAGTGGGGTTCCTTTCACTTAACGTCTGACTATATAGTATACAATCTGAGCTGAGCGAGTCATATAGATTTCTTCTAGATATAGTGCTGAGACATAGGTTCATACAAGACGTGATTTGTCTTGTCCTAATGTGAATGTAGAAAACAGGTCAGTTGAATGATGTCTCTTTCACCCCACTTAACTTAAGGACAAGGAACAAGTCATTCATATAATGGCATTTACTTTCTAGCAACTTGATAGAGTTGTCTGAACGTAGGTGCTTACAACCATCTAGGAAGTCTTAAGGTGCCCCACATGGTTTCTAGTTGTCAATCCAAAAAATTATGTCTCTTTCAGGTGCTACTTGAGATTTGAAGGCCTCATGTGGGTGGCAAATAAATCAAGTCCTAGACACTAAAGTCTGGTAAAAGAAGTTTCACCCCCTGATAACCGTTAATATCTTATGGTTAATGAAACAGACTATTCAACTGAATACGACCTTTAACCATGAAATATCGTAATATAGATATAGCTAGTTAACACAACAGTGTGATACAGGGACTCGAGCTAGTCCTAGATGAGGCAGATTGGTACTGGTAACAATCTTGGTGGTTTAGGATGGCTAATTAGGAAGCCACTAATTAGTCTTCCTGTAAACAGAAATATTTTCACATCCACATGTAATAGATTTTGCATTATTGCATAAGTAACATCAAGTGCTAGAAGATCAGTTTTTGCAAATCACCGTAGTCTGTTGTCTATAATTAAGACATGTTATAGTAGATGAGGAGCTGAATTTTGGTTTTGCTATATATTTGCATGTCAGAGGGTATAGCAGTAAAAAAAAAAATCTTACTAAATCGATTGGAAGTGTAGTGAAATACTGTACGGTAGCCCAATTGATGCTATAAACTACTACTGTGTATGAATACATAACTAGACCTGCAGTGAAGCTTTGTACCAATTCTCTGACATAAAACTTTCAGGTCATTTTGAGGACCATGAAAACACAGTTCTTATACAAACTGGATCAAGTAGACTTTTCAATTCAGATTCCTACTAATCACAAAAAAAAAAAAAAATATACAAGCTTAAAGAAGATGGAAACATATTCAGAATAATGGTTTTTGTCCTAATTAGGCCTGGGAAAAGAATTTATTTTCTGTTTTGAACACTGAACTTGAAAAATTACAAAAGGATTGGTGCAATCTAAACAAAATCAACTGTTTCCATCTGTTTTGTTTTGATGGGAAAAGCTTCTCTCTATATACAGGGAAGTGATTTGTTTATGTATATGTGTGTTTATAATAGAAGATTAAGGTGTATTTTTTGACTCTAAACAAAATATTTGGCTTCCATCTGGGATTTTTTCAAAAGAAAATAGAGCAGTAGAAATGAAAGTGTAAGAAATAACTCTAAGAACAAAAAGCAGGAAATAATTGTCTTTACCAATCAGCTTACTAATTTGCAGTCTTTTATTTCCACCAAGCAAAAAAGAGAAAAAATAATCAAATAAGTTAATGTGAAGTAGGTCTTTTAACCTTATAATAACAAAATACTTTTGGTGAGAATGCCTCTTATTTTTACTCTTTAAGTTTTTCTGTTCTGTATTTTGATATTTGACCGTTAATTAAAGACTAGAGTCCTTATATCCTAACACCTGTGTGAATGTTCTAACCAGAAGGTAAAAATCAATCTTGTTACAAGGCTTCTAAATTTCTAGTTTTATGAACAATAATGTTGTCCCACAAAGTGGAGGAGCTTCAGCTTTCCTGTCTGTGGTCACCTTGATGCCTGAGAGCTCAGTAGTGGAGATGACAGGTTTAGGTTCAGAATCTCTCTGTTAATAAGGATGTCAAAGCCGGGCCTAGGTATCTTCAGCATGTATATTGATCAATGGGTTGGTGAAAAAATATGTCACTGAGTTATGAATTCATTTTTTCGCAGCCAGAATCATTCAGGAAGCTCAGTCTAAATCCAGAAGTAGAGTGACTAATACTTGTTTGTACCACCTTGGGAAAATACTTTCACAGCTTGGTGTTGCATCTCTTAAAGAGTTAGAAACTTTTCTCGAACACTGAATTAGACGTTGTTCAGACAAGTTAATAAAATCATAATAGAGCATTAGTTCTTCTTTTTTTCTTTTTTTTTTTTTTTTTTNTTTTTTTTTTAATAAGGGAATCCTTATGGTTATAGCCAGTTAAATAATTGCCCTTCCCCAGAGTTTAGCACCTTTACTGTTACTACTCAAAAGCCCTATTTTGAAAGAAAGATGTCTGCACAGCTGCGCGGTTCTAAACTTCTCATGAGCTCAGAGGTACGTTTGTTGCAGTGAGTAGTTTTAATAAGGGAGGAAGGCAACGGGAGTACTACAGCCCACTCAGCTCTCCCAACAACTGTCATGCACCTCTAAATCTGAAACTGTTTATAAACTATCGATACCTGTTTTGTTGTCCTCTCTTACCTTGAGGCCTTTTGTACATTGTTGCTTCATGAGTGACTCCACCATATGGAGTAGGTATGCTGTAGATGTAATTCAGATGTAATTCGTGGTTTTAGTACACATTTTTTCATTCCTTCAAGGATTTTTTTGATGTTCTATTGTTACCCTATTTACAGCATCACCTATAGCTTAATAATATATGTCATCTAGTACGAAATAATGTTTTGCATTATCAAAGACATTTGCAAACATTAACTGATTAATCAGAAGCATTACCTGTAAATGTAGTTAATGTGTGGTTTCTTCCAGCTTGATAATAAAGAACATAATAAATACAACGGGGTGAACACTGATCCCTGCAGTCCCCTAGGGAATACTTTGCAGTGTATCTCAGTATAGGGTGATTTTTTACTCCATCTTTATAGATACTTAGCCAGGTTCAGGTCCATCAGACTATCAAACCAGCAAAGAGTTTTGTCCAGTATCTCCTGTTCTTCATAAACTTCTTAGATTAACAGTGTCAAAATTCCTCCAGTTATGTATATATATTATACAATATGAATTGCTGTGGTGTCTTCTTCCCTTACTTCGCTAAAATCTTTCTCTCATTATTTAAATAGGAACTGAGAACAGTTTATTGAAAATAATCATATCTGAACATCTCTTATTTTAAAAGACTGGGAAGACTGTGTTGCATTCCATCCTTTTAATCATTTAGATCTTAATCATACATAAAGTTTATTTCCTTGAGCATTGATTTCAGAACAGTTGCTTCTTTTTAAGTGAATGCTCATGTTTAAATACTTTGCTAGATTACTCTTTGTGAGACTCTTATGTCTCTCTTAACAACCATTTATGAACATGTTCTTTGTCACTTTTTTCTATTGTTTCTTGATTCTTATTTTTTTAAAGAATTATTCTCTTTCTCCTACCCTTTTTTTTTGTACTTGTCACTTGTTGTTATTCTATTCGTTTTCACAGTATCCCCTTAGCTGCTCTACCAAGTCATCATTCATTAAAACTCTGATGTAGCTTTGCATGGAGTTAAAGCAAACATGAAAATTTTGTCTAAATTATGCTTATTTTGTCCCTAATATCATGTACATTCTCTTTTCCTCCACAAAATTAGCAGGTAAATCTCAGAATCTTAATCTAACTGCAATTTATTATTTTTAAAATAAAACTTTCCCTAATAATTTTGTGACTTTATAAAATGACAATGCACAGGAGAATTGAAGTATAAAACTATTGATTACTTATCCTATGGACATGGCAAGACATTGTCACAACGGTAAACAGGCTTCCTTACCTAAAACAAAATCTACTTCATTTATTACTCTCATTATATATAGTGGTATAAAATTGCTTGCATTCCTAACTGGTTGTTTAAAATTAATCTTTACTATAGGGCACTGGGTCACCCTGTAGCCAACAAATAGATTTGCCTTATTCTCCTTATACACTTATACATATGTATATGTACTTGTATATGTATAGTTATACATATACTGGGACTATTACTGTCACATTGTCATCTCAACCTCGTAAGCACATTTTTCCAGATAGTCCATTTGTTTGCACCTTCTATGAGACCAAGTTTAATTAATTCTTTATGAAAACCTTGATATCTTTATATTTACTAACTAGTTCTCCAATAAAATCAACAATCCCTCTATATTGATATAATTTTAAAAGGGATTATTATTAGTATTTGTGAAAGTCCTCTAAGCAACTGTTTCATCTATATCCAGCAACAGTACAAAAAAAGTAAGACTGATGCAAACTCTACTAATATATATCAACCTCTTCCTGGAAGCATTACTGAGGGCCACAGCAGATCGCTTTTTCTAAATACTTAGTGCTCCTCATCTTTCCATTGAAGGCTGCCAGTGAAGTTTTAGTATATTTTCCTGTAACAGGAAATCCTCTCTAGAAGCAACTAAAATAGACAGTTTATTCATTTCTCATAGGCCACCAAACACTCATTAGACAGTATTGACTGTGAGGCATTGCTGAGTTTGGTTGAATTAAGACTGGCAAATTAGAGATGAAGGGCTCTGCATCTCAGATGAATTGACTTCAGTCTTCTTTTGTAATATTTTGTTCTAAAATCTTTATGTCAGTATTATTCTCTGAAGAAGTGATTTTCTCCTGGGCTTACGACTGAGTGAACAACAGAGGCTAAGACTGATTTTTGTTCATAATGTACACATGCAGAGAAAGGGTGAAAAAAGAAAATTATAAGAAGCAGCCTGAAAGCTCGTGTACATGCTTCTCTGCTCATGGACTTTGTCTCTGACCTTTGCTCCTGAAAATCATTACAGAGACAGAACATGCCCAGAAATTAGGGCAAGGTAAAGGGTAGTATTTGAGGATATTATTTAGAAAGAACACTCTAAAGATCAACATATCTTCCATAATTATAAATGCCTGTTCTACATGGAGTGAAAGTAAACCATGCAATAGATAAAACGTCAGCACATTGCAGCATATTTTTAGAAACTTAGAAGAAGAGTAGGTACACATGATTAAATGAATTCTACCTTTATTATCAGTATTATTTATCATTAATGCTACCTCATTAATGAAAAATAATGTTGAAAGTCATGATGGGTGTTATTCTTTAAATGATAAATGCTGTGTAACTGAGTTCTCCATTATACACCACACACTTTTAAGATTTACTATGGCAAGTGATCCTTCACTTATTTTGGTTGAGAAGAGCTGTTAAAATAGAATTATAAAGGAATAATTAGTTCTTGAATAATTAGTTTTTGTACTTAAAAAATTAATATGGTTTAGTTCTGAATGTATTTTTGTTGTGATATAGGGATGGGAAAAGGAGTCTAGGAGAAGTGTCATATTAAAACATTTTTTAATTCTATTTTTAATTGATTGTGAAGTTCAAAGCTAAGACGCTCTTCAAATTTGACATACTTATATTTTATAGTAGCCATATTATATGTAATACTGTCATAAAACTTCATAGGAAAATCAAAGGGTCTTACAAATTATTCAGTGAAGCACACTGATTCTATCTTGATTCAAAAGATTTAAAGTACACCACTGACATGTAATTAGGATTCAAGGTGAAATCTTTGAACCTATAAAGAACTTTGTTTCTATTGCAGTTGTATGTATGCACGAAACTAACTCATGGAATGAAATTATTCTTAATTATCCATAATCTATTAAAGTTAATGATTTAATCATAATCATTATTATTATAATTAATTACAATATATCCATAATCATCCAGACATGTGGAAGTAGTTATTAACATCATGTGTTACATTTTGAATGTTGTAATTCAGCTTTGTTCTAATTATACAGACATCAGCAATATGCAAAAACTTTACATTAATCTATTTAAGTGTTACAATATTGCAGTAATCTATTTAAATTATTATACCTAATGCATCGTTGTAGCAGGTAGACATCTCACAAAATCTTTAGGTTTTATGTAAGCATATTTTTATACACTTATATGCTTTCTTAATTATATTTTCATCTGTTTATCTTTGTATTTTTTCTTTCTTCAGAAGAGACTTTATTTTGGTATTTTGTTTTAATTTAATAGAGATACTAAAAAATCTATCAAAAAGTGGTTTTGAATTTTATTTATTGTATCTGTGGATAGTTTACAAATATATGCATGATATTTTATTTTCTAAAATATGTTTAATTAGTGTATTCATAAGTTGAAATTGAGAAAAAAGTTAAAAGTGTTTTGCTTTATTGATGGAATTTTCCTAGAAATTTGAAATCAATGAGATGTTAAACAGAGTTTGCTCTTCCCAGAAGGATATGACCTTGATCTTTCATATTTGTGTAATTATTATTAAAATACCTCCAGAAGTGAATGCAATTTAATGAAACCGCAGGATATACCTGTTCAAAAGTGTCATAAGCCTTCCCACTTGTACATTTAAAATAAGAAGGTCTTCTATACTATGGCCGTGAGTGTTAAAAGGAGTAAAAGAAGCAAAAGTTAATGTTTTATTTTCAAAAGTTATACCTAGATATCTGCCCATTTTAGAGGTAAGAAATTGGTCTCCAGGGTCAAACTGTATCCTGTTCCCAAAGTGGCCTGTAACACATACTTAGGCAAAAGCAAAAATACATGTGAAAATACTTCATTTTATGTTTTAAGTTTATTATCTCCAAGTTCTTGCAAAATTTGAAAATTCAAATGCAAAAAAAATTGGAGTGAAAATTTACTTTTCCATTTCGGTTATCAATTTGTATCTCTAAGCTGAAGCCTTCCTTTGTCTCTTTTAGGTTGATGAATCATATTATTTGGTTTATTTAGACATAACTTACTCCAGATTCATCTAAAGGATGCGTCTTCATGTCCTGAAAAAGACAGACTGTGGGACAACATACGACAATGAAACTCACTATAAATAATTGCAAAGAGTTTACAGCTAAAAGAAGAGATAAAGTAGTTCACAGTGATATACGCTAATCACTTGACCTAAGAATTATTGTGGATAGTTAAATAATAACTGCTCCGTGAAAACTAGGGTTAAAAATAGGTAAATAAAAATGTAAATAAAATATTTCCATACTGAAAAAGTATTCAGGTTACTACTGATAAAATTTAATAAAATGATGATGCAGCATCACTTTGTTGAGAAGAGGTTATCAAAACTAAACAGAATCCTCAAAGGAGGAGATAACACTAGAAGAAAAGTAGAAATTATTAGCGTGATGGGACAACTGTGGTATTCTGTTTACAAAGACAAATAAGTGGCTAATCAATATTGCTAAGAATACAATGAAATTTCAAAATGAGATTTTTAGACATCCTAATCTAGCTATGAGAAAAGGGAAGAGGAAGATAAATCATGGAAAGACATCATTATACAAAATGTTTTGAAGGACGGTGGGGAAAAAAAAGAATTGTGCCTCTGACTACTAAGGTTAAAAGATATTACAATACGCAGGAAACAAGAATTGACTCTCTTGACATGTCTCCCTGCAGACATGTCTTGACAGACATAAGACAACAAACTAACTTTCCAATTTTGCAGCTGCTGTTCAAAAATGTCCCAAAATAGATGTTTGGAGACAACATTGCTCATTTTCTGTTTCTGAATATGAAGTCAGTTTCCTGTTAAGATGTGGCAATTTTTATGTTGCTGAAATAAAAATCCTTTCCAAATCAAGGTAGAAAGACACCCTTACCTGTGATGATCATCTCTGAAGAAGGAATACAAGCTAAGAAAGTTGAGTTAATTAGACTGAAAAATTTATATATATATCCAACTTTATAAATAAACAGAAAAATGAACATCGGTTCAAATAAATATAAATAAACCTTTTTTCTGATAATAAAGGAGAAGGAGATGATAATGCATAAATTTTCATGAAGCAAAACAGAAGTAGTATTTTTGCTGTTTTTCAAATAAAACCATTACACGACTCACTTATCTAAAGCTCTTTAAAAGTGATAGATTAAAAAATTTAAGAAACTAAAGGAGAAATAACTGTACTAGAGGGATTACCAGGATATGTTGTTTTCAGAGCAGAGTTGTGAAACTTTATGGTTAATTTTGTGGGAATTGTTCTGACAGTAGTTAGCAAAGAGGTTGGTTACTTTGTGATATCAGTAGTGTCAGCTCATAGTTTTCAAGTCTGCATGAACTTTGGTTCTCTGAAGTTGAAAACTTCATGGAAGTGGTCATTGCTCATAGGTGTGGTGCAGACAAGTTGAAAAATCTTGAGCTGACTTGAGCATCCTACTAACTTCAAATGGGTCAGGTTAGGTTAGACATTAGGAAAAATTTCTACACTGAAATGGTTATCAAAGACTGGAACAGGCTGCCCAGGGAAGTGGTTGAATCATCATCCTTGGATGCGTTTAAAAGCCGTGTAGATATGGTGCTCAGGGACATGATTTAGAAGTGAGCCCAGCAGAGTTACATAATGGTTGGACTTGATGATCTTAAAGGTCTTTTCCAGCCATAACGATTCTATGATCTCTTTTACATAGTGCACTGTTGGCTCGAAGTATTGTTTCGGCTAGAGGGAAAAGTAACATATTGTCATGCTTATATTGTTGGCAAGTATCTTATGGATATCAAGGTGGTTCAAATAAATATGTGATATGCTCAGAATTTATCTAAGAGCAATAACTCCAGTTACACAACTAAAACCAGAATTTCAAAATATCAAACTGAGGTAGCAAAAGAGAAGTCTTGTACGAAGACTGGTCAGATCACACCACAACTCTGAGACCCCGTAGCTGTCTTTTGGCATGGCCCATTGAGTGAGAAGTCATGGAAGAAAGCATTTCAGAAAAAAGCTGGAAGAGACTCGAGCTTGTGCTGCCCTCCTATTTCACTTTGATCCTTTCACTTCAGTGTGTTTCGCTTGGTTTTGTTGCTCCATCTATTTCCCTCTACTTTGAACTTCTGTCCTGCAAAAGAATGACAGTTTCTACAGCTGCAGATAGTGTTAACCTCTGTATCTGAATTGACATCAAAAGCACAGTTTATGACTGTGGACATTGCCCCAGGGTGGGCCACAGATAGTGAAGTTTGTGTGTTCATTCTGGCTACCATGACTCCACCAGTGCCTACTCAGACCCACCTAAAAAAGAAGGGAAAGTAGAGAAGAAGCATTTGCAGATGTCTGTCAGCTCCCTTAGCGCTCTCTGCAGCCAACAGGAAGAACGTTGTTCCATGACCAATGTAATTCAAATCACCTAAAGCTCAGTTGCTACTTTGTCTTGCCTTGGAGGATCATATGTCTTTCTACGGAAGTTGAGGAAGAGAGTAGTTTACACTAAAGTTAGTGATAATGAATGTCCAACATAGTAACCAATTCTTTATTGAAATCATGAAAACTAAGAAGATGACTTTTCTGGAATGTTCCTTTTTATCAATTAATTTGTCTTGTTTGTGTGGATCACCAAAAGATCAGACTATTTTCTTGCTATGTCTGAATGTTTCTTTGAAATTGCTGGTGTACTTATGCGAAACAAGGATTCAGAATTCATCAAAGTTCTAATTTCTGTCTTGGTAAAAATAAAATTGGTAGTATATGTTATAGTTTACATAAAGATGCATTTTAAGAATATAGGATCAATGTGACAATTTTAATCATATGTTGCTTTAAATAAACAAACAAAATTATATTTAGACTTATTTCATCAATGATCCCAGAGGCCATAGCTTTGAATTCCTAGAGGTTACACTGTTTAGCAAAATGTTAGGCTTATGATGGAAAATCAGTTCATTATAAGTAAATTCATTGATCCACTATGACTAGTTAGAGGACAGTCTGGGAAAGGTTCGTAGGTTGAACTCTCAGGTTCCATCCTCTGATCACAGATTTTTCTGCAGTCTGTCTTCCAACCAGCTGTCACACAGCCAGTAGTGTATTACGCCAGCTTTTAGGCAGTGATAACTTCTGTGCATGGCCACAGATGGGTGATGGATGGTTCCTGGCACAAACTCCAGATGATTATGTATTAAAAAAGATAATGATAATTACCTAAGCATTTGGGAGCACTCCTCCACTTGCCAGAGGGCTGAAGGCACTTCCTGATCACTGTAACTGTGATGTGCCAGGTGGAAAATTCTCTCTTCCATATTTTACAGTTGTTTCTCTGGGTCTAACTTCATCAACTCTAATTTAAAATATTATCTCATAGTATTCAGTATCCTAAAATCCATATTTCCCTTATGTCTGGAATGGTGTTATTTATTGGAGATATCTCTTGATCCAGGTTAAAACTCAGCAGCAGATTATTGTGCTCTCAGCCAGCCATATTGCATCATAACATTTTCCTGAAGAAAGCAGTCATCGACTGAACTATGAAGCCTGAGCAGCATATCCTTATGGATGTTAACAGATCTAAAGTCTTTGAGTAGTAGTGATCAACAATCACAAATTTTCTGTTCTGAAAAGTAATTGTGGGATGCTTTTATCAAAACAATACCTCACTGAATTTTGTAAATGTCCAGTGGCTATTTCAGTTACAACAGTTACAAATATATTCCTGCCCAAGTTATATTTATGTTTGCTAAAAATACAATTTTTAACAGCCTGTGAAACAATCATTTTAACAAGAATGTAGAAGATTTCAGATTATAAAGTAATCTGTTTCTTAGGTGAAATTTCATTTTATTGAGAACACTAAAGGTAGGATTTGTCTAACTTCTTTACGTAAAAGTTAGACATCAAATTCATCTTGGCCACTGGTCTTGTCTCCCTAGATGGTAATATAGGGAAATTACAACAAGGCAATTCACATGTCTGTTTCAGTGCGACATAAATCAACCCAGATAATCATTGATCGTACAGTTAGACTGGATTCCCAGTTTCTAAATTTAACAAGTAAGACCCTTATCCCCACAAGTAAAACCTTTGAAAAGGAATAACCCCCCTGAAAATATGACTAGGGAATGGTAGAGTCAGGATTTTGACATTTTCTTTTACTTTTCAAGCTCCTTCCTTTGGGAAGTGAAAACGAGTGTTGCTCTCAACCATATCTTGTCTGAATTTTGTTTAGAAATCTATGAACTCTTATTTTAAAGACAGTGTGGTCCAAAAGCTGTACATCTATTTGATGTCCTTCTTTAATGAACACTGTTCTAGAGACTCACAGCTAACAATATACTGATGTTTTGACACAGAAATCTAGGTCCCTTTGAGTACATAAAAAAGAATGGATTAAAAACAAAAGCTTCTTTGGATAACAATGGAACTGGGTGATTGTCTCCCAAACCTGTCAAAAACTATCAGGAAGTTAAATGAGAATATCAAATTAACTAGAATGCAGACATCACATTTAGGTTTTCCTTTGATTTCCAGATAAATCAGTGGGAATTTTGCCACTAACACTTTGGGAACAGGACCTAATAACATATCATAGGCCCTTTTTTGTACTTTTTTTTTTCACTTTCTGTTCAAGATTCATTTAAATGGAAAGTTATAGTCAGATCTAATTTTATCTCCTCCACACTTAGTCATCATTCCCTAATAGATTAAGTTTCTAGTCACTCATTTAAAAAAAAAAAAAAAGAAAAGAAAAGAAAAAAAAAGTCTGAGACTCTGGTTTTAGGGTAACTGTATCTACTGGATATTGTTTTCCTCCATGAACTTCCTATCAGCAGAGTCTCTTTTTGTGACACAAGGAATTTAAAAATAAATAAATACATAAATTTAGCTCTTAACTAGTTAAACATTGTTACTGTATCTAAGGTATTTAAGCATTACTTTAGCTAGCAGTCTGTATGACGTTTTTCACATTGTTTTTCACTAAAGAGTACACTCAGGTATTCATTTCATACTGAAAAATTTTAATACAATAGAGAAAATTCAAATGTATCAAGAGGTTAATCCTTTGACTACAAATCTATGTTTTGATTGATGATAGCTGTTGGAAAAAAAGTAAAAATTTATTTTTGACTTGCTGTAAGACAGCAAGTTATTTTTCAATATGTCATGTACATAAATAGAAGAAGTGGCAGTGACTTTAAACTTGCGTGTTCTGTTTTAGTACAGTTCTTTATCTCACTTGTAAGTGGTCTTGAAAAAAGAAAAAAGTGAATTTTGTCTCTGACGCTCTTAAATCATTATTCCAAAAGTATTTGAATCAAGCTGTTGACTCAGTAAGCACAAAATACTTTTGAGATCATGCAAGAAATGTAGGCTGTGCAGCATTTACCATTAGCTAGACTGTGTAGGCACATTCTGAAATATATACATGGATGGCACTTTTGTTATGCACTGTGATGAAAAAAGTCTTTCCACTGAATTTTCATGGAGGTTTATAACAAAATGTTGGCCATTGGCTTCTAGAGGTGTGCTTGAGGACTCTAGGACAAAGCTAGGCCTTGATTATGTTTGTCTGTTGTCATATCTCTACACAGACTTCAAGCTTCATTCTATTTTCAGCTTTATTTACCTTGTTCTTTGAGGATGTTTGAAATCATCAAGCACCTAACTGAAAGCCAAAACAATCTTTCAGATAGGAGTCAGTTAACATATTTTCCTTTTTCTTTGTATATTCCTCTGTGAGTCCATCATCATCATTATGATCAAATTTCCTGTTTGACATATGTTATGACATGCTAATGCACAGTATAAACACGCCGCACATTAACCTTAATAGCACTGGGTCTAGTATGCTAACTGATGACATTAGGCAGATGAAGTGCCAAGATAACACCATTGAAAAGACAACAGGATAACATTTTATTTTAATAGCATTTTAATTGGTGCTTAATTATGTAATGGAGTTGTGGATAGTGCCCAGTGGAAGTGTAATGCTTCCTCTCAACAAAAGCTATTCAAATTCTCTATCACAGACTATGTGTTAAACTGCATGTTCAGCCTCCTGCTGCTGCCACTGGTAGAAAAGTGTTATTGTGAAGAAGAATCACAGGTATTATGGCAATAAGTGAGCATTATCCCCTTTGACTGAAGAGTCAAAAACTAAAGTCAATCTTGTTCGAAATAGTCCCAGATTTCATCATGCAAACATTGAATCTAGAAAACCATTTTTCAAGAATATGTGGTAGTCAACTTATACAATATGACTCTTTCAAGGGTGCCATAAAATGAACAGGACTTTGTGTACACCAAACATTATACATCTTTCTCTGCAACATTTAAAAAAAAAAAAAAGAAAAAAACCCTGATCAGATGTGTAGGTAAAATCTTGTAATGGTACAGTTCCTTCACTCTGTATAAGTGGAAAGGGAATATTCATTTGTAAGAGGCAAAAGAAAAATGTTATTTTGAAAACAAATCCCACTTACAGTGCGATATGTATTATATGACTTCTATCAATGTCAGTTGGATTTTGTACTATGCCGAAAAGAAGGGATGAACATAATATGACAAATGAAGAGAGAGAAGGTCTATTGGAGTAGTCTAATATATTCTAAACTATCACAAAATACATCTGTATCATAAAAAATGCTCATTCGATTATAGTAAGTACTGGAGTCTGCCAAAAAAGTCTGGTGTTACCCGTCTACTAAGTTCAATGGGGCTCAGGATTCATAGACTTCATGCCCAGAAAAGATCTTAAATTCCTCTATTCTGCTCTGCTGTAGACCATATTGCCGGTACATTCCCCACATTGTTCTTATACTGAGTTCCCAAAATTGTGTTTGTAAATATTGCAGACTGGCAACTATTTTCCCATTAAAGAAACTGAATGATAGATCATCCAATCTCCTAGACTGATTGTCCCATAGCTCTTAAAAAGTTATATTTTGCTATTAATCTAAATTTGTTTGCCTTTAGACTCCAGTCACAGATTCTTCCTATGGCTTCCCCTGCTACATCATGGTGTGCCTCATCAAGCAGATCCAAACCTGTTAGCATGTATTTTATAGAATCTACATTATCATTTTTGTCAGAATATCATTCAGAAATAAATAGTTTAACTTATGTTGTTAAATACTTTCTGTGAAATTTCATCTTAAACAATTTCCAGCTGCTGGCATAACGGTATAAAAATATGTAGAAAATACGCCATGGTAGGGAGAATTGCTTGACTTATGAGTGTGTGATCTTTCTGTGTGTGATCACACTCTGTGTGATCTTTGCTGTGTCTGTTATGTAAGTCATATACTACTACTACCCATTTATTTTTAAAATATTGATGTGAATAGTGCAAAAAGTCTTAATTCTGGTTGTCAGGTTGGGGGGCACCGACAGGTAAAGTTGAGCTAGAGCTGTATTGATACCTGTTTCCGCTTTTAAAAAGATCTAGTCAAGCAAGAAAACACAACATGCTATATAGGTTCTGTACACTTTTCTAGTACACTATCATTTTTTCTACTATGGAATCTCAACACATTAAGTTAGTTTCTAAATAAAAGCTTGTTACTGCATTAAATTCATGAAAAACAAATCGATATAATACCGCTTATAATGACTGTGCTTTTTTTGTAAATCAACAAATCTTCTATTAATTAACCAGTGATTAAAGTCAGCTTGTGAAAATTAATCACAGCCTGGAAAAGTCATTTGTCCTTGTGTGCTTCATTAGGATAGTGTTTGCCCTTCAGGCAAGAAAGCAGCAAGTAAATGCCAAAGAATGAGCTGATTAAACTAGAGCTGCAGTGAGCTGTTTGCCAGAGACTCAAGCTCCTACAAACACGCCCACTTCTAACTTACAAGCTTTCTGCAGTTTGCTCGTTCGGCAGGGAATAAAATAACAAATGCAAATTCCTTGTAGATCCCCTAAACATTTCAATGTAATTTATAGAATGAACACTTTGTAGAGCTCAAGACATAATATACAGGTATGCCCAGAAATGCTGTGAAACTGGAAAGCTGTAAAGCGCTCCAAATGTGTGCAGACCATTTATCAAAGTAAAATTTCACATAAACTGAGCATTTATTTTCATTTCAATCTAATTGCATTATAGCATAACATTGATCAAAGTACAAAACATTAATTGCTGATTCACGCATACCATAGCCTAGCCCTGAAGGTAAAAATGATGAAATACATTTGTTTTTTCTGGGAGAACCTAGTAGCTATTACAATCAATAGAGAGTAAGAGGGCAAAGGCCCCAAGATCATGAATTACTCCTTTCTGGACAGCTCATAAGAAAAAGAGTTAAGAAGAAGTGCAAGGAATAACTAGAACTAACAAAAAAACCTATACCATGTGAAATATAAATTGTCTTCACTAGAGGTTATTCTCTTTCTTTACCTGTTAAGAAACAGAAAAATGTGCTTAACAATGAATAAGGAACATACCTCGATACAGTTTGAGCATCCTGAAAATTGATTAGGAAACTAAAGTTCCCCTTCCAGAGAAAGGCCAGAGGCTCTCCCTTCCCACCCACCCACCCTTTTTTTTTAATAAGAAATAAACTCAGTTATACTGTCAGAAGTTGCATTAATGAGGCCCAGTGCAGCCTATATAGAATTGTATTCTATGTATCCTACAGCCTCTGTGACTCCATTCCTACAGATACCTAGAGGTCATGTTAAATATCTCTTAACAGCAGTTATCGCAATAATCTCATATTCCTTTTAACTTCTATGCCTTTCACAGTTCGCCACGTTGCTTTCATGTCCTCAGCAGCTCTTTTACGCTAACACGTGTTTCCTTTCCTGTCCTTGGACTCCAGCTGCTCCTGTTCACTCTCATATTGTATTTCCAGTCCCTCTTCCATGTTCTGTGGTACGCACATGAGGCTTGGGCTGACCTGTCCTACCTGCTGATCCTGGTTGGGATTTACTTGTGATGACTGATAGACATAAATTGAACAAAACAAGACCCGAGCTCTTTGATTTTCTCTCAAGAGGAATACTAGCAATATGTTTCTCCTAAACATGTTGTTGACTCTCACCAAACCTGTAGAAAATTAATATTTTTGAGATCTCTTTCCTGCATTCAAATTTGGCTTTAATTTGCTTGGAAGATTAAAAAGTCGTTAGTGTCAACACTAATATATATTTCTGCATAAGCTTCATTTCCACAGGAAGTAAGCTAAAAGCAGAGGAAAGGAATAATGTTTCCTAACTTCACTGTTATTAGAACTGGGATGAATGATGCAGACTCCAGGAAACCAAGCAGGTTAGGACAATCTCTGTGTGTAAGAGCAGAGTTAGGACAGATGTAACTGACTAAGCAGCTGCATTCTGTGATGTCTAATAAATGCAATCTTCATAGGATCTTGATATGGGTCCTTTTATCTACTGAAAATAATGTTGTAACTCTCCAAAGATTTTAATCAGGATCTGAGTACTGATTCTTATATTAAAACAAATCTGGGTATCAAAGTCTCAAGCTAATCATATTAATCATAGTTTTCCTAGAAATTAGGAAATAAGACAAGCTGATTTGAAAAAGTATCCATACCCGAACTCTGGTCAACACATTGCATGTCTTCCAAGGAGTCTTAACACACTGAGGTTAATGAACAACAGAGTCACTCTTCTAATTCCCAAATCCAAATGTGCAGAGTCTAAGTATGTAACTTGTTTTTGAAGCTTTCTGTCTTCTTTGCTGATCACTTGATCAGCTCTCTCCTATGTACCTTCATTTCCAGTATAGCTGACTTGTTTAAATACTCATTTATCTATGTATCCATATGACCCAAACTGATGCAAAGACTACTGAGTGGTGTCAGATGCCACAAATTAGAAACAACAAATTGTACTGAATATGGTATGATTTGAGGGTGAGAGCAAGAGTACGGATGATTTGGGTTTAAACTAACTGCGTCACTGATTTGTTGTGGCAATCATTTTTCTGCAGTCCATACTTCTCTATGATAGACATAAGAGCAATATGGTGAAATGTGGTGACATAATAGTGTTTTTTCCACTTTCTAGTGCTTTCTATAAATCTCCTTCACTACAGAAACTTTAAGGTTGAAGACTTCAATTGATTCCTTAATCCCAAATATTATTTTTAACACCAAAAGGGAGATTAGGAATTTGCACAACCTTGCAGCAGTGTAATTTCAAATAATTTTGGCAATTCAAAAATAACAACAAAAAATAATACACAGAAGGTATCAGTGAATGCTCACTTATTAAAAGGCAAGTACAAAGGAAAGGAAGGGAAAATATATAGCAACAACCTAGCTTGAAGTTTTTCCATTCTAGTGATGACATAGTAAACCTTCCTATAAGCATTTTAAACATTTGTCAAAATTAATGGAAATTGAGGTCGCTATTTACTTTTTAGGGTAAAGTTGTATTTTTATTCGCATTTTGTGAAACTAATAACTGTAAATTCTCTATTTAATCCCTGAAGGAAAATAAAAAGCTCATTCTAGTTGAATAATTAAATGTTTAATGAATGCCATCTGTAAACAGAGTGACTTCTGCACTTTTCCAGTGTACCTGCTCAGAGAAAGCAAGAGAAAGAAGGGAACTGAATAATAATTTCTTGTTATGACTTTGTGCTATTTATTACAGTTTTTGATGAATGTTTATGTAATTTAGATGTCTTTAGTGTTTGTTTCATTTAATACTTCTGCACTTTTATTTTAATTTATAAGATTTAATAAAACCTCACTCTAAGGTTTCAAGGCTGCAATAGCGCTTCCAGAGCTGCCAAATCCCACTGAAACTCAAAGGACTCTCCCAAAGTGTTGGACTTATCTGCACAGATGCATTGAGTGATTAGGATTGGGACATTATCAGAGACTTAAATTGCTGGGAAAGATTACTTACTTGCTGTTAGAATTACTGATCAATTCAGAAATAGTTCAAATCACAAACAAACATGGTGTTACCATGAGAAGCACAGGGACAATATGTCCCCCTCTTCCCTTTGCATGAAAGTAAAAGCATGAGGGAGGACAGAAAACAGGCCTAATAAAAGTCAGGAGACATCTCTTCTCTTCTTCCCTCTTTGCACTCTTACTGTGTCTTTTCTGATTGATGGATTCAATCTCTGGTGGGTTAGTGGGGTCCAGCACTGTCCTTGTAACTGTCTTTCCCATCTGTCACCTTTTACAAGCACACTGCTATACTAATAAGTTTCTGTGCCTATGGGGCTGCTCTGGCTTCAGTAAAGCAGTGCTTATTTAATAATAGATCATGGATTGAAGATAAATTAATAATGGAGATGTTCCAAAGATGCACAGATATATCTATGGGACCAACAGAGTACTTTTAAAGTGAAATAAATTCAAGTGGATAAAAGGCAATGGGGATAGCCAGGAACTCTCTAGATCATGACGGAGTGAATGAAACAATCACTTAAAACCTTGGGGACGCTGAATAACATGTGACAGAACAAAAGGACTTCTGAATGCTGGAGTTTTTAATCTTTACATGCTCTGTTCATGACCTTAAGTTTTTTGCTTTTGTTTTTGTTTGTCTTTGTTGAAGTGTAAAGAACTTGTTATATATTGAGGGGAAAAAAAGCAACAAAAAGTTGTTTTCAGCTACATATGCTGTTTTTCACGGCCAGGACAAAAAGCAATCAAAAAATAACTCAAAGTCATCCATTGTTTAATGCGTCAAGCCACTGGTAGCAGAGATCCTGCAAAGGATATGACATATGACACTCTATGCTATTCACAGTTTGGTTTTAACCTGTAAGCAGAAAACTCTGAAATGGTAAACATGTGCTAAATAATATATCAAATAAACTGCTTCATTCTAAGAGAAAGAACCATAGAGAATGATAGAATTATAGGTTCAGGTGATAAGGTAGACTTTCAAATTACAAATTAACAACTCTTAGCTTTAAAGCAAACCGCCAAACAAATAAGCACAACAACAGACAGACACAGGAGGACACAGACACAGAGGAGCTAAAGCAAGAGAGTGTCTTGGACTCCATGGAAATTTCATGCATTTATCCTGCTGTACCATGATTCCAGCCTTCTTCAGGAGTTTCTTCACCACCAAAGCTTTTGTTCAATGAAGATACGCTGTCTAAAATATTAACAAATTATGAGCAAACACTAATACTGGGAGAAAGAATTAGCTCCAAAATATTCCATTTTTTACAGAAATCAGTCACAAAGTTTTAGTTGGAATCCTGACAGTCCCCAAAAAAGCTTATGTCAGAAATTCAGAGGACCTAGAAAGAAACCAAAATAACGATTCATGTACCAGAAAAAATAATTGTATGAAATTTCAAAAATTAATATTGTTTAACAAATAATTATTGCAATAAGTAAAAATATATATGGCAGAGTGCAATAGAGTATTAAATGACCTTGGGAAGGTAGAAGGTAAGTATCTACCTATCTTCTTTTTCTCATTTTCCTCATCTGAGGATCTGCAACTGCAGAATATCTTTAGTGCCCTTGTAGCAGGCCTGAAGGAGAAAACCATGTCTGAGAAAGTGTCAGAGACAGCAGAACCTGAAACACACATCTGCAGCATAAGGAAGTGGTGAGTGATAGTAGAGGGAAACTTCTGTGGTGACAGAGGATACCCTTCTGCCAACCTGACTTACTATCCTGGGCGGCTTGCTGCTTGCTAGGGACTCAGACCTGGGATGTCCTCTTTCCAGGGACTGTGGTAAAGGTGACCAGTTTGTAGTTCCCTGGATTCTCCTTTCTTGCCTTCTTTTGTCATTTGCTTTTTTCCTGTCCACATATCTCTCCACAGTCACCATGACCAAAGACATGGTGACAAAGACACCAAAGACAATTGAGAGTGGTCTTCCTAGCTCTCTCAGCACTCATGGGTGCATCTCACCAGGTTGCCATGGGTTTGTGTATGTCAAATTAATTTAAATATTATCTCCACTTAGAGTAAGTCCTCCTTGCTCCAGAATTTCACACAGGTCTCAGGGGTCTGTGATTCTTGAAAGCAAATCCTATTAGTAAAGACAGAGATGAAGAAGGCATTGAGTACNGGCTCCCCTGCCTCATTCAGCAGCGGGCCCACACGTTCCCTAGTCTTACGTGTGCTACTGAGATAGGTATAGAAGCCCTTCTTCCTGCCCCTCACAGTCTTCACCACATTCAACAGCAAGTGGGCTTTGGGTTTCCTAACTGGTTTCTGATCACTTGCACATTGTCTCTAAATTCCTCCTGGTCCACCTGTTCCTGCTTCCACCTCTTGAATGGTCTTTTTTGTATCTGATTTTAATGAGGAACTTCTTATTCATCCATGTTGTAGTCCTGCCACCTCTGCCTGATTCCCGGGTCATCGGGATGTATATCTTGAACTTGGAGGAGATGATCCTTGAAAATCAACAAGCTCTACAAATGCAAGGTTATACAAATAGGAAAAAAGATTACACAAAGTTTGCATATGGATTAATGGTCTCTAAATTAACTTTTACAACAGAAAGAGATGTTGAACTCACTATAGATAGTTCTCTGAAAGTACCTCTCAGTATCAAAATGTAAGCAAACTTTAGGAACCAAGTCTGGAAGACTGAGTAACATGTTTATCTCTGTGTTACATAATTCTACCTTTGATAACCAAAAAGGTGTTTTAACAAGAGATTATCTATACAATGTCAGTAAAGAAATGCATTGCTGAGAAATTCTATGTTCCTAGTGTTAGAGGTATCAAATCTGCCTTCAAAAACCTTAAATTCTTCCAAAATGCATTCAGAACTCAGGGTTTTGCTAGAAGTCCAGAATATTTCATGCTTTTTCGTCCATTCTGAGGCTACTTCTTTCATTCAAGGATTTTATTGTCTTGGCTATTCCCAGTGCTTCACCCAGTGTGAAAATATTTTCCCCAAGGAAAAATGCATATCATCAACCTTTAGCTGGGTCTCTTGTGCTCAGTGATTCTGTTTCCCGGGGATGTGCAGGTCAGAGGTAATTTGTATGTTTGTATGGGTTCTTTGCTGCAAGGTTGTATATTGCACAGAAATCCAGGAGGATTTGTCACCTCTGTAGTAGTTCAGTGTGCTCTGTTTTAATTTTTTTCAGGCTTATTCTACCATTGCTTTTCCTTGAGCAAACCCAGAGACTTCATTTTAAAGGGTGAGCAGTGCATATGAATTTGATAGCAATGGAAAATAATACCAAATTAATTAAAATTCAAAGGTCAATGTAGATTTTTGTCCTTAATGAGTCAAGGAATTTTCTGTAATCATTTTTGCTTGATTATTCTCTGCTGCTCTGAACTAGCAAATAATACTCACTCTCTTTTGTGACTAATGGATAAGGGAAGGGGACAGAGAAAATAAAGGCAACCTTCTGATCACTTCAATGATTACTTCATTGAAATATGAAGTAAGAGTTTACTATACAGCTACGTCAGAACTGCACTTTATTTTTCATCAAATCCTACAGCTTATTCAGGACCTGGACTTGTTGCAGTATGGCACAAATTATCTCATACAGTCTTATATCATAGAATCATAGAATCATAGAGTGGTTTATATTGGAAGGGACCTTAAAGATCATCTAGTTCTAACCCCCTGCCA
>RSEF01000001.1:21718061-21749455 GCA_003993805.1 Himantopus leucocephalus | reverse complement strand
AACTAGGTGACCTTTAAGTTCCCTTTCAACTCTAACCATTCTAAGATTCTATGATATTTAAATACTATTCATAATAGATCAGGCAATATTTGCTAGCATTGCAGTATATTTTATAACCATAGTTAGTCATTATCTTGGTATCTGATATATGATGGCCATGATGATCTGATATATGATTGTGCCTCAGAAAAGTATCATTTGGGTTTTTTTTGCCTCACATGAAGATTTTCATTTTAGATTATTTTGCTTTGTTCTGTTTTTGGCAATACTGACAGTAGGGGAAGCTCCTTTCCAATACTGGCACGGGAAAAGAGTAAGGTGAGATGAATATTTTTTTCTAAAAAGCGTGAATCATTCAGATTTTTCAAGAGTTCTTGAAAGTCTTTTCTAGCTTAAGGATGCAAAATCAGCCTACTGAAACACACATTTTAAACAGTTAAGTACTTAATCTGTAGGGCTGTCCAAAATCGGTCCTTAGTAATTGCAGTATTTAGTTGTCCAGTTCATACAGTCATGTAAATTCAGGAACATAAACCTTGTGATTTTCCACATTGATTTCAGGACTATAGGTGCTTTCCTAAGCAATCTATGAGTCAGATGCATGGACTTTATTACTTTTGGGATTTCCAGAAGTTTTTCTGCAAATAACATTGTATAAACTTCCTCAAAACTGTAACTTTTGATAAAAAGATTTTGAATAAATGGGAAACAACACAAGAAAGAAAAGAGGTATTAAATACAAAGATATAATCTCTGCTCCATAAGTCTGTAACGTGCAGACCTGTGGATGCTAGACAAATGTTTTGACAAAGCATCACTACAATTTTTCTTAAATTTAAATTTTAAATTTTCTCATACTGTCAGTTTACTCATAACCACTGTTCGAGATAGCATGCTGTATGCGAAAAAACCTTTTGCCTTAACCTTTGTTGTATACTTTGTTATTATTATTTGATGATAATGTTCCACCTGCTGCTGGGCAATCCAATAGCCTCAAGAAGTGTTCCTCCTTTCTTGCATTTACCTTTGAAGGAAGATCTCTAGTAGGACTTAGATTTTTCAAGAACTTTTAGGGCAAGCTGTACAAGGCCTTTACAAGAGGTGGCCAGCAATTCTACCTTCTCTTCGTGCTCGGCTTTTATTTTCTTGGGTGACAATACCACTACCCTGTACTGGGTAGATTAATTCAGATTTGTTTACATTTTTATGAATTCTCTGAGGTAGAGAGTATGGAATCAGCAATCTTTTCATACAGCAGAGGACAGAAAAAAAGATTTAGAGTAGTAGATTTAGAATAATAAATTAGAATTCTAGTGACACTGGTACCTAGGCAAATGGTAGCAGTGCTATGAATGTGTTGATTCTTTTTTCGCAAGACAGCTGAGGTTGCCTGGGACCCCAAAGATCATCTGCTCAGTGCAGGGCCACGTTCAGCTGTGGTTTGAATATCTCCAAGGATGGAGACATTGTGACCTCTCTGGGCAACCTGTTCCAGTCTTTGGCCACTATCACAGTAAAAGTTATTTTCTTATGGTTGAGTGGAATTTTCTTGAATTTATGCTGGTTAACTCTTATCTTGTCTCTGGGTGTGACTGAGAAGACTCTGGCTCCATACTCCCTCCTATCATAAATTTGTAGACATTTTTCTATCTCTCTCTTTCAGTCAGCCTTGCATGGATTTTTGGGGGGTCCAAACCAAAGTGGATTTTTTTGTTTGTTTGTTTGACTGATTGGTTGGTTGTTTTTTTTTTTGTTTTTGCTTTTTTAGTTGGTTTTTTTCCACTCATGTAGATTGCTTATGTTTTAGAATTAATGTTTCTTAAGGTCAGAGAGTAAAATCTGAGACCACACTATAATTATTCAATTAGACAGAAGAGAAAATATTTGAAGCCAAATTTCAGAGTCATTAATCACTATGTATTCATTTTAGTTCATTGCATTACAGCTTTAAAAGCTTAAAAATCTTCAGTCTGTATTCCTGATGGATTTGAGAATGTATTTAAAAGAGACTGGCATTCTTAGTGTTCTGATAATTTAAAAAATTACCTTGACTGAATAGGGAATGCATTTCTTTAAAGGCGTGATGAAAAGTGAAAACTATAATTTAGACCTTTTCAGACCAATCTCTAGATCTGTTGAGTAATGCACAGTGTCTTTTGGGGTAATTGTTGGGAAGATGTACAACAGCACCTGCATAAATGGAGGAAACTTTAAACTCTATTTCTAAGAAGTTTCTATAAACTTCAAGTACTAAGAAAACCAATGAGACCTACACATATATTTTCTTCTATTATTTTATGTCCTCTAAGTCTGTAATAAACTTCTAAATTTTTCACAGAATAGCAACAAAATGCTTCCTTTTTTCAGGACCATTATGCACAGGTCTGTATATCCTGAATTGTTTTGTTAATCAGATATATAAGATAATTTTGCAAACAGTATTAGTGGCACAAAGGTGCGTTTCACAGGAAGGAATATAAAGTTGGGGTGTATGAAGTTGGGAATACGTAGTCAAAGGTGTTGTCAGAGGAAAAAGAGTATACGTATATTCTGGGGACCAACTGTAACATAACTATTTGGTCTTGATTTGGTGTTGCTGCATTCTGGGAGAAAGGACATTGTGAATATTGTTAGATATAAATAGACTTGCTCAAATAAATGACTGGGTTTGTTTGATTGCTATTTTTTAATAATTTATATTATTTGTTCTGAGTTTAGTGAAAAATACTGTGAATATTTGCTGCCTATTATATAAAAACAGAGGGATTTTTTAATCAAAGTTTCCTTGTTTATCATTAATGACAAACACAGGTTGTCATAGTAATTTTAAAAAAGTTACTGAAAGAGATTTGATGGCCTGAATTACACAGGTCACATTAGAGGACCTGATCACTTCTGTTAGTACAACTTGAAATACATTATTGCATTTGAGAAGCCAAAAGCGTAAAAGTGAAGACAGAAAAATGAGACAAATGAGAGAGTTTAAAATTTTGACTAACAGTCTCTCCAGTAGGAGAAGCAGCATCCTAAAGCCTGTAATCTTCCCCATATTCGGTATGTACTCTCATATAGTTTCTTGTTTTCCAGGTTGCAACAAAGAGAAATAGGTGTCTACTTAGCTGATTAATCTCATTGAAATCACATTAATCATCTTGAAAAGGAGGTGTTTTGATTTGGTGAGATGATTCACGGAAGGAAGTGACAATTAGCTTTGCTCCAGGCTTTGCTTTTAGTTGGCTGAAGCTAAATGGAAAAAAAAAAAAAAAATGAACCAAAAACGCCTGGTTTGGGCCTCTCTGTGTTTTTTTCAAATTGGCTTCTAACTTGGATTAATTATTTTTTTTCTTAGAAGAATATTAGACGGTTATGTCAAGCATGGGGGACCTTTAGAGCTTCATCTTAAAGGAGTTGCAATCTACTTTTGGAAGTCTGGTCCTTAGACTTCTGTATCACACAGTCTCAAATCACTGCAGAAATAATAAAGGGAGAGAAGGAGGGTGTATATAGCTAAGCAATTCAGTGCTAACAAAGGAGAAGCCAATCTAATTTTTAGTGAGAAGACCATGCTGCTTATAAAATTATAAAGGTTCATTTAAAGAGAAAGTAAAAATGCAATTATAGAAAATAAATGACCAAATTATGAGTTCAGAATACATTATTATGTTTCTCACAGAGCATAATTATAGTTGTGTCATTTGTGCAGTTATATTCAAGGTTGTAGCAACACTTATATTATAAACCCTGTATTTCAAGGGTTTATAACTTGGCAGTAAGAAATTTACTTAGCAGTGAAAATTAATGCACTAAGTGTCAACCTCAGAACATGTTATTTTACAGTCTTTCTGATTTCTTAATCCATGGGAGTGTAAGACTAAAAAGGAGGAAGACCCTAACTGCTACAGAGGTATGTTATTTTGGCACAATAGCTAAAAATAAGAGTGGATGCCTTATCCCTTTCTTCCTAAAATTAGCACAAGTGTTCACTAACATGAGTGTTAAAATGCTACTGTGTGGCATGCAAAGTTCCTGTTTGTTCAGTACTGGAAAATAACAAAAGTAAATGCCCTCCATGTTTTTATCGCTTTTAACAATAAAGGATCCTTTTTTTTTTTTCACCCGGTGTTTTTGTTTGTTTGTTTGTTTGTTCAGTTGGTTGGGTTTTGTTGTTTGTTTTTTTTTAAATAAACTTATTATTTGATACTTCAACCGATTCTCAATTCAAGTTTTCCTTCACATCTACTATACTTTTTTTCACTTCTTCCTCAAAAATTTGCACCAGCTTTAGTTCTAATGCAGAAGCTTTCTTCAGTTTGCTATTTGATTTTTTTCCTTTGGTTATATTACTTCCTAAACGCATAGAAATACAAGTGATTTGTATATGTATGTATTTATATATGTAAATGTGTATATAAATAACAAAGTGTCAGTCTTCAGTTTACAGCTTTGATTTAGCCTCTGTATAAAGAAACCCTGTAAAATTTGCACAGAAACAGTCAGAATAATGACTTGTTTTCAGGTTTTGTGAAAGTTAAACTGAAGTGCACAACTCAAAGAATTGCTAAAGGAGTTACCCCTGGTTTCAAACAGTTTCATTCTATAAAGAAATTAATTTGACTCAGACTAATAATATTCTACATCTTTAGTCAATGGTACTTCTTGAGCAAGGGTCATTTAGGTTTTCAAGCACACAACTTATTTCTTTAAGGGGCTGAAAATATACCCAAAGTAATAAGAACACTTAAATAGTTATATAACTGAAAGAACTTCTTTGTTTTATAAAACTATGATTCTTTTTGACATTCTGTTTTTTTAATTTTTCTTGTCATTTATGTATTTATTTTTCTTTTGGTACTGGGTCTCTGTTGAGATTTTAATTTTTGAGGCTAATTTTTAATTATTTATTTGTAACTGTTTGGTTGATGACTATTAGATATAATGATGGTAACTTCTGACTCTCTTCATTATACAAATTTGCCTTAATTTTTAATTCTGTGAAATAATTTCATTACATATTTTCACCTCTTCATGTATAGGTTGCAATTGTAAAAACTCCTCAGTGCACATATAGGTGTGCAGTATCTGAGTTTTATTGTTGGACACTAAAAATTTGCTGTGCAGCACAAGTAGACATGCACACAAACTTTTATATTCACTGTGCTTATTATACTGGTAGCATAAAGATGGAATATGAACTCACTGTAAGTTAGGAAGCAAACACATATTTAATCTCTGACAAAAAGGTCTACAAAATCTATGAGGTTTTACCAGGATCTCTTTCCTAGGAGCCTCCATCTGTCCCTGTTTTATTTTTAGGCCACATTTCAGCTGTTGGTCCTGTATTCAAATGTGTTCTTGCTCCTACTCCCCCCACTTGCAAACACAGTCACATATCTTAGAATGCCAGGTGTCTCACATGATGTCAACAGTCATAGAAACAACAAAAAATCCCAGAACTACTTATTTATTTGTTGTCCTACAAATAGTTGTAAACAATGCTGAAAACTAAAGAGAAGATAAAGAAAAATAGAGTATCATAAATTGTGGAGACTAGGAAGGCTATTTTGGAAGCTTTTTTTGGACAAATGGTGAAATTTGGAACTTAGCTCTAGTGTGTGTATGTGTGTACAAGCTTTGTGACTCTGCTTTTCCCTTTTGCTCTTGACATTTTCTCAAAAAATATAAACTACGCTATGTGATCAGTTTTCTGCACAGGCCTACATTGACCCTGCTAAGGCTGCATGTCAGGGAAGAGGTTGTTGCCTGTGAAACATGTTTCCGAGCTGCTCCCAGGAGTACAATTTGCCAAGAAAGCTGGTCACTTCATTTCTTGTTGACAGGATGGAGCTGTATGGTTTTGCAGCCACCTTAGACCTGGTTATCATTTTGTCCTGGTAACTCATTTAAGAAGTCTGGAGATCATTTTAAAGTTATCATGTTGGGGTTTTTTGGTTAAAAAAAGGAGGGGTCATCTCAAATAATCTATATAAATAAAAAAGAAATCATCTGTCTTAATTTGATGTCTTTGATGCCTATGTGGTGCGATCACTGCACATTTTGTTTTCTTAGTATATTTAATGCTATAGAACTTAACTTAGTCTTTTCACTTGTCTACACATCAGGAGTGATAAGACCATCCTGCTACACTGCAAAGAAATGCTGAGTCCAAAATTCCATTTTTAATGCCTGGGTCAGGGTATCTGAAAACTACATAGTGACAAGTCATAAGAAAAAAAGTCCTGAGGCATCCAAGTGTAAGCTGAGCCTACATTGCCTTGTAGCAGAAGATATGTTTAGCTACATGTTTACCCTATCAGATGTTAAAAGAATATAGCACATTCACAGTGTAAAATTCTTCTGTGCATAAAGCTAATGATCTGCTAAATGTGATATAATTTGGTAGCTTGTACAAAACTGAGTCAACAGAACACCAAGAAAGAAGTTATTGCATACCAACTTAGAAGTATGACAACTAAGATAATTTGAAATCAGCTCATAGTGAACTATTAAAATGGTTATTCTCTTATACAAAGAACACATACTTGAGCTTACATAAGTTTGCATGAACTTACTTAAGGTTACACCCATGTCCATTTAATTGAGATGGATTATATTCAGTTTAGCTGAAAATTATTGCCTAATTTAGGAATCCAGGGTTGCTTAAACTTAAGTGACTCGTGACATTTGAGACACCTAGGTATCCACATACAGCTGACAGGCACTACACAACCTATGTTCTTCTGGAGACAGAACTGGAAAAAGAGGTAGGAAAACTCCAGGATACTTAATAAGGCACTAGATGCCAGTGTTTAAGCACATGAATCGATCTCTTAGACTCTTTACCAGACAAAATTGATTCCATCCCATCTATTCTAGACACATCCCATTGATGGGTGTATTGTTCTCTAAACATGTCATCTCTCTCTGTTGATTATAGGAATGGGGTTTAGCTGCTGAAACATCAGTATCTATTACCCACTGACACTCAGCTGGCACAGGTCCTCAGCTACTTCTCAGAATGTCTTAGGCCTCTGTCTCTGGAGTTGATTCTGTTCTTTATCTGCAAGCCTCATGCATGTCTCATGTCTGGTGAAGTCTGTAATGGCACCTATGTTTAGGCAAAGAACATTTCCTAAAAGTGACATAGAATCATAGAATCTTTTAGGTTGGAAAAGACCCTGAAGATCATCAAGTCCAACCATAAATGTAACACTGTCAAAACCACCACTAAACCGTGTCCCTAAGCACCACGTCTACACATCTTTTAAATACCTCCAGGGATGGTGACTCCACCACTTCCCTGGGCAGCCTGTTCCAGTGCTTGACAACCCTTTTGAGTGAAGAAATTTTTCCTAATATTCAATCTAAACTCCCTTGATGCAACCTGAGGCCATTTCCTCTCATCCTATCACTTGTTACTTGGAAGAAGAGACTGACCTCCACCTCGTTACAACCTCCTTTCAGGTAGTTCTAGAGAACAATAAGGTCTCCCCTCAGCCTCCTTTTTTTCCAGGCTAAACAACCGCAGTTGCCTCAGCTGCCCCTCATAAGACTTGTGCTCTAGACCCCTTACCAGCCACATTGCCCTTCTCTGGATGCACTCAAGCACCTCAATGTCTTTCTTGTAGTGAGGGGCCCAAAACTGAACACAGTACTCGAGGTGCAGCCTCACCAGTGCCGAATACAAGGGAATGATCACTTCCCTAGTCCTGCTGGCCATGCTATTTCTGACACAAGCCAGGATGCTGTTGGCCTTCTTGGCCACCCGGGCACACTGCCGGCTCATATTCATCTGGCTGTAGACCAATACCCTCAGGTCCTGTTCCACTGGACAGTTTTCCAGCCACTCTTCCCCAGGCCGGTAGCATTGCATGGGGTTGTTGTGACCCAAGTGCAGCCCCTGGCACTTGGCCTTGTTGAACCTCATACCATTGGCTTTGGCCCATCAATCCAGCCTGTCCAGATCTCTCTGTACAGAGCCATCCTACCCTCAAGCAGATCAATACTCCCACCCAACTTGGTGTTGTCTGCAAACTTACTGAGTGTGCCCTCAATCCCCTTGTCCAGATCATTGATGAAGATCTTAAACAGAACTGGCCCCAGTACTGAGGCCTGGGGAATACCACTTGTGACCGCCTGCCAACTGCACTTAACTCTATTCACCACCACCCTTTGGGCCCAGCTATACTGCCAGGTTTTTTACCCAGTGAAGCATATACCCACCCAAACCATGAGCAGCCAGTTTCTCCAGAACACTGTAAATGTGTGTTAGAAGCTACGCTCCTAAGAGAGGACAAAGAATGAACTGTTCAAATAACTGTTGCGGATCTCACTTAAAGAATATCCTATAAAAAAAAGCCCAACAAAAAAGCAACAAAAAACTCACCATCCCCAAACCTCATAATACAGCCAAGACAAAGGAAAGGGAAAAAGGAAAAAAAAAGTCTAAAAAGGCTGCAAGAAACAAAAATATTATTGGTGAACAATTACAAAATATTCCACATTTTGCTATGTTATGCAAAAGAATCTCTAAAGCTGTGCTATGCTCTGCAAAACAATCCTGGTGCAACGAGCATTAGAAAAATGGGAGGTATTACTATCACACAGTTTGAACAGCAGCTATATGATGCAGCTGAGAAAGAATGTTCTTGTGTGGATATAAGCAATCCCGAACACAATGTGCATGCAATAAGATGTATTCTAAACACTCTTACTGTCTTAGGAGGTCATCTTCATTCTGTCAAGTTAGTGCTGGAAACTGGCCCAACAGTCTCTATATGGACGTAAATGTATTTACCTAAAATGTTTTAGAGGTTTGCTATGTACTAAACCTAGATGAAATCTGGAGAGCTACTGAGCAACAAAATTCCTGTGGTAAACTGTTTGCAAGTAAATATAACTTCTGATTCTTATTGAACATCTTCTGGATTGTATATTGTGCACAGTGATATTCATGTCCTAAACAAAAATTGATTTGCTGCTGTGCTTGTGCAGATAGCAAATCATTTCAAAACCACCAAATACTATTTACCACAGACTCTTGAGTTCTGCTTTTAAAAGTAACAGTGTCAAAGGAAAAAGTCTGTTTGAGAAAAAGGTTTGCTCACAAGAGTGAAAGTCAACCCAACATCAGTTGTGTGTTGTAGAAATTGTAACATTTAATATTCTAAGTGAGAGATGTTGTATTCCAAAGGCTTAAAATTTAGTTCTAAGACAATAATGATGAAATTGAGTATACCCAGTTAGGTTAAAGGACTGTATCAGCTTTCAGGAACTGCTGTGATTACAGCCATCCACTAATTGAGAAATTATTTGCAATACTTTATTTGTGAACTAAAATTGTTCTTTTTTTTCTTATTTTAAGGGTGCTTGACACCAAAGAATGCTACTAAGTACGACATCGATCTCAAAACATTTATATGTTGGTTTTTTCCACTTTAAATATGAATATAAAGGCCAACATCAGCTGTCAACATTTTTCAAAGAATGATGTCTGCAATCCTCAGTAACATGCCTGGAATATAATGCTGTCTTGATGATGTTGTATTTCAGAAGACTTCCAAAGTTCATGAAAAAATACCGTCCAGATTACTATATATCAACACAGCAGGGCTAAAACTGAACTTGGCCAAATGTCGCTTGAGATCATCTGTTCTTCAATGTATAGTTTTTCAAACAGATCTAAGATATGAACCTTTCTGCTCTGCTGCAGTTATAAAAAAACTGCCTTCTCTTGTGTTGACACATATTACATTACGCTATCAATATTTACTCAGGACTATGGTACCATTGTAGAACTACTGAATACTGTACTCTATATAGTTTGAACTTTGCCCTGGAAAGCTGCTGCTCTATTGCGAAAGCAAAACCAAAAACCACCCTATAAATATTTCAGGATTCACATTCTCTAACCTTGTGTTACTTTTATGTAATGCATTATGATTATTAAGGTCTTAGGTTTACAATTTATAATTGCATTTAATGCTGAGGATACTACATTTGCTCAAAAGCTTTTATAGAAAGTGATAAAAAGTGTAAGTATAGAAGGAGGCACATGGTTGCCTACGGATTCCAGAAAAATGAATAAAAATACAACTTTTGGTCTAGGAATTCAAATTACACATAGGTCATAATCTTTCGACAACAAAAACTGCACACAAGAAAAAAAAAATCCTGTATCTGTAAAACAGCAAATGCCGGCATGGCATGGTTCTTATTTTATATTTGCTTTTCAGCAGTGAAAAAGAAACATTTTGGTCATCTATCTGTAATAACGTGTTTTACCTACTTCTCATTAGCTTTCCCAGAATAGCTACCCGAGGAGAGATCAAACCTGACAAACATTCTACCAGATGTAAACAGTCTTCTGCATGGGCTAGAGACTATATTTGGAAAAGCTGCAAAATGCAATGATAGTTATTTAGCACAGTTCACATAAATTTTTTCTTCCTACTTTTCTTCTGCCCTTTCTAAACTGTACCTCTCAGAATCTTGTGATTATGTAAACATCTCAGAAAATAACTAAAAGGACTAATGTGTGTTTCCCAGCTGCTCTGTGCAATTGAGGGAATAGTAGTCACGTCCAAATTCTCTGATTAATCTAGCCTAACCATAATGCCTTACATAACTAAGTCCATTATCTATTACAGTGCTTTTATTACTCCTGAGCTATATGATCTAGGGTCTTATCTTTTGCAGGAGAAGATGTTGAGGAAGAGTGTACTGTAGAAAAGATACTGAATTTTTGTTAATCTCTCTTTTTTACCCTACATCTTTATTGCAGATAGGGAGGGTTCCAGATTATGTTTTTAGTCTATGTCCTTTCCAGTGGAAACACACATTCAAAATGTAATTAAGGTCATTTGACGCTTTGTGTGGAGGTGGACTGCACTAAAAAATACTTCTATGAGCAGTGTCTGAGACCTGTTAGAATTTCTTTAAGAATTGCTCTTAGCAAGTCCATGTCAAGCCAGCATCAGTTTTCTACCTTGTTGTTTTAATAATCTGCAGCTCAAATAAGATCTTGCATTTGTATTGCGAAGGTAGTCTGAAGTAGCAGAGGTATCTCAGCAGGTGGTTTAGCCTGCACCAAAGGTACCCTTCTCTGGAAACTGCTAATGGGTATTTGCTGTTATATAAGACCAATTTAAAATTGAAATAAACTACCCTCTTCACTTTTTTTTAGCCATATTGCTGCTTTGCAAAAGAAATAACAGATTGTAGCTTTCTGCAAATTACTACAGCTACAGAAAAGATTTCACAAGAAATGCTGTCTCAAGGACAATACATTATGCTCAGGTTCTACAGGATTGCACACAGTGTACTGTGAGAGAGTAAAAAATATTTTGATGGATGATTCATCTGTGTGTTGGTAATGGGGTTGATTAAATGAGTCTGTTGGTATATAAAATTACATGTAGATCTTGCAAGTCTAAACAGGTGTTCTTCAATCTTGAAGTCCTTGTGAATATGTTTCGATAGCCTGCAGTTGGAGCAAATACAACTTTGCTGTATTCAGCTGGAAAATTACTTCTGTCTTCACTGATGAACTTGCTTTCCGAAGTGATATTTTAGCAAAACATCACTGAACAAAATATGTTTGTTTGTAGAAAAATTATGTAAAGAACCTTCAGCCTGGCATTGGAGATTTCAGCCATTCTTATATCCACACATTTTGAATATTTCTTCAAGGAGAAATAAAATTTTCTCCATAGTAATTGCATTACATTAAGCTAAAATTTAAATAAATTTTAAAAGGAAGACAATTTAGAGATTTACTAATTTTAAGGTTTGGTATTCCATCCTTCTTCCACTGAAGGAGATAAAGATATACGTATGTTATTTTTTGCCAAACAGGCCTGAGACTTACTGAAGAAAGTGACTTCATGATTCTTTCCATTTTTTATTTTCCATTTGTACTGCTATTTGCTAATCTAGTGACCCTCATACTTACAGCCTCCACACTATGGGGATGTTCATGTTACACAGTATGTCCAAGTCAGAACCTGTAGATCATGACCTACTCTGTTTTGCTCCTAATTTATTAAAATTCCAATTTTTACTTCTTGGTTCTGGATTTCAAATTCCCGTGCTCCAGGGAAATTTCAACTGCAGAAAATGTGTCTTATATTTTATGGAGTTAATCTAAGCTAACGTACAGCTAGCTTACTTCAGCTTCTTTACTCTTGGATTCTTACAGCCTCTTTCCAGTATGAACTTTCACCCTGGTTTACAAGCATGATCACATTGGACAACACATACTTCTCAGCTTTGTCTATACTCACTAGGGACTTCACACACTGTCACGTAATTGTGGTCTCTAGCTAAAATGTGTAATTGCAAAGTTATTATAAGCCTTAGGAATGGTTGTTTTCACTGTAGATGAAAATTTTATGAATGCTTTAACAGTGCTCTTCTCCTCTCATGAGAAATGTCCATCCTTTGTTATCACCCAGACTTTATAGGTCCACTCTTTTGTTTACAGAAACTATTAGAGCTTCTTTGAATTCAAACAGATTAGGTCCATGCCTAACAATTAAGGTTTTGTGCTGCTGTAGTATTTCTCTGTTGCTACCCTCCACACATGAGCTCATCTCAGGACCACTAAGTTTTGAAAAACTAAATTTTTGGTGTGTTTTATTCCTCTTTTGTCTATTTTTTTAGCTAAATTAATGCTGTATTTCTGGGATGCAGGCTTTCTGTTTGTAAACGTTATTTCTCAGCCCTTTCCCCCATACTTCATCTCCTCTGTTTATAAAGCAGTGTTAGTATTCTGTGCTGAGCATTTGTCCTCTTTTTAAAATGTTGTCTAGAAATCTACTAGGAATTTTGTTTTGTATATACCCTTTTACTAGTTTAGTAAAATTACTTTTCATTACTGTGAATTGATATTTTTGATACTTCTGTGTAAATAATGGATAATGGGTAAATGCCTTCTGAATTCTTCTGGCTATTCTTGAGTGACAGCACAGAAGTAAATAAGTAGTCCTAGGACATAGAATCATAGAATATCTCGAGTTTGAAGGGACACATAAGGGTGATTGAGCCCAACTCCCTGCTCCTCACAGGACTACCTAAAAGTAAACTATATGACTAAGAGCATTGTCCAGATGTCCCTTGAAGTCTGACAGGCTTGGTGCAGTGACCACTTCCCTGGGCAGCATGTTACAGTGACCAACCACCCTTTCAGTGAAGAACCTTTTCCTAATGTCCAATCTGAACTTCTCCTGATTCAGCTTCATTCCATTTCCTCATGCCCTATCGCTGGTCACCAGAGAGAGGAGATCAGCATCTCCCCCTTCACTGCCCCCCGTGCCCCCTTCCCCATGAGAAAGTTGTAGACAGGGATAAGGTCACCCCTCAGCCTTCTCTTCTCCTAGCTGAACAAGCTAAATGACCTCAGCCACTCCTCATAAGTCTTGCCCTTGAGACCTTTCACCATCTTGCTTGCCCTCCTCTGGACACACTCTAATAGTCTGATGTCCTTACAGTGTACGTGTCCATTGTGGAAAGACATGCTTGCTAAAACATGTATTAGAAATGCTAATGTTCATAATTCCTTACAATTGTGTTGAAATCATGGTGATGAACTAGCAGAGGTAAACGGTATTCGGCATTAATGACAGTATTTTTCCACTCTTCTGCCTGCTGTAAGAAAGATAAAAAAAATATTACAGTTGGGTTATGAGTTAGGACCATTGTAAAAGTCTAGCTGCCTGTGCTAAAAAATGGCTCTGACATGCCACCAAAAGCCACATGTGAAGAAATTTTCAGCATTTTTCATCTTGACCTGTGAAAAGCCTGAAAACAGCTATTGGGCTTGTGGAAACAGCAGCACTGGACACTGAGGAACACCAGGAAATTACCACCACAGTCATTTCTCAGAAGGAAATATTTATTTGTGTCTGTCTTTCTCTTTCTCTCACCATAATGTTTTTTTTTTCATAGACACAGTTGGTACTGGACAGTGTCTCTGTCATTTATCTGAGAAAACATACATAGTGTAAAAAGGTTAAGAGAATATGAACACTCAAAATCTGTAGTGAAATGTTGGTTTTTTGTAAATCCCTTTTAGTAAACAGTGGAAAAAAGTAGTATGTTCAGAACCTACTGGTCGTGTCACTGCCTACCAAAAACATTAGGTGACAGTGAGCAAGCATGTGAAGAATTTGAAAGGGTTTACGCTGAAGATGATATGATCTTTCATATGAAGTTATGAACCAAAACATTTCAGAGTTCAGTGTGTGTTTAAAAACAAATGGCTACACAATTTTAAGACGCCAAATACTTCAAGTAGTTTAAGTATTAAAAAAAAAAAAAAGTAAATTAAATACAAAAGGCCAAAGCACCCCATACTCAGGCACAAAATATAGTTGTAATTAAATAAAGACTTCATCCACAACTCAAGACAGTGAAATTTTTAACTATAAAAAGAACTGCACCAGCATTACTCCTTATGTGGAAGAGGTTAAAAATGTTTACTTATCATCTCCTTTCTTCATTATTGAACCTAATGTCACACTGATATTTATTCACTACCTAATTGGTTCACTACTTTTACCGGAGAACAAATGTCTTGCATCATTTCTCAGCTGGATTCCAGGTGAATGTACAACACGAGATCTTCCAAGTGTGAAGAATGTTACTTTAATGTTATCTCATGAAGGAAAGGTTATCTGTCTCAACAGAAGGCTAGAGTTCTAACTCTAAATGAGGAGGAAAAAAAAAGTGAAAGAAAAAAAAAGGTAAAGATTTCTTCCCTCTAATTAGGTAGAAGAAAGGTTTATATTTTAAACATAAGCTAAACTATTTGAAACAGAATGAATAACAAGCAGTAAGAATGTGCTTTGTGCCTAAAAAGTCAATGCCATAATAAAATGGTAGTTTCCTGTGTCTCACGCTGGTTATTTCTTCTTTCTTTGTTTTAATATTAATAATTTAGTCTTCCCACAGTACAAAGGACTGTGTTAATATGACATTGCTTGTAGGTTAATATTTCATGTATGAATTGTAAAATGCTCATGGTCTGATGGAGCTGAACCTGATATAAAAATCATATGAATTTTAAATAACAAAGTTAGTAGAAAAGGAGACAATTATATAGGCCAATTAAAAAAATGTCCTCCAAAATAAAGTGTTATGCCTTCTTTTTGCCAGAAGCTTCTGATTATAAATATTATTATTAGATCTGGGAATTACAAATGTTACTGGGACTGTATATTGACAATCATAAGGTACAATATTATAATTAAATTTGTTATTGCTTTGTTTAGAATTACTTAAAATTTATTTTGTTTAATACTATAACAGGAAATGCTAAATATTTTTAAATAATCTGATACGATTTTAAAGAATCTGATATACTGACTAATGGCAAAATTTTTATGATTCATTACTTATTTCAATATAGCTATTCCCCTAAGGCAGGCACTGTGTAAACATTACATGAAACAGGCATTATTTGGTCCAAAGATCGTAAAGATTAAATACATAAAAAATCTAGGAATTAAGGGTGCTTCACTGTTTGAGTGCCTCATACCCTTAAGGGCACTGAAGAGATCAACATTTTTCCAAAAAGCAGCCTCTTCAAGATGCCTTAAGTTGCTTCTTTCAAAGAGAAGGCATCCAGTTTATTCACTTTTGAAATTTAAATCACTCTGGGCAGCTTTGCTATCTTTTTTTGATAACACATTATTATCTGGTGATAGTTAAGAACTAATACTGCTCTTACAAATCTTTATGGATTTTGCTATAGTTCATTTCTGGATATTTTAAACACTTAGAATTCATCTTTATAGCAGCTATCAAACTTCGGTATTCCTGCTTCAAATTTCAGCATTTCATTAAATATTCAACAAATAACAGTGATAGAACTTTACTAAGGCAGAAAAGTGTGATATAGCCTCTAATTTCACCACCACTACGTTAGTTCAAGTCAGTCTTCCCAAAGCCTCAATTTTTCTATCAGTAAAATTAGGATAATTATATTTACTTACCTCACATAGGGCAGTGAGGCTTTATTCAAGTTTGTAAAGAGCTTTAATATCCTCAGGTGGAAGGAATTAGGGAAATGAACATACGTTCTTTGCCAATCTATAAATACAAGGAGACATTTAAATGCTTCCAGTGAGTATCATTCTTTACAAATGGGATCTTCCCATAAGTCCCTGCAAGGTGCCATTCTGCAGTAAGTTTAGACCATTAATTTACATTTTTAAACAAATATATGCTATTTCAAATAACCTACTTTTAGCAGACACCATAATAAAAAAGGAAGCTTGACTCAAGGAAAGTGGAATAAGCTGCCTCTGCTACGAGGAGCTGAAGTAGAGACACAGACAGTTATTGTGGTACAGCTCTGTACTGCAAACTCCCAGTCAATTCTGCCTTGTACTTAGTTGTTTGTTTACCTCTTTCCTTGGCAATGGTAAGTAGAAGTCCTGATTTTTGCTGCTGTTGATGACCGAGCTTCTTTTCTTGTGTTATGTGTATATCTATGTGTCTGTGAGAAGCTTTCCATTGCCCTGTGTTTTGTGTAATCACTCTCGATATCAAGAATGCCAGGCATCATGCCAGTGAAAATATTACAGCAAATGGGTGAAAGATAAAGTCACCTATTATACACAGCCTTTGCTCCTCTGTATCAGTATCAATGGTTATGCTCAGAGAATTAGAAGATAAGACTTCCCTTCCCAAAAGTACTGTGATAATCATGTGCCCCAATGCCTTGCTGTTTTACCAAACCATAGGACATTGTCCGGGCTCTGTTCTCTGATAAGAAAGAGTCAACAGAACAACCTTGAAAGATACTGCCTTATATTTAATTATTGTATCAAGAATGCTAAAAAAATGTTTCAATATCTTCTTAAGGTTTAAGACAAGGTTCAAAACTCTATAAGAGTTAGGAACTTTTGTTTTTAGCAAANACAACCTTGAAAGATACTGCCTTATATTTAATTATTGTATCAAGCGTGCTAAAAAAATGTTTCAATATCTTCTTAAGGTTTAAGCCAAGGTTCAAAACTCTGTAAGAGTTAGGAACTTCTGTTTTTAGCAAGNTTCTTAAGGTTTAAGACAAGGTTCAAAACTCTATAAGAGTTAGGAACTTTTGTTTTTAGCAAATGTAATTTAGAAATTTGGTTGTTTTATTCTTTTAATTCTTCATTAAAGTCCCCATTTTATTGTATAGGGATTGTCATATGCTGACAGCTGGTGTCTAAACCTGTCTGAAATCATCTCAGCAATATTTTTATCCCAAATAGTCATGCATAATTGTTAGTGAGGGTGACATTGTTCTGAGAATTTTCCTGATTATGGGTTTTCCAATCTCCCAAATGTACTTTAAAGAAGCACAGTTTGTTACGAAGCAAGTCCTTTTGTCTTACTAGTGGAGAAGATTAACCCTTGTGAACAGCTGTATTTCTTCAAAGGAGATCCTAAGGGTACAATGTAAATTATTTCTCTTTGTGTGCTTTTCATAAATATATACTACACTATATCCAACTGAACAATTTCTTTATAAACATATTGGGAAAGAAATCAATGCTTTTGATTTTGACTAGTACTTTTTCAAATTTTGTGTGTGTTTCAAGAAAATTTGTTGGGAGTTAATAAATGACATCTATATTATACAGAGACAGAAAAATTAATTAACATAATAACAGGGTCACCACATAAGCTCAGAAGCCAAGAGTCAAAGCTTGGAGCAAAAAAATAACAATGACAATCCAGGCATTGAATAAGTATAAGAACAAGGTAATTTTTCCTGTCTCTTGGAGGAATAGCTACAAGTTCAGCATTCTATGATACCTCACATTTTTCACAGCTTTGTTTTGAAACTCTTTAAAATATTCTCTTTAGTAATAACATAATTCTCATCATATTGTAATGTGGTAATATTTCAGCCTATCACTACCATTTTGCTAAAAGCAGATAATTTTGTTTTGGTTGGTCTGCCTTCTATTAATAGCTAGTACATGAAATTAAATATTTATCTGAGAAGTCAATGGGTCTGTAAGAAAAATCTCTAATGTTAAATGTTTTTAGGTAGCAATGTATTGGAAATCACAAAGTGAAAAAAAAGATTATTCACAACTTTAGCTTTAAATCTGTATTCTCCTTCTTCTGAACAAGTGAATTAGGATTAACAATTTAGCATACCACATGGTGGCAATGTTTCAAAATACCACTGTGTGGAGGGAGATTGCCTGTTGGAATTGCTTGCATTGTATCCTATGATATCTTAAACTGCATACTGCCATTAAAAGAGACAAAGGATAGGGTTTAAGGTGGTTTATTATGCCGGTACAAGGAATGCAGCTGTAGAAGTACCTTAGAAGAATAATTCCCATAGGAAAACAGTCTTGCTAATTTCCCAATCAATATTTGTGACTCAAACTGCAAAAGAAGCCTTAGTAGACTACTGTAGTGTAAGGGTGTAATAATAGCAACAACAATGTAGAAACAACATTAGTATTTCAAAAGCCATTTCTACAAGTTAAAAAGATGAAAGCTTGACTGAATTTAGGTCTAAATGCATGACCAGCAGTCAATATAGAATCATAGAAGCATTTAGGTTGGAAAAGACCCTTTAGATCATCAAGTCCAACTGTTAACCTAACACTACCAAACATCGACTATCATATCTTCTATCATTCTCTGCATATGCTTCTTACACAGTGCTTAAAAGACCAACAACAAACTGTGATTTTAAGTCAAAAGGAAGGATGCATCTAATATAACAGACTTAATTTCCTTCAAATTTACAAGAAAAAAAACCCAATGGACAGATTGACAGAGAATTAATGTTTCTTCAGTTTTCTCTGTAAACTTAACTAAAAAACGTAAACACTTCTCACTTGCCAGGAAGAACATAGTCAGAGGATAATTTCCTCATGGTTCCATAATAAGTGGAAAGTGGTGAATAATACTAGTTCAGTAATCAACAACATAAATCACAATACAAATTATTTTTTGAAAGTTGCTTCATATAACTGCAGCATTGACAATGGGAGGAACAGTCATTGCTCTTTTCAACAATTATTCCCATTGAAAAGCACTCAGAAGAACTGTCAGCCAGTGTTCCTTCAACCTGAAATTTTTTCAGAAAAAAAACCTGAAAATGCAGTTCCTGTAGTGAAATGCAGAATCGTGATGTCAAGCCAGTACACTGGCTTTTGCCCAGGTAGGCACAAGGGAAACAGAAAGAGAGAGACCTTTTGTGGAATTAAAGGGAAGGACCATAAGATATCAACAGAAAGAAAAGGGGGACTGTGTGCTTGAAAGCAAAGATATGTTAAAAACTTTTTTATGTCATGTTAGAAGACAGAAACAAACAGAAAGGAAACCAAAAGTAGCAGAAAGTTAGGGTGTGAGACAGATGGTGTAGACAAAAATACTGAGTCAGGAGATAATGAAGGACAAGTATGTAGAAGAGAAAAGACAACAAAATTCAAGTCTACTATGAACTGATTGTGTTGAGAAATATGTGTTCGGATTACATCCTTCTGTTTTTCTCCCAAGTCTCAGTTTCTTCAGTTCCATAATGCCATCTTTACCTGCATTTACCTTTCTTGAAATAAGACTTTCCTCTCAGAGAAATTTATGCAGAAAAGTTGAAAAGAAGGCTTCAAATCCATCCAAAAAATTCAAAATCTGATGACAAATACAAGGAATATTTGTTTTTAAAATACTCAGATTTCTCTTTTTAGAGCCATCATTTTCTGAGATTTGGTACAAGGTTTTGGAATACTTGAGGTTGGAAATGTATTTCTCTGAAATGCATGTCTGATGATTTGCTTATCAATACTAATACTAATAATAATAATGGTCTCTTTTAACTTCACCACATTTCAATGAGACCACATGATGATCATCTGTACAAAATGAAAATGAGAAGGGAAGATCTTCACAGTAACAGAGAAGTGACAAAAACAAAATCGGGGATGGGTGGTGGAAGGAGGCAGTTTTTCCAGTCTTGTGCAACCTTTTCCCTCACTGTGAGTACACTTCTGATGTTGCCTCAGTCCAAATTTTGAAATAACATTATACAGTTCCTATACAGTTCAACAGTTCTAAGTGCTACACTTCCTTTCTTTTGGAGCCTATAAAATTTGTTTCCCTCCCCTAGATTTTACTCTCAAAGCTGTCCCAACTTAGGTTTTTGTTCTCATGTTCCTCTGTGAAAGCTTATGTCTGCCATGGATTTTACAGCACAGACTGAGAGAAAGAAAAATTACTTCTGAGAATCACAGGAACCAATGAAGTAGCTTCACCCTGCAGGGTTCTAGAAGTTCTTAATTTAAACTATGAATCACTTTGCCACAACCAAAAGAGAGAGGCTCCTAAAGTGGCACCCTTTGGGGGTAATTCTGCCTTTAGTTCTGCACTATATAATTCAGACATTTGGAACAAGTTAAGCATGTGAATCACTGTTGGTGGCCGCTACACTTAAAACAATTGTTGATTATTGTCAGGCTAAAGGAAGCATGCTTTTCTACCTTAAAATCTTCCTTTTTATGGTAGATCCCCTTTAAAAGTTATGAAATCTGATGCCCCAAATTAACATAGTCTGGATTTTTAATGGGTTTGTTTTTTCCTCATCTTTTCCTCCACTGTTTGCAAAAGTAAATATGAAGCCAATGTTGNTATTGTCAGGCTAAAGGAAGCATGCTTTTCTACCTTAAAATCTTTCTTTTTATGGTAGATCCCCTTTAAAATTATGAAATCTGATGCCCCAAATTAACATAGTCTAGATTTTTTATGGGTTTGTTTTTTCCTCATCTTTTCCCCCACAGTTTGCAAAAGTAAATATGAAGCCAATGTTGTGAGTACAAATTCCAAGTGCCTTCAGAAAGAATAATATATATTCTTGAACCTTTTTAGAGGACTAGCCAATAGGGATCTGTTTAATGAAATAAGTCTTACCCTTTTCACATACATTTCAGAGATAAAAAATGCAAACTGTAGTACTTGGGGATATCTTATGTATAGTTGATAACACCAGGTGGGTGATTGCTAATAATTAATTAAATAAGGCCAGTGCAGAAGGTGACAAGGGCGTGACCTCACATCGTGCCATCCTTCAGTGAGAGACTAATGCTTCTCAGAATGTGCAAGAGCAGCAACATCAATGCTTGCCAAATAAAGGAATTCAGGCTCTCTCATGCCACTGGGCAGATATGTATCAGGATTCAATCTTAGATTTGTGTCAGACCTAAAGTGTGTTTTTCAACTGAATCAGGGCTAAAGATAGCATGAAGATTTAATATCCAGTGCTCAGGTTTCTAGTCTTCCTTAAAAAGTGAAATTAATCATCATGAAATTAATTTTTAATTTTCAATTTTAATTTTTATAAATACCTAACTAAATAGAGTTCATTTTAAAATTGAATTATCTGAATCTACATATCAATGTGTGCCCATCAAAGTATCCAAACCCTCCTATATCCCTGAAGGTTGCAATCTCAATATTTCTTCCCTTAAGGTTATGGTTGAAAAGCTAGTGGCAAGATAGAAAAACTTAGATGTATGGGAAGATTCTACATGAGAATAAAAACAGTTGGAAAGAACTGTGCTCAGTTTAATTATCTTTTTCTATAAGCCCAGTAAATATTTGCTCCACTTGTTTTTTAATATACATTTCTTTATGGGAACTTTTTAATTCCCTAAAAAAGAGAAAAAAAAAGGTAAATATCAAGAAATTTAAAAATCAAAAATCCATGTAGAAACCCAAGCTTAATGAATAATATCTGTAAATAAATCTTCTGATACTACTTAGATGTCATGGCCTTAGGAAATTTAAGTTAAAGACAATAGTTCTTTCCCCCTTAGTTCTCATTCCCATCAAAAAAAAAATTACTAATATATACTTTGCCTGTAAAGGTGATAATTTAGACTGCACATTTCACAAACTACTTTTTCTTTTCCAGAATACAGGAAGATTTTTTTTCCCCGTTATTTTTCCACAAGGATCATTGCAGCTGTATGATAAGTGTTTTGGGTTTTTTTGTAAATCTAGGTACCGTCATTGCCAAAATAACACATAACGTGCTGTCAAAATCTGTAGCAGGCATTGACTTACACAAATGCTATTATTTATTAAAAAGGAATAAATAGCCTCATCAAGAAAAAGCATTGACATTAAATTACTGAAATATTTGTAACACGTTTTTGAAAATCTCTCTAATGTGTTTATGTCTTAAAGATACTGGATTTTGTGAAAGAAATTACTTGACAGGGCCATTTTGAATTTTGATGTTACTTAATGACAAAAAAAAGTAGTGAAGGAAATGTTTCCCATAAAAAACAGATTCCTTTGTCATATTTGCAAGAAAATGGTTTTCCATGACTAATTCATTTACTCAATTCATTTAAATAGAACTTCTTTTGGAAAGATAAACACTGATGTTCAAAAATGAGATGTATTTTCATTGTACATCACTGTACACTGTAGTGTTCATTTAAGTAAGTGTCTTGTAAGGTGTCATGAAGTGACAGATAAAATTAGGTAAATTGTTAGCAAAGATACATATCATGAAGCTAGCCATGTATAACTATTACAACATAAGTCATGAAAAAGTATTCAACTGTTACAAAAGTGTATAATTCCCATTTTGTGTTTCAGTATCTTTATCTGGAGTCCTTCTTAAGAACAATTTTGCAGTCCAATCTGTTTCCTTTTACCTGAACATCTTTATGCAAAGAACTAAAATATTTGTGATAACGAAACTGTCTCTTTTGTGGAATCTACTGTTTTATAATTTGACATCAGACTCGAATAATGATTGAGGTTTGAAGGGTTTCTGAAGATTATCTAGTCCAACCCTCCTGCAAGTTTGCTCCAGAACCCCCAATGGGTCTCAGGGGCCTGGGACTTCTGAAGGCAAATCTTACCAGTAAAGTCCAAGGTGAAGGAAATGACTTCAATTCCTCTGTCACCAGCTCCTCTGCCCCATTCAGCAGGGGGGCTACATTTTCCAAAGTTCCTTTTACTGCTGATGTACCTGTAGAAACCCTTCCTGCTGCCCTTCACAAACCTTGCCAGATTCGGTGGGGTTTAGCCTTCTAAACCTCATCCCCACATGCTCAGACAGTGTCTCTATATTCCTCCTGCCTCCATGACTTGTTTTTTTTCTTATGTTTTTATTGGCTTCAATTGAATTGAAAAAGCACCTGCTGCAATGGTGCCTGACCATCCATCACCAGGGGTCGTCTGGGACAAAAGCTCACCCCTTTGGTCAAGGACAGCTCACAGAGCTTGTTAGAAGCTGCTAGACTTTGGCAGTCACAGCCCCCCACAGTAATCCTTCACTGTCAGCAGCAGGCACCCTGATGTTCCTCAGAGATCTCCCGTGAGTCCTCCAGTGATCTTGGACAAAGTTCCCTGGAGATCTATAAGATTATGAAGCAGAGCCCAGGAACTACGACACAAACTGCTGTGTCTGCTGGCTTAACTGCATTAGTTGCCTTAAATGTAGGATGAGGGTACATAATGAACATAGACATAAGAAATGATGCCTGGAATGGACTGCAGGGAAGTGTCATTATTTTTAGAAAACAGTGTTGGAAACCTAGCTGATGATTTGCAAGCCTTATTAGGTACTTTTGGTTTTATATCTTGTGGACAGAAACATAATTAGGAAATAACAAGTATTTTTATTCACATAGTTGCTGCAACACGTAAGTATCTAACAGAAGTGAATGTCTGGTGTGAGAAGTCCTGGTTTCGGCTGAGATAGACTTAATTTTCTTACTAGAAGCTGGTGTAGTGCTAATAATGTTGATAACACACTGATGGGTTTAGTTGTTGTTAAGCAGTCAAGGCCTTTTCTGCTCCTCATACCACCCCGTCAGCAAGTAGGCTGGAGATGCACAAAAAGTTGGGAGGAGACACAGCTGGGACAGTGGAACCCAGCTAACCAAAGGTGTACTTTATACCATATAACATCATGCTCAGTATATAAAGCTGGGGGAAGAAGAAGGACACCTCCATCTCTGGAGCTGTTCAAGGCCAGGCTGGGTGGGGCTTTGAGCAACCTGGTCTACTGGAAGGTGTCCCTGCCTATGGCAGGGGGGTTGGAACTCGATGATCTTCAAGGTCCCTTCCAACCTAAACCATTCTATGACAAGGGAAGGCGGATATTTGGAATCATGGTGTTTTTTCTTCCCCAGTAACTGTTACACATGTTGGACCTCTGCTTTCCTGGAGATGGCTGAACACCTGCTTGCCAGTGGGTAGCAGTGAATGAAGTCCTTGTTTTGCTTTGCTTGCATGCACAGCTTTTGCTTTACTTATTAAACTGTTTTTATCTCAGCCCACAAGTTTTTCCTCACTTTTACCCTCCTGATTCTCTGCCCCGTTCCACTGGGGAGAGTGAGCGAGCAGCTGATGGTGCTTAGCTGCGGGCTGGGGTTAAACCATGACAGATGAGGATTAGTTTGGGAAATTCTAATTAAATTATTATTCAAATAAAGATCAGATTTCTTATCTATTTCCTTCCTATAGATGATCAATGTCAGATTAAACAATTGGGTATTTATATAGTATACAACTGAGATCATAATCTCTAAATGGTGTTTGGGCCAACACTCAATACTATTAACCTCTAAAGAGATGACACTTTAAATCTCATAATGCATTGTACATTATGGGAAAAACAACCAACACAAACATACACACATGCGCGCACAAAAGCGATTCTGGAAAAGCAGTCAGGGGACAACTGTTCTACAAAGCTTCTAAGAGACATAGATACATCACTTAACAGCACTGTTTGCGCTAATGAAGAATCACTCTCAATGTAACTGGGTAAATGTTCTTTATTTTAATTTATTTTAAAAATTTGGGCATTATAAGTACAAAGGCAGTAACAGAAATTAGGCAGGATGTAATTACTAGTGGAAAACCAAATATACTACCTGTAAGTCTAACATATTGAAGGTGGCTTGCAAGACTGCATAAATCAGCCAAGAAAAATAAACCATTCTTTGTAATATATTATGTTGGTATGGAAAAAGAGGATATAGAACAGAATATACTTAAAATAAAATATCTAAGGTTGTTCTTAAATAATCACAAAATACACTTGGAACCACTGCCACATTCTTCCTGGCATTACTTGATTGACTTCAAACGGAGCTAGGCCAGCAGAGAGTTTGCTTGTTACAATTCTTACAATGTAAGGTGAGAATTAATTCCTGCAATGCTGAATACCAGACAGATCAATTTTCAGCTTGTATATTCCTTAAGAAAACATGTCCCTAAAGACTCAAAGACAAGTGCTAAACACGGGTACATAAACTTAATATGTAAAATGTAATTTTGAATTTCTAGATGTAATTTAATTGAAAGTTGAAGTACAATTAGTTAGTGGCTTTAATAATTTTATATCAACCTGAAAGATGAATAATTTTATTTCTGTTTAGGACACTTTACTTCGTCAAGGTGTTTCACAATGGATTGTATCCAGTTAATTAAACATAATTTGATAAGGTTTTGGTTGGTTGGTTGGTTGTGTTTTTTTAAATATGGCAGTAATCTTCCATTTTTTCTTTTCTAGTACAGATGCAGAGGTTTTATGACAGAACTTCAAACAGTCTTATGGCTCAGCAACAAAAATAGTTAAGCCCCTTATAGAGTACTTTCCTTAGAACAAATCTACTAGCTCCGGAAAGGCAAATTGTTCTATACAGAAAGCACTGGTGTAAATACTATCTAAATAACAAATTATTCATTCCTGCCATAGATATCTAAAGTCTCTCCCCGATCAGCCCCTATGCTACCTAGGTTGGACTTCTGGTACGCTTGTACGTTCCCTACCTGCTTCCTGCCAAAGTCTTTTCTGACTCACACAGGTGAGGACATTTTTCTAAGTCTTCGGGAGTCCTATCTGACAGCTGTTGTTTAAAATCTAACAAAGTTATCAGAATATTGATTTCACTGAAATAGAGCTGACACATTGGGCTTAATTCAGTTATATAAATATAGTAACTAGTGGCATGTGAGATCCCCTTGGTTGTCCTATCTGGCCTCTAGCTGCCATTCTAGAAGGATACAGGAGGTTGTGAAATTCTGTGAATTACATGAGATGTCTCTGATGATTTACTGAACCTCAAATGATGCTAAATATCTATTTGTAAACAACTAAATCACGCTCATGATGACATTGTAGTTCAGGTACCTGTACGTGTAATTAAATCTTGGCTCTAGGCCTGCTTTGGTCTAATAGCCCTTGCTATCCTATCCCAAAACCATGCTAGTAGACAATGAGGTCTCATAAATAAGTGTGCTCTCCATTTCCTTTTGCTGAACGAAAAGCAGATCAAAGCAAACCTCTCTTAGCCTTAATATTTAGCTGTGATATGAAATTATGAATTTCTGACCTCTTAAAATGTTATATACTTTATGTCAAACAATTTTTTGATAAAACAATGAAATGTTCAAAATGATCAGGGTTCTGATATCTCATTTGATCATTCTGATATCTCCTTTATTCCTTTTTTGGGAGCTCAACTCATCAGCCTCTAGTTATGCCACATCCTCTCATCCTCCTCTACCTTCTGCATTTGATATCCACAGAATTTATACTAGTGTGTCCCCCAGTACACAAAGACATTTAATTTTCATTTTTATGCAAGGATCTGTTCCCAGACAGATGTGTGACAACACTCACATTGGCTGCTTTGACCATATAGACCTTTTCTATCACTCTTCAGAGGTATTTAATTCTGTCCATCAACAATAAAGGGAATCTCCTTGTTACCTAGAACTCTAATTTTAGACCCTGGTTTTGACAATCTGTCTCTTTCTATTAGAAAATTACCTAGGAAATATTCAGCAAGGACTGTACAGATGTGAGTTCAGGATCTGTGAAAGAATGTTACCTTGTAGCACTTGACAGACATCGTGATAATGATGATGGTGATGGTGGTGGTGATGATGATGATGATATCAAGCCTGAAACCTGTAATTAAGGTTTCACAGCAGAATTCAGTTGTCCAGTACACATTTAAGGATGTAACAGTAAATGCTTTGCTCCAGAGAGGTTTCCATCCTTCCTTAAAATCTGTGCAGTCCTTGTTTCTTGGTACTTTATAAGGTACTGCATTCACAAAATATTATGGATGCTTCCTGCAGATAGTTTCAATTGGGAAAGATCTCAATACGTGGCTAATTCTAAACTTCCTCGGGGCTCTAGACAAGATAAGGGGTTTTTTTTTCCTCCTTCTTTTCTTTTTTTCATGAGGCTGAAAATTACGTCAGAAAGCTGGGGCAGCAGGTTTGCTGCTTACAGAAAGTAGATTGATGACTCAACACTACTAAGAAATTCTGTTAAAGTTATAGGCAAAATAGCTGATAAAAAGAATACATTATTTTTGCACATTATTTATAGCTTTAATTAGAAAGACCAATGCTGCAGGATTCACTGAAATAAATCTTCAGCCAAATTGTCTTTGTTGGAGTATAAGTAAGCAACTCTAACTCTTAATTAAACTAACATACAGGTTTTGTTGATTTGGTGTGTCCCGTGTTGTGTTGTGTGTTGTTGTTCCCACCCCCTCACCCACCCTACCCTCCCCCCCCCACAATTTATTTCTGTTTCCATTTATGTTAAAAGTGACACTGGGACTTATAACTACTGAATATTCCTTGGCTGAAGCAAAGTAGTTACACCTGAATGAATAGTGCATTGAATTACTGTGTCTCCTATAGATATTCTGTTCGGTCTCATTTTCAGTTCTTTGTATTACTACCTCTGTTTTACTATGGTCAACTAGTTTAATATTTTCATTAGTTAGGTGTCAAATGCCACTTTGTCTTATTAACAATACCAAAGCTCAGATTCCAGATATATTATTTTGTTGAATTATTTTATATGAATGTCCACTTTTCTCTACCTAGCTATTTTGTGTATTTTTCACTTACCTAATTCTTTAACCCTCCCCAAAACAGAACAAAACAGAACAAACAAAAAAACCACTGGGTTTTGCAAATAAAAGACTAAATTAGATAAAAAATAGTACTTGCTTCCCTGCAGCATGTCTATTGTCCAGCTGTGTAATAATGTGCAATCTGTTTCCATGACCACAAGTTCACCAATATTCATACTGTCATGTCTTAACAGGGTGTAGAGTAAAGCTAATTACTTATAACTGTTATATTAATGGTATGGATCACATCAGAATTAAAAATAAAACTCTTTTTTTTTTCTCCTAAGAATTTTAGATTTGAGTCTTTTGCTTTATGGGAAAGCTAGTGTGTTTTTTTTCTCTGCATCTCCCCACACATTTTTCAATATCAAATTTTGCTACTTATTGCATACAAAAGGGCTCCTGCAGTTGGTAAAAGAATTTCATGAAATTGAGGTACTCAAATTGTTGGAATTTCATGATGAATTTTTAATATTTTTCTGTTTGGAGAATTTTATAGGTATTATTAGCTATAGGTAAAACTTCTGAAGAAAACCTGAGCTACTTTTGTCATAAGTAATCTGTTATGCCAAGACTAGTTAAGCATCTCAATAGCAACATGAAGATATGAATTGCTGCCAGGTGTGAATATATAAAAGATATATGTATCAACATCAACAACATCAGTGTCTCTACCTCTACCTCTCCATCTCCTTCTCCATCTCCATCTCTCTACATCTATCTCTGCCTCTATATCTATATCATCTATATCTATATATCTATATCTATATCTATCCACATCTGTCTCCCTTTGAAAACCAAGTATCAGTTAGGATATTCTGATTTTTAAAACAAGAAATAGAAGTATCAAACTATGAATTAGAAGATAACATAATTTATTCCTTCCTATGTATTTCTGACCTAAATAAAGGTCTCTATAATTCTCTTCTTCCCAGTGAAACAATGAGATGATACTCAAACATAAGTACATGATAGATAGATAAATATTTTAGATCATACCTCTACTGCTTAACCAGAGCTCCCAAAATAAAAGAAAATTGCCTATTTGGAAAGTGTATTCATAATTACATTGTTGTTTGTTTGGCAGTAGCTACAAGCAGAAAACTGTCTAATTAACCATAAATAAAGAGACATTAGGGGCTAGATGTAAAAAAATCTTGGTATCTATTATACAATTTCCCGTGGAGTTACGGCACCTAAGTCCAAAAATTCTGAATGAAAATGCTTGTCTCATTCAGTCTCTGCTCTTGAAATTAGGTTTTTCGTGAAATCATTTATCTGAGAGACCTTATGCCAGAAGCACTTAGAGACCATTCATAATATTTAAGGAGATCATACCCCTAAAAAATAGAGTTGAGATCCCTGATACTACCAAAAGTCTACAAATTAACTGTGGCAGGAGCACACTCCCCTCTGTGGGTCTAACTGTGTGGTACAGGTGCATGGTGACTAGTTTGGTGGGAAGCACGTGAGCTGCCAGTCATGTAAGCAAACAACCCCCAGCCACATACCCCAAATACCCGAGCTCTAGAGACCACCTCAGCCAATGATCCTACCTAGGAGACCCCTTAACCAAGGAGAGCTGTATGTGACCATGACCAATAGATGACCACAGTTCAGATCTGACCCAGGCTATAAAATGGGGTAACTTTCCTGGGACTGAGTGTCCTTGCCTTATAGGTGAGTGGTTTGCACATTTTGAGTCATCATTCTAAGCTTAGATTTAGTTACACGCTGTGTAGTATTAGTTCCCAACTGACATCCTGAATCTCTAAATAAGTTGTGTCTCCCAAAGTGTTTGTAGTATAAGATTCCTGTTCAGTTTGACTGTTCTACCTTTTTGTGACACCATTAAACCTGATTTTTGGAATGTATTTTCTTGGTCTCACAATTCTGTGACAATAACCTACCTTGTTGCTAGATGGCTGGAGTACTATAAGCCAAAAAGTGACTATCTCCCTGCAAGAATTCTCTTTCTCTTAATCATCAGGCAAATGGTTGGAATAAGGATGTGTACTGAGGGACTCTTTCTGGAAGCCATGCCAGTGCTCAAAAATGGGTGCAAGGCTCTTAAAGGCAAAAAAGAGAACCTGACCTGGAGCCCTGTGACTAACTGAGTAATGGATTCTGTTCTAGGAGTCAGCATGCCCGAAAGTTGGGTTAAAGCAACTAAAATGTTTTGTTTACCATAAAAATTATACAATCCTATAGTTCAATTCTTTAAGTGTATATGAATAGAGATATATTTATTGACAATGAAATTAGCAGAATGTTCTAAAAAGCAATTTTGTTTACATTTAATTGACTATATAAATTAAATTTTATTTAATTGACTGTACAGCTTAGAACTTTAGAGCAAATGTATGTGAGACACGTGCAGAAATTTGCTAGAGTAAAATGACCATGCTATTTCTGTGTGTTTGTTCACTCCTGGAATGATTCATGTCAAAATATTCCACAACTCTTCTTCTTTTGAAGACATAACATCAGTTAAAGATCTTGTACTTTAACATGTATTGGCAAGTCTCCTCTCATTCAAGAGTATAATTTCTCCTTGCAATTTCCAGCAGTCTAACACAGCTGAAAAGAGGAGTTCACAACTAATTCACAGAGTGTTGCTCTGATGTGATTTTAAAAGTGTTTATGCTACATTTAAGTCACAGAAAATCAACGCAGTATACCTGTCATGTTTGAGTGCACCCATAAATAGAATTCTGTTGTAGTAGAACTAATTGGTACAAATGTTGGCTTGTTAGAAAAGCTGGTACAACATATTCTTAATCACCAAGGATTATGGAACTCAAGCATAAGAAATCATATGCAGCATCTGAGAAAAATGAAATGTATTTTGCCTCTCATAGTTTTCTTCAAGACATGATCACCGAATATGATTCCACCTAAATAGTCTTAACTTCTTTTTTTACACTTTTCCTTATCTATTTGTGTCTCTACAGCTTGGTTACTTGGTTTGTAGATCCTGGGGTGAAATTCCCCTTTCTGGGTTGAAATTCTCAGATCAAAGCTAACCACATAAAATCTACATACCATGAGGGTAGACAATTGTGTGTAAGATCCCCAACAGCTATCTTTCTTCTACTAGATAGATTAAACATTAAGAAATATAAAATAACATTTTGTTGTCCTAAATTCTGCCTTTCTTCAGAGCTTGCTGGTGTCATGTTACCCGGCAGTAGGTTTCTACGGCATAACAAATAAGGAGATGTTTTTTTAAAATTATAAGGGCAAGGCAAATGTTGATACACAGCTTCCAATGTTCACATGTTTGACAGGGTTTTTTTACTAAATGGTGTGTGGCAATAATTGCTCCTCTGGCTCACTGTTAAAAAAAGAATAAACCAGTTGTCCATAAAAAATGACAATCACAGAATCACAAAATCACAGAATGTTATGGGTTGGAATGGACATTCAGAGACCATCTAGTCCAAGCCCCCTGCCAAAGCAGGTTCA
>RSEF01000001.1:21699159-21715386 GCA_003993805.1 Himantopus leucocephalus | reverse complement strand
AGATGAAAAAGTAAGATGCTTTACATGGGATTATACAAGTCAATAACATAGCAAGGAATAGCTGACAGAATAATGTAACAACACATATCTCACAGAAACCTCACAAAGTTCAATGGAGACAACTGAAAAATCCTGCACTTTGATTTGAATAACCTGTGCAGAAATACCATCTGGAAGAAAAGCAGCTTAACACATAAGGAACTGAAGGTCCTGGTGGACAGAAAATTGAACCATATTTTTTTAGTAGGTCAAACTAGTTGTTTTTCCAAAATACTGTATTCCAGAGTAATTCCAATTTTTGGAATGTTCTTTGGATTGACAACAGAAATAACCTGCAACACACAGTTACCTTCACTTGCAGAAAAGGGCATTTTCACTAAATTATGAAGCCAGAGTCTGTTCTAGTCTACCACACCTCAGGGACTTTTCACTTGGCTAGTTCTCCAATGCACATAACCTACCAAATCTCATACCTTTTTTGTGTCTCTTGCATAAGTTTTGTTTGTTTGTTTGCTTGTTTTTCAATGAATAGCTGCTTCTCTCTTCTTCTATAAAAATGGAAAATCCCATTTTTCAGGGAATAGCTTCTGAAGGGATTATGAAGAAAAAAGTATTTCTCCAATGATAAAGATTTTTATTTTTTTGTAAATTCTTGCTAGATAGTATCTAGTCTGGACCTAATAGAAATTGTGTACATCTATCTGCATCATGAATACATATGTCAGATCTATTTTCTTGACTCTTTAACACAGAAAAGTATCCTCAAACCAGGACAAACAGAAACACAGAAAAAGGCATGCATGAGAAAAAGATGGTAGAATTTCCATAATTTAGATTTTTCTTGCTCACTAGTAACAAGTATCAGTGTACAACTATAAGGGCACATTCACATCTAGGGCAAAAAGATCTTAACATTTTAAAGTATCACCTGTCACCTGTGTTCGACCCAAAGAACAAAGTATAGGTAACAAAAATCAGTTAAACTACTATTATGACTACTATTATTAATAATAAAAAATCTACTTTTTCTTTTTTAGTATAATAAAGTGCAATTAGAAAAAAAAAGGGGAAAACTCTTGCATATAAATTATCCATACTTTTTTATTGGATCTTATCTCATCCAAGAACATTTTGGAAGGCAAAAGTGGATAAGCCAGTACTTCTAAAGATCAGTAAACATTATGTATATTCTGAGAAATGCAATACGAATCAGTCTACCTGACAAAGTTTGAGATGATTTTATAAGATACACGAAAGTGGAGAAAACAGTCTATTTAAAAAAAAAAAAAATGGAAAAACCAAACTCTTTAATATTTTACCAACACAATTGCTCATGAGTTTATAGCCGAATAATAGAGGGGACCATCTGATACCAGCGAAGTTATTTCCCAGATGCTCCCCCAAATACTAGAAAGGTTCAGTTCACAGACTAAGGGGTCTACTTTAGATGCTGACACATGGAAGCTTCCCCCATAGTTAAACGTTTAAGCCCATGTTGTAGACAATAAACATCTAGGTAATAGATACAGTGGAGTCCAAAGAGAAATTCAGTTCAAAAGGGCAAGACTCAGTTGTGTCTACTGGTATTTGAGATGCTCTAGAGGATTTGAGACTTCCACTGAAGACTGGCAAATAAGGCCTCCTGAAAGACCTAGTTCTTTCCAAAACAGCTGAAAGCAATGCCTCATGCTCTAGCACATCACAAATGACACTAGTCATTAATGTTTAGGTGAATTATTTGTACTTTAATAGTTTACTTTAGGTTAAGGTGATTGTTAGGATCCAGTGATTGCATTAACTATATCTTCATTGACTATAATGGGAGCTAGATAGCTAGTTCACTTTTATTTACACTCATATTTACAGGTCTCACTCTGAAGCCAATTACCAGATGTTGTCTACTTTTGGTGACAGCCATAAAAACTAATTCACTTCACAATATCTACAGAGAAGGTCATCATAAGCATGAGTAAGAGAATGAAAAACATCTTTCATATAAGAAAAATCAGAAAAAAAGAGCTTTGGAAAGACACTGTTATGACTTTCAGATGGTATATGAAACGAGGGAAACTAATTATTTAGGATGAAGAGCAACACTGGCAGAAGAGCAAAGGGGTATATTTTGGCCACGGGAAAAAACGTGAATTTCCTATCAAGGGAAAGTTTTTAATGATGACAAGCTGGAATACTGTGAATAGGCAACTGGTATAATTTTTAAATTGAGTTTGATTACATATGAAACTATGTCTGAATACTGCATGTTTTTGACCAAAAAAGTCATTTACAGTCCCCTCTCCAATGTGAGTGAACTGAAGATTTAAAACCTTTTTCCCACCTAAATGATTAGTCATAAGGGCTTGTCTAACCTTCATGGAAACTGACGTCAACAAACCTGCTGAGAATTTTATTATTGAGATCATTGGAGTCACTGTGGCACTTGCATTCTGAAGGGCTTTGACAGCTTAAAATTTTCCAGGAGAAAAATGGTCATATCTCTGGCAATCTCTTTGCATTGACCTGCTGTTTGAACAAAATCCTTCTATTAGTCAAATTTGTGGGTACTTCAGTTAATAAGTAAATTGGTTTTAAATTAGATGTTTTTAAAATCGGCTTATCACTGACTGTGCTCAGATGGTAAAACCTTAATGTGAAGTTAGTGCAGCTTAGGTATCTATTATTGAGATCATTCCGACTGGAGTCCAATTCAATGACACTTACTTGCGGGTTAATGTTAATTCAGAATTAATCACTGAAGATACGCAAGGTCATGTATTGAATGAGTTAGTTTAAACGAACAACTAGGATGCTACTCCTAGGCACTCAGCAAGTCTTTGGATGCTCCTTCACTAGGTTAATGTTGCCATCTATTATACACTGCATTCTATACTGGTTTCTCTTTTATGGCATGCTTCATTATGAAATTCATTTTCTGTCTATGATTTTACATTAACCTTAACTGTATCTGTGAAACTGTCAGCATTCAAAACAATTACCTTTTTGTTCTATGCTGAAGATAAGTTAGCAGTTGTAATTGGTTGGTATTTTGAACAGCTTACCCCAATGAGATTTATCAAACAGCAAATATTGCTAGGCAAAATGGAATTTTATCAGTAATAGTGTAGTGACTTTTATGATGAATTATTCCTTTGATTCTCATCATTTCAGCATTGTCTTTAATGAATGTGGAAAAACAAAGAAGAATGATATTGTCTGCTTTGTAAAATTTCTAATCAAAGAACTCCTTATCAGTTATGCTTTAAGGATAATGAATCCTCAGGAAGAAGTGTATATTGAGTTATTTAGGGTATAGGCCAGGACCAGGCATGGGCTTTTTATTCTGTGTTTTTGCATTGGAACAGGATCCAGCTCCATGAAGACGGCTTTTAGGTGTCAGTTCAGTACAAATGCTGAGCAACCATTATAACAATATAACAAATACACATTCATTGAAAAAGGACCCCAGCACTATTTTCAAAATAACTATCATTTGCCAAATGAACAGTACAAGTTTTTAAATTTTCTTTTAATCATAAACCAGAGTTAACCTGACTCCGTATGATGATTTTTAGACATCAGCTGAAGGCACTAGCCATGCTACACTATTAATGTATTGGAGAGTTAACAAAGTAGATACTGAACCATGCTCTGTCTATAAGATTTATTTGGTACGTAAAACTCATTATTTATTAGTGCATTCATGGGAACTTTGCTTCAACAACTACTTCTTTTAGAAAACTTGGGATATGCATCTATGTCATGTAAAAAAAATAGACAAAATAGTGAAATGTAAAAATTAAAATGTTCGTGTTCTGAGGTCCAAAAGTGAGACTTAATGAAAAGAGGTCAAAACCACAGCGGTAGAAAAAGCAATAGAGATAGAAAAATAATATTCTCAAATTGACAGTCACGCTGCTTAAGTGTTCTGCCTTAGTCTTCTATATTATTCTAGCTTTTTATTGGCTGCACAATGGTCAGTTTTCATTTGCTTTGCAGTGGAGAAGCTTTCAGNTTCACGCTGCTTAAGTGTTCTGCCTTAGTTTTCTATATTATTCTAGCTTTTTATTGGCTGAACAATGGTCAGTTTTCATTTGCTTTGCAGTGGAGAAGCTTTCAGCCTTTTAGTTTTTCAGTTTTCTTTTGTTCTAGATTTGCATCTTCTTTATTAGTAGAGCAATTAAGCAATTTAAAAGTGGAATATTTGCCTTTGAGCTATCATCTTATAGACAAATAAGGAAAAATAAAGAAAACCTTTTAAGAGAGAAGAAAATGTTTCACACTTTGTGAAAGTTTATTTAGATAGCACTTTGGAGGATTCATTTCGCTTAATTTTGTGATCTAAATTAGGAACCTTGTATAAACTAGGCTCCTTCAATGGTTAATGGTGTCCTAATATTCTTCTTTTAATGATTTTTACTATTTAAGAGTTGGAATGAATGCCTTTTTATGTTACTTAGTCAGCTTTCCCACTATATAAGGGTCTGGGAAAAATATGTTTATTTAAACGCATAGATTTGCAGTAATGAGACCACATAAAATACCAAAATTCATTACTAACGTTATACTTAACTCTAAAGATATTGGCTGCTTTTATGCCTGAACGAGCATTTCTTTCCATTCTTCTAAGCTAAAGAGAAATTCTGTTTTGTAGCTGAAAAAAGCATTTCCAAATCCTAATGCTATCTGTTTAATATTGCTGCCACTTTCTTCTAGGAAAAGAAGAAAGTAAGAAGGGAAGGAAGGAAGCAGGGAAGGAAGGAAGCAAGGAAGGAAGGAAGGAAGCAAGGAAGCAAGAAAGCGAGGAAATTATGCTCTTTTTTATTTGGTTGTTTAGTTGGGGTTTTTTTTTGTTACAGCCTCTTATTTGTGAAGTTTGTGTACCAGATTCATAAAATACTACTACCTATATAAGGTCACATGAAGATTAAAAACAATGCCAGAGAAGGTTGACTTCGAAATGTGGTGGGCGCTTAAGATAGCCTATACTTTCCCCTCTCTCCTTACTGTATTAAGCATTTTGCTGATTTTCTGAGAAAAAATTCTGGGGACTCTCTACCTTCTTCACCTGAAAGAAACGTGTTTGAATTAGCTCTTCTTCTTAGTCATGGTCCAAGACACAAGCAAGTTAGATAAAAGGAGAGTAGTCTGTCTTTATCTAGATTTTTAAAAAAGAAAAAAAAAAGTCAGTGTGAACTCTGGTTACCCCTTCTAACAAGGAGCTGAGATCTTAATCTTTGATGAGAATTCTGAGTGACAGATCCTGAATTAGCAAAGGTTGTAACATATATCCTTCTGTCAGATATCTAAATTCAGAGATGAATGGGATTTTAGCTATTTTGAAACCTAATACCAGTTTTCTTTCCCCTTTCACAATACAGGATTTGTTTGTCCTTCCTGGGTACTTCTCCTGTCCCAGGCACTGTAAGGACACCTTGTGCCCCAGGAACCTGTATCCATTTTGGGATATAAGATATGAGAATGTATACACTAATTTAATACATTATCAAGGAACATGGTATTAGTTCAGTGAGTTAAACATGTTTCTCAAGGTCATCTATTACCTCTTACTTTCTTTTCCCCCAGAGTCATGCTTAAAAATATAAATCTAGATGTAAAAATTTAAAATTAATTCCAGTGTGATGTTTGCTATTACTGTATATATTGTTTTTACGTATAAGGGAGAGAGATAAGCTTATAAAAATGCAATATTATTTCTAGTTTGGAATTGTGCTACTAGCAGCTGCTGCGTATGCTGTAAAAAGTTTCCCTGATAAAGAAGATAATAATGTGTATCTCAGCGGAATTTTTGTTTGAATATGTTTAAACAGATAGGTATGAATATGCATGCGCATTATAATTAAATCTCAAGGAAATAAGGTTTCATTTCAAAATTGTCATGAACTGAAACTCTAGGTCAAATATTATTTTAATCATTGTAAACATTTTCAGACACTGTTTCAAGTTTAATTATAAGTGCAGCCTGAAACAATATCATTAACAGATTCACTATCTGCTTTACATATCTTGACCATAAGAAATAATGAATGGTTATCACCAGAATTTAACAGTATTAATTACTATTAGTTAGTTTATACCGCATAGTTTAGGGAAAAACAACAAATCCCCAAAGATAAAGTAATCCCAAGTCACAAAAGTCTTCTAGGAAAGTTCAGCCATAAACTTCAATGCTTTTGGCATTTATAAATTATTTGGTTCATTATAAAAAAGACAGTTTGACATTTGCAAACACTACAAAATTCCCATGTCTGATTGGATCAAGTACATAAGATTGCCGGGGATTATATGGTCTTTCCAGAGGAGCCTTAATTTTTCATGGTCTAACACAGAGTATACATACGATAGCTTTTTCACCAGAGCGTCATAACACTAGTCGTATGTCAGCCACACTGCCATCATGAGTTATGCTAAAGTACCACTTGCCTCCTTGACTTGCATGTGACTGCTTGAATTAGCGTATATGCATGTTCATTTTTTTTTAATGATAACTACACCATTACTATATTTGGGGTATGTTGGTTGATTATGCCAATTATTTGACAATATTACATGTGATATTGTATGGGAAAGTGAATTCTGTTTTTTATGACTTCAAAAATGTATGTGTCTCTTCTTATGGAATCATAGTATCATAGAATCACGGAATCATTTAGATTGGAAAAGATCATTGAGTTCAACCATAAACCTAACGCTGCCAAATCCACCACTAAACCATGTCCCTAAGCGCCACATCTACACAACTTTTAAATACATCCGGGGTGGTGACTTGACCATTTCCCTGGGTAGCCTGTTCCAATACAATAGCCATTTCAGTGAGGAAATTTTTCCTATGACCCCCCTCCGCCCCGCCCTTGCACAACTTGAGGCTGTTTCCTCTTGTCCTATCACTTCTTACTTGGGAGAAAAGACCAACCCCCACATCGCTACAACCTCCTTTCAGGTAGCTGTAGAGAGCAATAAAGTGTCCCCTCAGCCTCCTTGTCTCCAGACTAAACAACCCCGGTTCCCTCAGTTGCTCCTTATAAGACTTGTTCTCGAGACCCTTGACCAGCTTTGTTGCTCTTCCTCGAATGTGGCAAAACAATAACTTTTTTTCTGTTTGTCCCCCTAACTCCACTGCTATAACATTACAAATCATTTACTATCTTTAGTGAATTATGAATAATGTATTGTTGAAAGCAATATACTTTTCATATTTCTATAGAAATATATTATGAATTTTTTTTGTTTATTTATTGTAATCTTGAAGCAGATTAAAAGCTTTCATCAAACTTTGAAATGCGTTATAGTATGGGAAATTTGCTAAGAACATTGTTGCTGTTAAATATTACATGTCTCTATGACATGTAATTTTTACCCCTAAATATTTTCTCTCATTTATGCTTAAGTAAATCTTAAAAAAAAACCCCAACCTTAGTCTTAATCAAAGAAAAACTCTTAACATTGAAAAAAATTGTATGAGATGTTGTAAAACAACTTACCATTGCTAAAATCCATATCAGAGCATGCCAAAAATTGTTAGCAGCATAGGAAAAATAAAAACAAAAAAAAGAAATCTGAAAAAAGAGGAATGTTCAGAAAAAACTTCCCAGTAATACTGTGGTAAATTGTCATCGATCACAAAGCAGTAAAGATTATTGTGCCAATGGTTATTAGTAACAGTTACTTAAGAAATTCATAACGAGTATTCATAACTTGCTTTATTTTTCTAAATATGCATCTCATTTGAAAGGAGTGTGTACTTCTGCATTTAATTAGTGTGTCCAGAACACTAAACAGTCAAGCTTTTTTTTTTTTTTATAGCAACACTTAAATTAAAAAAAAAAAGTGTTTTCTTGGGGGAGGAGGGAGGGGTCAGGTTCTTTTATTTGTTTGGTTTTTTGCTTTTTTGTTAGTTTGTTTTATGGTTGGTTTTTTTTGTTATTTCCTTGCTCGCTTGATTGTTGGTTTTAGTTTTCCTTATTTCTTTGTGTGTATTTTACATAATAATTTATGGTGCTTAATGGAACTTCACAGATTACTAAGTAGTATCTTGCAGACCTGGAAAGGTTGTCACAGTCAAATCAACATCTCTGTATTAAAGTAATGTCATTTTTATATTAAATTAAAAAACATCACAAACGTGTTTAGGCTGTTGTAAAATTTTTTCCATCATTAATATCCAAGACCATGTGGTCTTCTGCACCTTGTGTACCCACCTTTTTTCAATCACAGTATTATTTTACAAGACAGGAATATCTCATAAGACTTTTAGAAAATCAACTACATTAAAAAACTCATGTTAGTTGTCTACAGTTGGATTTTATACCATGGAAAATAATTCTAATAATTTGAATACAGGAAATTAATCACTGTTCTCTAGAATTTAAACATGAGACAGGAACAATTAAGAACAGTCTGAGTATGGCACAACATACCTCCATATCCTATTGGCAAATTAAAATGTTTAATACTGTTTTCTTGATTTACAATGGGTAAATCTGGGGTAAGTTAAGTTAGGGAAAGGATTGGATTTTAATACTTTGGTTATGGGTTTGTATTATGCAAAGTAAGGCTCTATATGACTATTATGATAGATATTTTTAGTTGAACCTGTGTCTTTCTCTTCGAGTTTAAATAAGAAGGGGCTGTACTTTTGAAGGAGAAAGAATTTTGGTTTTTCCTCACTCTTAATTCAATATTGTCAAAAACTGTAATTTGTATATCCATGAGAAGAGTAATCCCATCTCTAAATAGCCTATGACTATCTATTAATATTTTTTGGTTTGTGTAACAACTATAAAATCTAGTATTAATCATAGACAACCATATCAACATAAAAAGTGTAACATATTCCTTTTAATATTTTCAGAAAGATCTCTTTCCTGAAAAGTGTGAATGTTATTTGTAATATATGTGCATATTTGCATATGTAGAGACATAAAGGTGTATACATAGCTTATATTTATTAATGTATTTCTTCAAAACATATTTACAGATGAAAATGCAATAGACTGGAAAACACTGAAGAAAGACACTGGATTTCAAAAACAAAATCCTTGACAATTTAAGAATACTTTAACTCTTTATTACCAGAAAATTGCACTGCTGTCATCCTTTTCTCAAGTCCCACGTCAATTTTTTAGCAAGATAATTACAGCACAGGGTGGAGAGATACGATAGTGTTACCATTTGCAAAGCTGCAATTAAGTCTGAATTAACCTGCCTTTATAATCCCTTCATCGCAGTTATTTTTTCTCTTTTTTTAATCTCACTGGACTGAAAAGGCTCATGCTGGTTCCCAGCCCCCGTATTATCTGTCTCAATTTTATTTTTTACGAAACTTTCTAAAAAAGGCTGTGCTGTTTTTGAATAGCAAACTTGACTGAAATGAAGTTTTTTACAGAATCACAGAAAGGTTTAGGTTGGAAGGTTGTCTAGTCCAAACCCATGCTTGAAACAGCACTAACTTCTTATTTAGATCAGGTTGCTCAGGGCCTGGTCTCATGAAGTTTGGAATATCCCCAAGGATAGAGGGTACACAGACTCTCTGGGCAACCTCTTCCAGTGCTTAACCACCCTAAATGTGAAGTGTAATCTAGTAACATCCAGTTTGAACTTCCCTTGCTGCAGTTTGTGATTGTGGTCTCTTGATCTGCTGTGTGTCTATCTCTGTGAAAAGTCTGGCCCCACCTTCTCTATAGCCTCATTCAGGCGGTGGAAGACAGCAGTTAGATCCCCTGTAAGCAGCCTTTTCTCCAGGCTAAGCAAACTCAATTCCCTCAGCATCACCTCATACATCATATATCCCAGATTACCTCTCTTTGTTTTTTCAACATCTCTCTTCTGCTGGACAGAAACCACCCCAAGCTGGAAGAGCATCCCAGATCCCTGAACAGGGGAAAACTAATCACTTTCTCAACCTGCTGTCTACCCTTTCGTGAACACGGCGTAGTGTGTGATTAGCCCTCATTGCACTCCTGACTCTGGTTCAGCTTGTTGCCCACCAGAACTCTCAGAGCCTTCTCACTAAGTGCAAAAAGAACAATTTGTATATGCAAGGGAAATAATTTATTGTTAACCTGTAAGTAAAGTCGTAACACCAAAAATTACCATTAGTACAGTTACAATGACACTAGCAGTTCAAATAATATACAGTTAAAATGATAAACGCACAGTCTAGTAACTACCCCTTTCTCTGATGTCATGTTCATTGGACCAGATGATCCTTGAGGTCCTTTCCAACCTGATATTCTGTGATTCCATGATCCTTCCATTGCCCTTCTGACACCTAAAGGTGAGGTGTGGAGGTGGTGCCTTCTGTCTGTGTGCACGGGCAGGTATTCAGCGGAGTCATCAGCATGGCAAGTCCTCTGCCGGAGGTATGATGCTGATGGTTTCATTCTCTGCCCTTTGGGTCTACTTTTCTATGTTTATTGAGGTGCTTAAAGCCTTACTGTTTCTTCACTACTCTGTGTCTAAATTTACTATGGTGTCTTTCACATACGTTGGATACTGCTTCTTCATTCTCCATGTTCCCCTTTCCAAATTGGTTTTACCCAGCTCCCAAGTCTTTACTCCTTTGATGGCAAATAACTCGCCAATAAATGATGAGTTGTTTACAGGGGTCCTCTATATTAACCAGCGCCAGTGTTTTCAAGGCCTTTGAGATCATCCTGCCCCTTTAACCCTCTATGCTACATTTTATTCCAGGGTCACACATATTCATTCTACACAGAATGAAGGTACCTGCATATATATCTACATATACGTGTATATGCATACCTAAATAAAAATAGCAATAACAAGTAGTTTTTCAGTGTAGAATGAACTGTCTGTGACCCTAGATAAATAAATACAGATATATACATATACATAAGTATGTATGCATATCCCAATACTGTATCAGTTATACCAAGCCAAGCAAAAATTAAAATAAGCTAAGCAATAGTAACTTGGCCATTCAATGATTGCTATTACAAGCTACAAAAATCTCCAAGCAGCACAAATCCAGAGTAAACCAGGGGTCCTGGGACCTGCTACAAGCAATCTTAACATCTTATTTCCTGGCGCTACAAGGGCACAAAGACCTACCTGTAATGTCTACTATTTTCATGAAGAAAAAAAATGATTCTTTTTTTCAATTTCTGGACACCAAAAAATGATCTTCTCTAAATTTAATATGGTATCCAGTACCCTGGTTGGAACATCCCCAGATTCATAATCACAGACATTTAGGCCATATTTGTGGGAGGCTGCTTTCTCTGTGACACACGAGGAGTCACTGGGGAGAAAGTTTCTGACTCCCTTTTCTTCTAAAGGAAAAAAAGTAATCTACATGCTTTTTTTTCAAAATCTGCTTTTTGCTATCTTATTGTCAAATATAACTGATTGTACACCATAGAGGTATATAGATGTTAGTTTAGAAAGCTGAATTTCAACAGGTAAGCACTATCAGGTCTGTTGGACAGTTTATCTGAATATTTTCCCATAACATCTGTAAATGAAAAGTGTGATATAAAATTTTAAAACTTACAAATCTAGATGGACTTCAGTTATAAAGCTAGAAGTTTAGGTTACTGATATGTCTCTTAGACTCAGATGAACTCCTAAAGCACAAGTTTCAAGCTGTGGTAGCATGCTGCTGCTGCTACTTTGTTCACTTTTATGGTTAGAGGACATCAAAGCTGTAATTGAGAAAACACCTCATCCTCATTTTAATGAGGAAGTCATGAGACTGGGTAAACGGAGTGTGGATATCAGATGCACACACACACACAGAGGCTAGAAAATGATTTTGGTTAATTTACTGTTTACATATCTTTAATTAAAATGCTATCTTTGCAAGACAAATGCTGAACATAATCCTGGGATTATGTGCTACTGATTCTTAGACTTGTTTCTTAATCCATTTCCTTTATTTATTAAAGAGAAATGTTGATCTATTACTTTGTGACCTAGTAGTCATTTATTTCAGTAAGATGTTTTTGCTTTTCTAGAATCATAAAAAATGAAAAAAAACTTCTTTTTTTGTCTGAAAGAAAGATAAGAAGTGGATGTAATATGTTTTGCCAGATAATAAGCCTTATGATATTTTCTTATTTGACATTTCCATAAGCAAATAAGTAAAATACAGTCTAGATTATATGATAGAAGGAGACGTGCAATTAGCTGAGAAACCTCTATTCAAAGCGCAAGCAGCAGTTATAGGATATGTCAGAGGGATTTCTACAGGGATCAGTTTTGGGCCAGATAAACTCAGTATTTAAATTAGTAATGTGGAAGTAAGGATAATATTAAACACGGAAAAGTTATAAGAACTTCAGAAGACATGACTGGAGATTATCATCTCACTGAAAATTTAAGAAATGTCTGAAATAAATAGGATGCAAATGAATAATTGCTACTGCAAAATTTCCAGAGGACAAGAATCTAGGTTAAAAAAAAACCAACAAAATCTTGTTTATCAATATAAAGGTCCCAGTTGGGTCATTGTTCTGGACAATTTTACATTAAAAAAATATTTTGAAATTGAGCAGTTAGACTAAATCCCAAATAAATGAAATAATAATGATTTACAAGTCTAAAACACATAGTGTATGAGAAAGAATGAAGGACCTATATTAGTTTGGCCCAAAGAAGACTACAGGAACATGTGATAGAAGTCTTTGTGTATGTAAAAAGGAGAAAAATCCCAACCAAACAACAAAACCCCAACAATTTGCTAGATCTACTGGGAATAAAATAGCAATCAATGTGCTTTTGTCCAGTAAAACTGTTCTATGATACTAACTTTTTTTTTAAACAATTTTGTCTGTGAAGCTTTAATCATTTGAAGAAATGCTATTTATAAATGTAACAGCTGGAAATATTTTCCTCTATTCTACTTTTTATCAGAAAAATTTGCTTGACCAATATAACAGTATTTCACTAGAACATACTTTTGAGATATCTTCCAGCTCTTACATCCTAACAAGCTGCAACTGTATGCCACATAAAAAAGAAATACAGATTTTAAAGATTTCTAGGTGTGGATTATAGAGTTTTTCTTTTCTGCCCTTAAAAATATAGACATCCAGGGATCCTTTTCAATCAAATGTTACATAATTTTGAAGGTTTTTTCTTTCTTTTTTTTTATAATGCGACAGCTTAAGTTACACAGATTTTCTGTAACAATGATTTTCAATAATAATGAAAATTTTCAAGTAAAATTTGCAAATCTCAGGGTATGTCTTTACTGATATATTGACTGTGTAGTCATTCTTTTCACAGAACTATCAGTTGCACACAACAAAAAAAAAATTGTGGACCTACATTTCTATTTGTATATGTTATAGTTGGTCTGCATTTGCTAGCTTATCAGACCAGACATTGCATGTGGTTAGGAAAATTTAGCTTGTAATGACAATGCTATCTGCATCTGGGCTAACTTAATGCAAGATTAAAGTTTAAATCTGTCCAATAAAATTCACACACTATGTTAAATGTGAAACTTACCTGAATTCCAACCAACTTTTAAAGTTACATCAAAGACCACAGTAAGGAGATATTTTCTCAAATAGAAACACTAAATAACAAGGTGGAGAAAGTTATTAATCGTTGAGTTTTAAAATCTCCAGATATAATACAATCTTGACTGAATTATGTTTTTATAGCAAAGGACTGACCTTTTCTATAAAAATTGAAGTTAGAACACATATTAGCAAAAAGCAGTACCTCTCTTCAAGTTAGGAAATGAGTGTTTTGATTTCATTAAACTTAACAGTTACATAGTAAATATTTCAAAATAAAAAGTTTAATGTAAGTACTTTTAATCATTCATATAAAATATTTTTTGAATGCAATGGCATCAGGTTTTTTGTTACTATAACTAATACTTACATAACTAAAATCTTTTTTTTTTCCAATTTTAAAAACAAACATTATCTCACTAAAATGTCGCTTCCTACTGAATTAACACAGTACTTTTTTCTTTATTTACATTAAATTCAACAGATGTTATTGAGTTGATTCCATTTTTTATGTAAGATGGTGACAATAAAATTAGGACTTTTTTTCAAAAAGGTAATTGTAAAATTGACCTTATTAAAATTCCACTTCCTCCATAATTAAAAAAAACTAATTACTTGTAGTAATTGGATGAGAAATGACATTTTCAGTTCATTAATATTCAACAAATTGTTTTTGAAGATGTTCTTGCATGGTTAGTAGTCAGTCTTGAACATTTCTGTTCATTTCTTATTTAAAAGTCATCTGGAGTAATAGTTTGCATTTTAATAAGACAATCCTTTATGAATTGATTTTATTTATAAGGTTTTTAATTGCTAATTAATGTGTGAAAATATCTGTCTCCTGTAATATTTGTAACACATGAAGTGAAAGGTGAATGTAATAGAACAACAATTTGCACATGATGCATCACTCTAAATAAGCATGAAAGATACAATATTTCCCATCTATGAATTTTCATTATTCTTTCTAGAAATGTCAAAACCAAGTTTAATATGTCACGGTACTGTGCACCTGAATAAAGAAGTCAATTTATCTAATATCACAAAGTAGAGGCAAATCAAAATAATTATGTATGAATGATTTTATTAACCAGCAAAATACTACTGAGATCATTTCAAGGTGTGTACTGTTTATATTATTTGATGTAATAACATTTGAATTGGTATCTTATATGCACTCGTATTGTCTTTATGGATCTTTGAATATATGTGTCTATATTTTTAACCTTGAAGTGTAATTCCTCTGATGTCCCTAGAACAGTCAGAGCTCAGACAAGCTCAGACAGAGCTATGAAGAGATTTCCCTTCTGATAAGCCTGAACCATGAGCTGGAGTGATCACTTTTCAGGGTAAGTGTCAAATTGCCAATAAAAAACTGTCAGATGAAGTCAAATGTGAATTCATTTTGAGTGACATGTCTGCATCAGAAGTTGAACTGAAATGATTGCACACTTTCTTATTGTCAGGCAAAAAATCTTCATGTGATTTCAGGGTTTATATTCCCATATAATTTTTGGATAACTCTGCTTCTATTTCTTACACCTCAATATCTTCAGATATTTAACCTGCATGTATCAGCAGTGGAAATTCATCTGCCTGGGAAACTCTGTCTTTCAGGAATTTTGGGAGATTCCAAAGTTAGGCTGCATCTGAGAGAGAATTTTGAGGGTGACAGTATTGCATTGAAGGCCATTTTTTTAATGTATCATTCAGAATCACCTCCAAACTTTTTGTTTTCATGTCCCTTTTACCCCGGGAGCCTTTACTCTTAGAATGTTTCTCTCAGGCCTTTTCATTTCCCCTTAAGGCTTTTCCATTCAAAAAGTAAATGAACTTAGTCAATAAAAAAATATTTTGTTTTGATCTGGAGGAACTAATGTTGTATATAATCTACTACTTCAATTAAAACATTGTCGTGGTGGCTTTTGGGGTTTCATTGGCAGCAGTGTATATTACACAATAGCTACTCCTGCACCAATGTTTCATCAGAAACCACCCCTACAACACATTCAGGAAAACAGACAATAAAATAATGATTTTAAGAAAATAACATTCCTTATCAAAACAGCCCAAAAAGTTATGATCCCCTCACTCTGATGGTGTCACTTTGGCATAAGCATTAAAGGGTGAAGTAAACCTTCCCCAGGTAAAACCAAAAGTGTAATTAGCAATAGAATACATCTGAATTCTGAACCACACCAAAATAACACGTTTAAACCATCACATACAAAGACAAAGAGCAAATAAACCATGAAACACATTCGGCAGGTTAAGCAGAGTTGCATCAATTCACTTCAAACAAAGCTCTCTAAAGACATGGTATAACACTTCACTTAAGAACGATGTGATGTAAGCTGTCTGTTTTAAAACTCCGAGCAAGCTGGAATTCAAACTAATCAGACAATCTATCAGAGCCCTGCTTGAGCCCCACTCGAGCCCCATGTTGGGCACCAATAAATCTGTCATGGTTTAGGCTAGACTGGCTACTGAGGTGAAACGACAGATGCTCTCCCTCACCTCTGTCTTCAGGGAGAGGAGGGAGAGAGAGAGAGAGAGAGACTTGAGTTTAGAAGGAACTGAACTACGTCAATGAAATATTAGTAATAAAAANAGAGAGAGAGAGAGACTTGAGTTTAGAAGGAACTGAACTACGTCAATGAAATATTAGTAATAAAATAACAAAAAGAAAATAATGAAATATATACAAAACCATATCAAGCTC
>RSEF01000001.1:21686690-21698960 GCA_003993805.1 Himantopus leucocephalus | reverse complement strand
TGTTCCAGTATTTAAAGGGTGGCTACAAAGAAGATGAAGACTCCCTTTTTACAAGGAGTCACATGGAAAAGATGAGGGGTAATGGGTACAAGTTACTCTTGGGGATATTCCAATTGGACATAGGAGGAAAATTTTTCACAATGAGAACAATCAGCATTTGGAATAATCTCCCCAGCAAAGTGGTGGATTCCCCAACACTGGACGTTTTTAAGATTCAGCTGAACAGGGTGCTGGACCATCTTGTCTGGACCATGCTTTTGTGAAGAAAGATTGGACCAGATGATCCTTGAGGTCCCTTCCAAGCTGGTATTCTATGATTCTATGACACTATGTCCTAGAAGCACTATTCTGTGGAATGAATATTAAAAATTGTGAACTGTGGAAATTATTATTTTCTCCCTTAATCCAATGAGATAAAAATGGTGGACTAAATCTTTGAAGGTTTTGAAGACATATTAGGGAGCCATAGTTCATTGTCTTATATTTTTATTAAATACTCTGCTATTTTCAATGATTTTATTGAAATCAGATGTTGCTGAATTTTCTGGGTTTTTCTTAAAATATGTACATGTAATATGACTTACCCAAAAGGCTAAGGCTTGCAAGATTTCTAATGCCTGTGACTTTAAAGTTCGTGAGGAGAGGCTTATTTACTGTGTTTATAAAGGTTTAAAATAAACTAATGATAATAATAGCAGTAAAGGTAATGGTATGTCTGAAGATGCCTGACATTCTACTACGAAGCCGGAATGAAAGTTACCCTGGGTAAACCATATGTCAAGCCAGAATCCAATTGCCCTTCATGACTGAAGACGTGCTGCTCATTGTAGCAGACCTCAGAACAGTGTAGCATTGCCTTTTTTATCTCTGTCCTCAATGATGCTTCTTTTTGTGCTACATTATTCTTTGAATCCTTTCCAAAGAACTTGGTAAGTGGGTCTAGTCCATTAGCTCAGATTTACTCCCACTTCTCTTTCTTTACTTTTTTTTCATGTGTCAAATGCAGTCACAAGCAGATTTTTTTCTGGTCAGTGTACTGTGACTCCTTTTAAAATTCTGCACTGTTAGAGAGTAGTTGCAGCTCTACTTTCTTATCCATTTCTGCTTTGTCATGAGTTATTTACTTTTTCCTCATAACATTTCCATTCTGCAACCCCTGGCCCCAGTTCCAGATAAATATTTTCAGTAATGCCAGATAATCCCTTTGCTTCTTCTTGTGGATGTTTCCATTAACCAACAGATTGCTGACTGGAAACTTACACCTGCCAATACCAGGTTAACTTGCACAGTGGTGGTCTGTTCTCTGTACAGCTTTGGAAACAGCATGCACCCCTCTGTGCTCATATCTACTGCTCTACCAGTGTGAGTGTGTGTTTTATGAATCCAGTCCTTTCTGTTGACAGCTGATCTTCAGACCCAGCAGGAGGTCCAGGAAGAGTATCTGAAATAAAACCTCACCTCACCGTAGCAAGTATTTTCCATTACTTGTAGGAAACTGACCTACTCCTGAAAGTCAGGGAAGTTAAGTACAGCATAGAACTGACTTAAGCAATTACAGCATATATAGTGTTTTTCTTCACTACAATATAATTAAAATGTACTGTATATATTTATCTTGTTTAGGTCTTGAATTATGCACATTATTTGCCCATTTCTGTTATGTTTTCCCACAAACTTTACTCTGACTGCCTGTGGTAAAGTACTATGAACTGCACAAACATACCTACTTTAATAGCTTTCTCCAATAAGGAGGTCAATAGAAATAGAACATACTGACCCATAATTGAATGCAAGAGATTTACTGAAACTGATTAAGCTTTCAGAGTCACGCATAGGCAGCTATGCTCATACATTCAACCATGCTGTAAGTGCATATCTTCCCTAATACTGACTTGCAGATTCAGCAGTCATGTGCTAGGTCAAAGAATATACTCATGATAGAGCAACCTGAAAGTGGCTGGCTGAATAATAATAATTGCAATTAATAAAAACAGTCATAAACTTTTCTTTAGTTCATTCTTTACCTTTATTTGCCCTCTGTAGTATCCAATGGGGAATCCTTGAAGACATGACAACTTTTTAATTTAGAAAGTTAAAAAGATTAGTTACATTATGCTACACTTCCATTAGACTATGTCTTAATCAATAGAAGGCCAAAGGCTTATGAATAATCTAAACCTAAATCTTTTTGCATTCATACAATATACTATAAATGTTCTGTTAATGTAAGTATTAAGAACATTTCCTCTGTCTCTAAACTTGAAGCAAACATTCTAGAGGAATAAGCTTCCTTTCTGCAACAGACCCAAACTGTGTTTTATTTCACAATGTGTCTCATAAGAAAGGAATTATGCAAAGAGTATACGTGGCATTCAGAGGCATTTTTATAAGCATTTATATAAAAGTTTTCTATGCTTTGGGATTTTCTATAGATTTGCAGTTTATCTTTGAATTTATGTCTGACCAAATGGGCACAGTAAATGAAATTCTCGTGAAAATACATTAATTAGAATAATTTGCTTTGTTGACAACATAAACAAAATTGCCTCCAGGTCTGAATAATCTGATAGATTAGTAGTTTATTAATTATTCTTTATTTCTAATCCAAAAAACTATATTTCTGAGTTGTGGTGTATCTTCTAATTTCATATATATTTTATCACAAAGAAAAAGTTTGCATGGATAAGAAAATATTAATGTTAATGAAATGAGACTAAGTATCAGAAGAGCTAGAAACTAATAGATTTTACTACTTTTACTTGTAATGAATAGATTCATACATCTTAAGTAGTCTCACTAAAATGAAGGAACAGTATTAGAGTAGTAGAATCTGTCCTTGGCAAAAAAGCAATTTCTAAAACTTAAGGAGCTGTGTGGCTTTTCACAGAAAATTTCGGCAAGGAAACGTATTCTAATTAGAATCAGTTCTGTTTTCATAACAAAATATATAAATCCTTTGCCCTTCCCCTCGCTGCAGTCAGATCATTTAGAAAAAAACAAACTCTCTTTGTTCCTTAGGAACATCTGATGTTAGAATCCTCTATTTGAAGAATCATAATAATGTCCCCAATAGTTAATTGTGATGTTGCAAATACAAGATAATGATTTTCAAGTGGAAGATAAATAGGAGGACTGGATCAGCTCTGAAGGAACAAAGATCTTGCATTCTCGTAAATGTTCTTGGGAACAAAATAAAACTGCACGAAGTGAAAAGTTTCAAAAATACATATGTCAGCAAGTTTGACAAAACATTTCATGAAACATCAAAATATTTTATTAAAGAAAATAGCAGACATATTTTAAGAATGGGGAACTATACTTTGGGACCTTATACTCCTGTAGAATGGATTACAAAGAATGGTATTTTGCAAGAATTCTGAAAGACTAAACCAAATATGTTCCTAGAGATGGGAGACACTGTCCTTTGAATGCCCTTTGGAGTACAGGCATCTCTGGATTAAATTTTACTAAAGTTACAGCCCAATGTGGGAGTATTCGTATATATACTCACTATGTAGTGAATAAGAGCCAAGAACAGGCATTGTTTTGTTAAGCCATATACAAACATAGGACTTCTCAGGACTCCTTCATACCTGTACTGTGAATACAGAGACAAGGAAAGGAAATTAATCTCTGAACTGGCATCTGAATGGATTGAAGTTTGATACACTTGCTCTGAGCAAACTAATACCAAATCAGTATATATTTACATGTGTAGCTCTATCAACACAATCGCAACTGTTTAATCATACGGTGCTTTCTTTCTGTGGAGTTGCTTTGACCTGCACTACAGTTTTACTAGCTTAGACCACTGTTTTCCTAGGGAAGTCTTCACCATACTTCATTTTTCAATTTAAATATAATTTCAAAGATAACATCAGAGATCTAAACAGACAATCCAGCTAAAGGCAGAGTAGGAGAACATATCTTATGTGTCAGGAAGCTCTTTGCTGTACTGAGGCGAAAGAACTGAAGGTTCATACTTACCCATTTTCAAATGGAATGGGAAGTGACAGAAATTTACTTTTCCAGATTTTGAACATTTTTAATGGCAAGGGTTTTTTTGAAATTTATTTAGAAGAAGCAGTACAGTATTTCTGACATCTTCACTGAAAAGATATGAGACAATGATAGATAGCTTTCCGAATAAGGAAGAACTTGACTTCCTTGCACCCTTTTTCCCAGTCTAATAAGCTGCATAATATCAAATCTTACCACTACTTTCAACCATTAATTCTTATTGAACATGATTAATTATTCCTGCTCTGGCTTCCTTACAGATGGAGGCATAACAAGATCAGGGAGACACTAAAGGAAGACAGAGAAATTGAAAGTAGATTAATTTTTTTTCAGCATCATTCCAGGTTATACTTTTTTCCATCAGGTTTGCTGAAGGTAACATGGAGAAAGCTGCTTTAGATATGGAACTGAAATTTCATTATGGATTTAAAACATAGGAGAGATGAAGTGCCAGACAGTGGATTGCTAAGTTATTCTATCACTTATTCAGACAATTATCTATGTTAAATTTTATGCAGCTATTTGTGTAAAGTGATAGAAGCTAAACCTCCACTCCTTGATCTCACTTTATTGTTAATAATGGCAGTGGGTTTTCTCTAGCAAAACACTTTGAAATTTCAGAGTTGTCTAGATAATGTATTTATAAATATAATAACTTAAACAAAGAGTAGGTGAAGAAACAATACATATATTAGTAAATCCTCAACTTCTGTTGCCCATGTTCTTTATTAAAACTTGAAGTGCTCAAGTCAGTGAAAGTCATGTTTATTATTGTAAATAATAAATTTGACCCCTGTCTGTGTTCTCTTGAACACAGAAAATGACTATCACTCAGGATTAGCGTATCCATAACTACCCAGTTTTTTGTCTTATTTTTTGTTGTTGGTAAAAAAACCTAGTCGTTATATTATTGAAAATAAATGTTTAGTCTCAGGAGTAAATAAATAAAAATAAAATCTCGCTTCAAACCCCAGTCACTAGCTACATAAGAAAACTGATCCCATGCAAATACATTGGTTTAATGCTGCCCATCCAACCTTCTACTTCCAGTACAGAATTCTAGCAGGTCAGCAAATACAGTCCGCAAAATAATTTGAGACCTCACTGATTAAAATGATTACAAGCTAAGTGAAGTATCTGTTGAAAAATATTAGATATTGTACTCATGAAGCACTGTGAAGACAGAAATCTTTTCCGTTCCTTAGAATCTCTCTGCTCAGATTAAAGTTGCCAACAATATGAGTGTGACAGCATTCTCACAGATGGACATGCGAATGATAGTCTCCAAGAAAACTTCAGGTTGAATAAGAAGTGAACTTCATAAATTGTCTCCATAGCTTCTAATTGACTTTGTTAGAGTACGGATCATTCCTCAAAGGTAAGTCATTTATCATGGTATTAGTTACAGCCAGATGCTAAGTTGTTTTCATTAAATCCTTTCTGTAATAAGGTATTGCATGGGTGGTACAGGTAGTGTTGCCCCAAAATTCTATTCTGTACAGCATGTTATATAATTTTAAGGTGTTTGTTGTAAGATATGTTTCATGTTTCCACGGCTTCTGGATATCCAAAAAACAAGGTTAATTAACTGCTTTCTTTTGTGTACCTCTGCATTGTAGATGAATAATACTAAATGTCTGTAGAATGACTACTGAAGAAAGAATGGTTATTGGAATACCGTTTTTAGTAAATGTTTAAAAGAAAGTAAGCATACTAGATTACATATTACCTTATTTTTTCTTAGAAAGCACAATTTTAATAGAGATTTCATTTTTCTCTGCAAAAGTCTTAAGCTTAGGATGTATATCAATCACAAATCGAGTAATTTGTCACCACAGCACTCTCACTTATTTTGTCTTAAGATTGGCAATAAATGTAAGTCTAAGCACTTTCAGACAAATAAAAACAAAAATAGATTTCATTTTTCAAAAAATCAACATGTTGACCTCGATTCAATAAACAGAAGTTTAATTTCTACGTTTGGGTATTTTTTATATTTTTGTTCGTCTTTTTTTAACATAGTAGCTTCTAGACATGAGTCATATTGCTAATTTTATGAGCAGATTTTTGTCACTTTTGACAAATCTTGGCTGATATCTGTCTAGATCATCAGGTGATCCAAAGTCATCCATTTCGTCGCCTCTTCAGATAGTCCTACAGTTAGAAAGATTTTCATAATGTAAAAGTTAATTTTTCCTTTTCGGGACCAATTATTTCAGGAAGTCCAATACTTTTTTTTATATCCTAAGTAGATACAGGAGGTTTAATTCATTTGCTTATATCTAGATATAAGCATCTATATAAACATCCCTGTGTCATCCAGCTACTCCTGGGACACGCTAAAGGACACACAAGACACTCATACCACCCATACTCTTTCAGTGTGACAGCTGGAGACTGACCAGGATTCCCAAGGAAATCACAAACAACAATAGATGCTCATGTGTGGGTAACTAAACTGAGCCTGGAAGACAGCTTACTCCCCTCTTGCTGTAGCTCATTATAACTTAAAGGGGAGAGGCAGCTGCGAGTTCAGACTTCTAAATGTTGGTGCCTATATACATGTCCACATGTGAACTAAGTCTCTAAGTGTACTTAGAGCCAAGTCAATCACTGAAAATGATTTTTGTGTACTCTGAAACACAGTACATGGGTAAATAGACTAAAATGTGTATACCAACAGTAGTGCTGAATTGGCTTGCAAAGGCACTTAAAATTTTTAAGTCACAAAGGCAACCAACTGTGATACAAGGACCAACAGGACCCTGGTGCAACACATAGAGGCTAGTTGGGACACCCTATGGAATTTCAGATGACACTAGACACCTGAACTCTGAAAACTAAATGTTTTTCTAGTGGATAATCAGCTGAATACCTCTCTAGACTACAGTGACTGTCGTAAGTGGCTCTCCCTTGACAGTAATGATAATGTGAGCCTGGAGAACCTGCCTGCCACATAGATACCTTCATTTGTTTACTTAAATTTAAATGGTTTAATCTTTTAATCAATTTTATTTATCCCTCCAGTGGATATGCTTTTCCAATTTTCTTTTCTACAAGTTAAATAAGAGTTCCCACAATCATAGGTCAATACCTCCATCTTTTTACCTCCACTTTCTAAAAAAAAGCGAAGAGTTGAATCTAGAACTAGATATTTGGAACTTCTATTGATTTAAAAGTATTTGGATCATCAGCATGGCATATTCCCCGGTTCAGAAAGAATCACTTTAGTGAAGTCAACTGACTTTTGGTCCTCTGCTTCTGTCAGCAGAATTTGCTACCAGCAGTGTTCAAACAGTGCATAATCTGTAAAACTCAAAAAAGGAGAATGAAGTAACAGAATATATTCCAGTAAAGTGAAAGGGAACTCAAAAAATTAATCGTTTGTGTACAGTGTGCCTTTTACATGATAGATAGCTGCTCTGTGAATTTCATGTAGAAATGATATATTAACAGACATTTTTATCACAGGTCCACCAATGAAGTTTCAGCATTTATTTTAAATATTCCCTAGTATCCTATGATTTAATGACCATTTCATTTGGTTATCTATGCTTGAACAGTAATATTCCAAGTGGTGTTGGAGCGTTAGAAGAAATACCTGTCATGTATAACAGTTGTTCTGAAAAAATCAAAGATACTTGACACAAAATCAGAGATAATTTACACAAACCTGTAATGATAATAAACTAGTAACCTAGTAACCTCTGATGAAGTAATTCTGTCTGTTAAAGCTAAATGATATTAGAGATTGGGGGGTGCTGGTGGTGGTGGTTTGCTTTTTTTATTGTTGGTGCTGTTTTGGGGGATTGTTTTTTTGGCAGATCATCACTTAGCTTTTCATACTTGCCCAGTTTAAGGAAATTCTTCCTTACCAGTATGAAATAATTATTTTTAAATATGAAATACGTCTTACAAAGAAAAAGCTTTATCATTGAAGGTGGATCTTGTAGTTTGTTAAAAGCGGTGTACGGTGGGGTACGGTGGTACATATACTTGCAGATGTGAAGAAGGTCTAAGAAGAAGGATCTCTTTGTTTCTTATTGTGCAGTCCTGCTGCTACTGGCTGGGGCTTCCTGTGCCTGTGAAGTAGTAGTCAAAGAAAAGATCCACAGGGAGTTAATGCAGTTCTAAACTGTGTTAATTCCTGGCAAGACTCCTACATTAAAAACAAGTCTGGTTTGCAGAGGAAGATGCTGCAGGATGCAGTTGTCTCCCTGGCCACTCTGCTTGCAGAACGTCCACCATAAGGCCTGAGGCACTCTGCCTAGGCTTGGAAAGTTACATGAGTTTACGGGTGGATGTAGAATGNCAAAAAAAAAAAAAAAAAAAAGGTAAAAAAAAGAAATAAAAAGTGCACTTTCATTGTAAATGGACATATTTACTTAGACTGTAGTTAATTTAGAATCTGGGACTGGTTTTACCTTGTCTGAGTGGCATCTCAGTTCAGTTAGACCTTCAGACCAAATTGCAATGCTGTTTTTCAGTGATAAAAGGCCAGTGCTGTCTTCTTTTCGTGGAGTTAATCACACTTTCCATTTCTATTTCCCTTTAAAAGAATTGTTTTCCATTACCATGCAAAAAATTGAATGTATTTTAAAATGCATTTTGTAAAACACTTACTTTTATTTACTGAAATACCTTGTTGTAGAACAGAATTTTTAGATTTTTTGGTCTATTCCTAATCTGGATTGTCAAAATGTAACTGCAAACTCTTTTTCATCCATATGTGTAGGTTTGATGCAAAGCCAATAAGGCAGCTCTGATATCTGCTTGTAATGATACAGAGTAGACTCCTGGGCCCTTCCTGGGACACCTAATACTCTGAGTTACAATAATAGTTGTGGTTTATCTCAGCCTAAACTATTATCATTATATTTAGAGGAATGATGTAGAACTTGAGTGAAGTAGAAAATTTAAGAAAATAAAATCCTGTTATTATATCAGGGTTTTGTAAAGACCCACACTTACAGTGAACAGATATCCTAAGTAAATCTGAATTCTGTAGTGTTCCTCTGCCATAGAATTCAAGATATCTATACATATTTAGTGAAGGCAACCTATCTCTCTATGTAACTCATCTATAGTGTGTTGTGCATTCCTTCATGACATCCTTCGACTTTGCTTAAGCATCTTTTCAACCCGAGACTTTCAAAAGTAATTTACATTTTGTATAACCTCAGTTTTGATGTAACACATTAAAGAGACCCGATAATTAGACGCCTTTGGATTTGATAGGAAGGGATGCCCCCTGTTTCAATCAAGCTATCGCGACATCTTTTATTAAGCAAAAGTGAACTCATCGTATATCTGGAGCTAAGATTTCATTGTTAGTATAATTAATGTTTTAACAGTCAAATAGTCCAAATTATCTAATTAATACAGGAATTCATCATTAATAATGACAACAAGCTCAGCCCACCTATGGCCAAATTTAACCCAGACCATCACTGAGACCTTGCTCTGTCAGGTCAGTGCAAATCATGTGGCCTTTTACAAGAAATGTTGCTGGGTTATATACACACAGAAATAATTCCCTTGTATTTATGTGGCACTATGCTCAAAGTAATTAATTTTATATTACTTGCATGTTTCAAGCCAATCTTTCTACACAGTACAGTTCTAAGCCTGTAGCCATTCTCTTTTTGCATGATGTGGGCATGTCCTTTTCTTGGATAACAGGCAAATTAAGTGTCCTGCTGTCTTGGAAACAGACCCAATCTTTGATTAACATGAAACCATTCAGAATTACATATACATGATGCATATATATTTAGCTTCTAAGTTTCAGAGTTAAAAAAATTAGACATTCGATACGTTATGTTTTACATCCACTTCCCCTCTTATAGTTTACTAGAGGTAAAATAATATTCAACAGTGATTTATAATATTTGCTATAAAAAGGAGGGTATAACATAATGGAAATGCTGTTGACTGTCCTTGCAAGAGGTTCGTTAATTACGTGGTATGCGCATATTAGCAAATCCACACAGTATCTCCGCCATCATGGAGGTTACATCCCACATTCTGCAGTGCTAGATATTTATCACTTGTTTTCTTTAATTTTGAAGTCATAAAGGGAAAAAATATTTTAAAAAATAGTAACTTGAAAACCTGAGAGATTCAAATTTATTACTGTAATAAGTCTTCCATTTCCTGGATTAGTGTTTAAACCTCTGCAGTCATATGAAAAGTAGCAGTTTCACTGTTTTGAGAAAACTTACTGCTGCTCTTTTGTTAGCAAAACAGAGACATGATCAGAGCATGATAGCATGGAACTTAAACTTCAAATCCATTTATATCAACCATTAATTTCTGGCTACTATGATATCTCCTTCTTGACCTCTGCCTTCTGCTTTATGCCACCTCTAGTCTTTATCAGGCTTTTCCCTAAGCAGTTTCAACATATAAAATACTGTACAATGTGGAGATATATATGTATACACACATATATTTTGCCAATTTTGTGTGACAAATCAGCTCACCACAGGATCTTATGAGTTCCAGAGACAACCCAAGATAGGTGAAGAAAAATGTGTACGGGGAAAGGGGAAGCAAATTAGAAAGGAATTGTTTCAGCTTGTCCTGCTGTGAAACTGCAGGCTTGTGCAGCATTCTGCCTACGTTTTGAATTCCAAGGTAGGAGAGACTAAGATGCAATTTATTTTTCCTTTTTCCACTTCTTTTTTTTTCTTGACCTAAAACTTATGTGGGACTGATATAGCCCAGTTTGCCTGAATGGTTGTTCAGATTTCTAATAGCCATTTAGTTCAACCTTTATTTTTGACCCTTTTTATTTGATGTTGACAAAAAGGAATAAGAGTGTTATTTCTGTGATCATAAATATCAGATAAAGTGGTCCTCAAGGATGGTCTATATTATCACATGAAGATTTGTTAGCAAAACAAACCAGTTGCTCTGTCTTGTTTGTTATTTGTCGCTCACCACTCTCCTGAAGCATTCAGTCAATTATTCAAAGAGCAAAAATGCCATGTCACAAAAAATGCCATGACAAGTCTCAGTGCCTTACAAGACTGAGACTTCAGTGAGACACTCAAAAGTTAGATTTTGTTTGGCTAAATTGATCAAGCAATGATGCATGCCAAATACATTTATAAAAATCAAAGTCTATTTGTGAACAGAAATAAATTATTCAGTACCTGCAATAAATAATTCCACCTGCCCCAGTTTAAAGACTGAACTATGCCCTTACCTTTAGAAGCAGTCCCACTACACCAGTACTCAGGCACAATGATAGAATCAGTTTGGGCATCTTTCCCTGGTGTTGCTCCTGAGCTATCTGATCTGCAGCAAGCAACAGCTTTGAAGTCTTTAAGACAGTTAACATCTTTCATGAGAACTAAAATGCACTTTATCTAAAACCTTGCTATTATTAATATTAATTGCATAGCTATGGAGGCCCAGTTCTACTCTCTGTTTCACTAATGCAATCCTCTGACTTTAATGGGGCTTTACAAGTAGAAGAGAGGGCAGAATTTATTCTTTTTTGACTAAAACTATTTCCCTGTCCACTTATGGAAGCTTGCCACTCCCCACTAAGAATAAAAAGTATAATTAGCTAAATTTTGCTTAAGTGAGTTCTGTTTTTTTAGGACAAACAGGAAAGCTGTGACCAATTTGAATCTCTTTTGCAAAGAGGTTTCTTAGTATAAATATACATCTATGTATAGATGTACATATGCACATATGCGACTATCTATATTTATGTGTAGATAGATGTATATATTATATAAATAATGATAGAGGTATATATTTTATATATAATGATGTATACATGCATATATCCATCTATCTCTATATACTTATATAGAGGTAGATGTATATATTATATATATAAAATATATATATATGAAAAAATATTTTTTATTTATGTCTATATCATATACATTACCCTCAAATACTACATGTAACCTGTTGTTACACTCAAAATGTTCTTATGGGTGAAGGGATCATACCACACATGGAGGTAAGACTTTATTGTTGGTGTAATCAATGTTCTCAGAGTCTAGTAGTCCATGTTATCTAATTAATACAGGAAAGCATCAATAATATTCTTAAAATTGTTGTACAGAAACAACCTTCCCAGTACCTACTGCTGTTCCCTGGTACTGTGCTCACCCATCCATGTCCGTTTGGAGATGTCCGTTTGAGAGACCAACACCCACGTCCTATGACCTCCTTTCAGGTAGTTCTAGAGAGCAATAAGGTCTCCCCTCAGCCTCCTTTTCT
>RSEF01000001.1:21675705-21686680 GCA_003993805.1 Himantopus leucocephalus | reverse complement strand
TCTTTAAGGTCCCTTCCAACCTAAACCATTTTGTGATTCTATGGTACTGAGTACTAACTCAGGCCTCATTCAGGAGTGCTGTTATGTTAAGGATTATATGATTCTCAGAGTGGGCCAGATGAAGGGACATTAGCTAAATCCTGCCTACGCAGTCATTTAAATTTTAGGGTTTGTTGTTTTGTATTTTTTTCTGACCAACTTTAGACCTGTTCTATTAGTTGAGTACTTTGTACATAATAATGATGTTTATAGGACAATGTGCTTTTCTGTAAATGATACTAAACCCAAGAACAATTGTAGGAAAAAAAAAGAACCCAAACATATATTTAACCATTTATCTTTGGTTGTTTTCCTTCAGTAATAATGTTCTGGTCAGAAAGAACAATATTTAACCACTACCACTCTTTTTAGGAGTAAATAACAGTTATTTTATCTTTGGAAGTAATTGCCTAATCTTTCTTTGCTAAACTAAGGAAAGCTTTAAACATTTTTCCTGTGGAATGTGCTGCACCAGTGAATATGTGACTGTAGACTTAGAGAGTATAATCAGTGTTAAAGGACGATTCTGGAATAATGCTCATATGCACTTACCATAGGATATGCATGTTTGAGATGTAAAGTGCTCTGCGTGTAACCTAACTCTGTTGCAATGAATGAAGGATGATACCCCAAGCTCAGCCCAGTAAAGCAGGACTTAGACAAAATACGAATGCCCAGAGACCACAATTGCTATCAAGTCTTTTCCTTTCATTTCTCGCATAAAGGCATCTAACCTCAGCACTCCTGAGGCAGTCAGAGTTCTGCTCACAGCTACCCCTCAGAGAACGTTAGTGCCCTGCTAATTTTTCACCCTGTTTGGGGTCTGGGAGTTTGGCAGAGTAACTCCAAATCCATCCGAGGAACAGAATCTTTGTTTTGGAAACTCCAAGGAGTACTGGTTACACACAAAATACATCACCACCTTTTATGCGTTAAACTTGGAAAAGATGTGTTTTACCTCCAAGTGCCCCAAATGCAACTGGTGGATAAGGTGCTTCAGGAGGGTGACAATGAGGATCTGAGCTACTTGAGGCAGAGAAGGCAATTGCATAGATCTATCCTATGCTATAGTACACTAAAGTATAGTACTAAAAGGAAGGAGAGGAGGCAAAAGCAGGAAGCTTCATAATTTTTAAGAAAAAAAAAATGTGTAGCTCTTTCTAAGAATTAATCTCTCCCTGTGCCAAAGTAAAGCTTCCTGGCCCCAGACGCTGAAAAGGTAGGATACCCAGGAGTCCTGAATAAAGGCTCTAAGATCCCAAAGGGAACAAATTTTCAGATACATGTCTTCTTAGTTAGCTTTAGTCTAATTTTCTCTGAGATTTTTTTGTTCCTGGTTTAATCCTATTCCGAGATGCCTAATTTTCCTAGTGCACAGATGATCCAGGGTTACATATTCTCTCAGAGAATCAGAAATTATTTTCCAATGCCAAGACACTAAAAGTAGGCTCTGTTGTATCTAACAGACCAGTTTCTATATTTTCTTCTTGATCTGGCTTTATTCCAATTTTAACCATATGTGTGAGTATTCCTGAAATGAATGTGATTAAAACACATACTTAAACGGCTTGTTGAACAGAGTATGTCCTAATTGATGCATATGCTTAAATGTTCTTTAGAAAGTCTAAAAATAGGTAACCCTAAAGTAGCGTTGTGAAAGGAAGACAAATTACACATAAATTTTTCTCTTAACTTATGGAAAGAAAAATCACAAGGAGCTAGGAAAAATAGTAAAACCAAATATCTTTACATCAGAGAAGCTCTGTTTTTTTTTTTTAATGAAAAACAGCCTTTTTTCTGAAGTTAAATATCCTACAGCATTTAGTAATCTGTTTTAGTAAATATCATATTAGTTCCCCCCAAGTAAGCTCCTAAATGTATCAATTTTTACCTTGTATTACCAAAATATAAAAATTATCAAATTACCAAGATATATCTTTTACTTATATATTAACAAAATATAAAAGATGAAAAACACTGGCATGGCAGTATACTATGACAGAAAAATAGTTTGTATGTATATGTGTATATAGACTTCTGTAACCAGATAGATGGCAAGGGGTCTTCATTTATTAGTGATAGTAGAAAAAGTGCTGTGACAGCAATATTCCCAGTAATTTCATATAACCAGAACAGTAATGGATGAAAGAGGTATTTACTTCCTGGTTACAGGAAAAAGTACGCTTTAAACCATAATCATAGTATGACAGAATGTTTTGGGTTAGAAGGGATCTTCAAAGATCATCTAGTACCATTCCCCTGCCGTGGGTAGAGACCTCGAGTACTGTGTTCAGTTTTGAGCCCCTCACATACAAGAAAGACATTTAGGTGCTAGGCAGTGTCCAGAGAAGTGTAACGAAGCTGGTGAGGCGTCTGGAGAACAAGTCTTATGAGTAGCAGCTGAAGGAACTGGGGTTGTTTAGCCCGGAGAAAAGGAGGCTCAGGGGAGAGCTTATTGCTCTACAACTACCTGGAAGGATGTTGTAGCGAGGTGGGGGTTGGTGTCTTCTCGCTAGTAACAAGCAATAGTACTAGAGGAAATAGTCTCAAGTTATGCCAGGGTAGATTTAGATTGGAAAAAATTCTTCACAGAAAGAGCTGTTAAGCATTGGAACAGGCTGCCTTGGGAAGTCGTGGACTCACCATCCCTGGAGGTATTTAAATGACAGGTAGACATGGTGCTTAGGGACATGGCTTAGTGGTGATTTTGGCAGTGTTATGTTAATGGTTGGACCTGATGATCTTAAAGATTCCTTCCAACCTTATATCTTTCACTAGATCAGGTCGGTCTAAACACCATCTGACCTGACCTTGACCGCTGCCAATGATGGGTATCCACAGCTTCTCTGGGCAACCTGTTGTAGTGTCTCACCACCCTCATAGCAATGAATTTCTTCCTTATATTAAATATAAATTGCTCCTCTTTTAGTTTAAAACCATTGTCCCTTGTCCTGTCACTACAGGCCTTGGTAAAAAGTCTTCCTCAATTTTTCTTATAAGCCTCCTTTATATTTTGAAAGACTATAATAAGATCTCCCCAGACCCTTTGCTTCTCCAGGGTGATCAACTCCAGCGCTCTCAGCCTGTACTCATAGGAGAACTGTTCCAGTCCTCTCATCATTTTTCTGGCCCTCCTCTGGACCCAGTCTAACCGGTCCATATCTTTCTTGTACTGGGGACACCACAGCTGAAGACAGTACTCCAGTTGCAGTCTCATGAGGGCAGAGTAGAGGGGTAGAATTACCTCCCTAAACCTGCTGGCCACATTTCTTTTGATGCAGCCCAGGATACGACTGGCTTTCTGGGCTGCGAGTGCACATTGTTGGCTCATATTCAATTTTTCAGCCACCAACACCCTGATATTGGTACAGGGGATCATCTGGACCCAGGTGCAGGACTCTACACTCAGCTTTGTTGAACCTCATAAGGTTCACATGAGCCCACTCCTTGAAGCTTTTCAAGGTCCCTTTGAATGGCATCCCATCCCTCTAGTATATTCTTTTTGGACATTTTGTTTCTAAAACCTTTGGCAGTATCCAGTTTAGTAGAGACAGTAGAAATGCAGGTGAACTGGAGAATGTTTGTTATACATTGCTAGGAATGGCTTTCTCTTTACAAAAACAAGCAACACAAAATCTGAGTCAGCCGAACAGTACATGGAAATGCAAATAACTTAGTTTTCTCTTTTCTTTTTTCCCCCATTGCATGACAGATGCCTCAAATACTAATTTATAAGTGTGATAGAGATGTGCACATATGCATGGATAATTTCTTTGAAACATGGGAACATTTATAGCAAAATATTTAGAAAGAAAAAAGTAGTGTTTTCCCATGACAGATGTAAAGTATTCGGGTTTATACAGGATTTTAAATTGGCACAAATAGTGGTGCTTTGGGTTTTTTTTTTTTCAAAATTAAGACATTTTACCAACCCTAACTATTGTAGAATATTTTATCCAAACTTTAACATACCATGAAATTGCAACCATTAGTATTAGTCCTAGGGAGATTATATCCTTTACTGTTACATGATCAATGAGTAATATGAAACCTCTTCCTAATTATGTCTTCTTCTCTTTAATTTAAATAGCAGAGATTTAGATTATTTACCAACAACTGTTATCTGTGCTCTTTGTTAGAGGCAAACATTCTGTGTATTCATTTTGATAGTTAAATTCATGGAAAGGGCAGATTTTTATTGATTCATATTTCTATGGAGGTTAAAGAAAAACTGATCTCTCTGTGAGTTACAGAGTTAAAAATTTTTCTGAGAAGAAAGTGTGCTGGCAAATTCTAGTTTAACTTCTCAGCTTATGCTATACTATTCCAGGAACTTTACAGTAGATTGATATCACATCGATTTTTAACAACAGCCATCCAGTTTTGGTCTGCTAGTGTTGATAGGATATAAAGACATCCACATATCTGGAGCTGCAACAGGTCCTAAATATGCTCATTCATGAAATAAGAGGAGTAGACCTCACATAAAAATATTTTATTCATAGTAGTAATGTAGGAACAGTGGTAGAGGATGGTCGTTTCCATATAAAGCTGCAGTAATTATAACTATAATTGCTGTAGAAAAAAAAAATCACATTAAATGTTCCTAAAATTAACATTCAAAAATTTGATAAGTAAATCATTACCATGTCTGAATTATGGATTTTGGGTGTGGTTTACAAGGAAATAAGGAGACCAGAGCTGGAATGAATGTGTTATATACAGAACTACACAAACTAATGAGAGACAGAGAAGCCAAAAAGGAGCAGATGAGAGGGTGGTAATAAAGATGGAATGTGAAAACACAATTCTAAATACATGTTGTGTAAGACACTCCTATTGATAGATCAAGGCAGACTACAGTTGTTTGGAGAAAAAAATAAATTCTAGTTAAAGTGGAATAGCAGAAACAATTAAAAATATTGAAGAAAACTGTGAATAAAATTATTGACAGTAATTATATTGTGGATTACTGTGAATAAAATTACTGAGAGCCTATTTGAAAAAACTTAATGAAGATCCCATCTTATGTTGGGAAATTTCATATATGTTAGCTTTATTACATGAAAGTACAGCACATTTTTTTTGTCATTTGTTATTGTTATCAGTTGTTACTAATCAGCTTGACTCATGTCAGAAAAATTAAAATGCTAAAAGATATCATTTAAATTTTAAAAAGCCCAACCTTTTTAAAAGTTACCTGAAGGATTTTAGGTATGTCTTTAGAACCCAGTTGTAAATTAAAGCAACCTTTAAAGAGTATTAGCAATTTGAAGAAAATTAGATGAAAAAGTCTCTTAAACTAGTTTGGAATAAATAGTCTGACTTTTCCTACTTACTTTTTCAAGCACAATTATAGCCACCATGAAAGAACCACAATTATTTCAATTTTCATTGTAAAATGGCAAGAAATAAAATGAAAAATAATGAGACAAAATGGAAAAATAAATTTACATTTCCAGCTCAGTAAAATCTTTCCTCCTATATTTTGAGAAAGAAAAAAGGACATTGCTGAAAGCAAGGAGAATGTAGTACTTTAGGCAGAAATTTACCACTTTTTTTAGAATCTGTATCTGCAAATAAACAGGCAAGCACAAAACCCTATCTGCCTACACAAGCAAATAACATGATGTTTATATTTCTGAGCATTAGTCACAAGACAATAAACTAGATTTAGATTGAAAAATAGTTAACAAAGAGAGCCAAAGAAAGAGATGTTGAGAAAAAGAATATTTAAATTTACTTTAGAAAATATAGAGACCTAAAATCCAGAACTGACTGAAGAATATCTGAAAACTTTATTTCATTAAAATAACAATTCACTGAAATCATAATAATTTATGACTAATTAATAAATTATTTAAAACACCTTTTGGCAGACCTATGAAGAGCTTGTTCATGACCCAATTTTTCATTTCATTTTATTTCAACTTACTTGAAAAAGCAAAACAAACAAAAAAGAATTATTTTGTAAGTTAAAAAAATTAAGATTTTTATAAAGCTTTTCATTTATGAACCATTTCACTTTATAAGCCAGTTCATGTTATCTTCTTCTCCTCTTCTCTCAGTTAACCTGTGGAAGTTGTCAAAATTTCAACTGTTACGTTTAGTCTGAGAAAGGAAAACATATTGCTATCTTGGGGGGAAATCCTGTCTAGCCCTACTTGCCTAGATCAATATGAATGATCTGTTAACGGAAACCTAATTATCAGGATATTGGTGGCCCATGTTTGCAGACATACAAAGAGCTTGGAAAAGCAAAATGTGAATTTTGCACTGGCAGAAAAGCAAAATTCACATTAAGTTTATATAGAAGTGAAAATGGCACAAGACAATCACTCACATCCCTTACTTTCTGTTATTGATCATATGCATCCCAGAATAGATAAAGTTTATCTGTTTGCTCCAGGCTACCCAATATATTTATTTGACCCCCAAGGTGATTCATAGCCTTTTCTACCAAGAACACAGTATTTTTAAAAACTTTGTTCTTTGCTTTTTCAAGCCAGTGTGCTGTGGGTGATAATGAAAAATTAGATTTAGGAATATGAAGGGAAGAAACCTCCTGATTAAGTATCTTTACCTCAATGTATTACCAAAGGTTTTTTATGACATTTGAACCTTCAAAACCAACTGTAATTTTAATGAAGAACATATAAGAACAGTCACGGTTAGTGTACACTTAATGAACCCTTCTACTGTGTTCAGTCCATAGTAAGGACCTGGTTCTTGTTCTTGCACCTCATCATAGCTCAGAGAGATGAGTGGATGGCACAGCTGTTCACCTTTCAGGGGGCATGGGAAGGCAATGGGCAGACCGGCACCTCCTGATTCAGATATCCCCACTAAGTTACAGCTTAGCTCTCTAACTGAAACTTGAAGACTTCTTCAGGGTTAATTGCCCCAAGGACAAAGCTAGCTGGCATCAAGTGGCCCTTTCCTAGGGCTTGAGCAGCTCTCTCTATATGACTCCTGTTTGCAGCCTCAGCCCTCCAAGCCTGCAAGGGGCTACAGCAGCTTCCTCACTGGCCTACCCTGTGGCCATGCCACTGCAGGGGCTCAGGTCCATGTCTTGGGTCCACTTATAGAAATATAACCTTTTCTGGACATGCTTCAAATGTTGGGCTAGAAAAAAAGAATGTATCAGAAGGACCAAGAATTTATGACCCCTGGTGAAATGTTGTTTAGTTCCCACAGAAAACAGGGGGACTTGCTTATGGAAGTCTTTCAGAAAGATGGGTGAGTCCAAAAAAGCTGGATATCTGGTGAGAAAGCTGTGGCAAGAAATGATGTATGCCCTATTTCTAAATAAAGTATTACCTGGCTGTGTTATTTTTTCCAAAATAAAGCAGAAAATGTGTATTTTGTTCATACATAAATCACTAATGAATAACTGTGATTTTCTCTCTAGCTGCACGATGATTACTGAAGGACTTTTACTAAACTGATACAACTGCTACCTTGCTATATGTTGTTAAAAAAGTTCAGTAGTGGGTAACCACAGGGGGATATGTTATTAAATGGAGTAATCTAGGGAATCTTTTTCTTAATGGAACTTAGTAATGGAACTCTTAAATTCAACGTATTTTACTGAGAAAAAAAACACTATATATGTGTCCAACATATAAAGCATGTGCTTTAAGGATGTGAAAGGCAGCAGTAATTTTAGTAAAAATAAGTTATTTTCTGGCATTCTTATTTTTGCTAAGGCTTCATTTCTCTCTTTGTTTAGGCAAAATTGCTGTACACAAAACAAGGACAACATATTATTGAAGTTATGGAGCTGCCATATATTAAGTAGTTGTGTTTATGAAGCACCATGCTATAGTTATAGCTATTTATGACCTTTTTGTGCTGTTTCCCCTTTCCACTCTCAAATCCTTCCTAGAAATAAAACTTAGGGATGACGTTTTGATGAGCAATATAATTTTGATGCTGTGCTCACCTTTGATGACAGCAGATCTGCACTGAGATTAAAGGAATGAGTCTATGTCATGTTTTGGGCCGGACTGACCAATGAAAATGAATGGCAGACGCTCCCCCCCACCTCTTTTTCCAAGGAGAGGAGGGAGAAAGAGAAAGAGACTTACAAGTTTAGAAAAAAAATTAAACTATTTTAATGAAGATATTAATACATTAATAAAATAATAAGAAGAAAATAATGAAATATATATAACATATACAAAACCAGTATCGAGCTCCCAGGATGACAATCATGTCATCAGCAGGCATGGAGAAACTCCCAGACTGGACCCAGACACGGATGGGAACTGGATTCTGGACCTGGATTCAGGAATGCACAGATCAAGGTCAAAGAAAGACAAACAGAGTCCTCCTTGGACTCTGGCCATTGAAGAAAAAGGCTGGACCCTTTGGTCCCTCAGCTTTTATACTGAGCATGAGGCAGATGGCATGGAATACCCTGTTGGTCAGTTTTGGGTCACCTGTCCTGTCTGCTCCTCTCTGCAGGTGGCACCCCTCTACGTTTTTCCACTTCCCACCCTCCAACAGGGCAAATAAGAAAGTTAGCTGGCCTTGGGTGTTACAGCAGTAAGTATAAGCAGGTATATTCATACCATTCCTTGGCATAAATTATAAAAAATTAAGTCTTATCTCTGACAGTGAACAGTTTCTGCACAGTATGCTGTTAAATTCAGAAAGTTCAGTTAGTTAGAAGAGGCTTAGCTACAAAATAAAATTACAAAACAGAAAATGGGTTCTGTTTTACCTCAAACCAAGACAGTCTATCTCATAGATTAACATACTAATTGTAATAAAAGTCCCCTTATTTATGGGAACTTACAACTGAGTTCTTAAGTAACTGTGTAAATAGAAGCTAATTGTCATATTTTGTGCTTTGGCTTGCTTTAGTTTACTACTTCACAGGAATGATTTACTATGGCTGTTATAAGTATTTAATGTTTTACCTTGATGTCATCAATCTCACGCAGCCCCTTGTATTTCATGCTATTTACACACACCTAAACTTGGAATCTGGTGAGGACATCCATAACCATTCATTCTAGAGCAGCTTCATGATGAACTCTCAGTTTAACTCCTTCTCAAGAGACATCTATTTCTTGAAGAAAAGAAGTAGCAATTAATACATGCTGACTCTTTTGATGTTGTTCGTACAAGTGTAGCTCTTCTGAAGAATAATTAAGTACTGCTTTGCTTTTCCTAACAAATTCTTCTCCTTTTCCTAATTGTTTCTATATTAGATGTGCTGAACAGTGGCAGTATCTTGCCCTTAGAGGCATTTGTTGTGTAGTTGTTTTAATAATGTTATATATCTATTGACATTCTGGAGAATTTTTTAGTTGTGTAGATCAGATGTGCCATACTAGATTAAGGTAAGATCAATCACTTCCAATACACACAACTTCCTTGATTACATCTCAGGGAAACTTACTAACTCCTATAAAATATCCGAGTACTCAATATTCTAATGTGAAAAATTGAAAAGAGATAAAATTTCATGGTGATCTGGATCACATTGTATATTAAAGAAACATCATTTTGTATTATGAAACACAAATGATATTACACATTCTACTCCTGTTCATCTAAAAGAGTTCTTTGGGAAACACCAATTTCTTGATAATACTTTACCATTGCTAAGTGTAGTGCTCCAAACATATTTCTGTTTATTGATTAAGAAGAACCCCATTAACTGAGTTTTGTTCTCTGGATCTCAGGTATGCTGACAGCTACATGTTCTCTATATTATTTTCTACATTTTGCCTATATTCCTTCTCTTAATTCTTCTCATTCCCTACACAAGCTATCACAATCTTGTTAAGATCCTTTCTTAGAGGGAGTCACCACTATTCTCATTTTCCACTTTGAGCCATTTTTATTTGTTATGCTTTATTATTTTTTTACCATGAGGTGACCAGAACTGAACTCTGTATTCAAAAAAAAACATTTAGAAGAATAGTTGATTAAGTATTCATGAGCCATGTGGTTTTTCAAGGTATTTATAGATGTTCATAACCCCTCATTGTGAGACATGAATTTTTATGAACACAAGGTAAAATGTTTCTGAAAATTTACCTATCATCAGTTAATTAACTATTCATGACTGTTACAAGACAGCCCTTCAGCACTGTTCTCATGGCATTAGCAGTATAACTCACATTAACATAAATGAATATTATGCTGCAAACATTTCTCTGTTTGGACTTTTTTTTACGTTTGTAAAAGTAGATGGACTCATAGAATCATAGAATATCTCAAGTTGGAAGGGAACCATAAGGATCATCAAATCCTGCTCCCTGCTCCTCGCAGGACTACCTAAAACTAAACCATGTGACTAAGAGCGTCATCCAGATTCTCCTTGAACTCTGACAGGCTTGGTGCCATGACCACTTCCCTGGGAAACCTGTTCCAGTAACCAACCACCCTCTCAGTGAAGAACCTTTTCCTAATGTCCAGTTTGAACTTCCCCTGACACAGCTTCATTCCATTTTCATGTGTCCTGTCCCTGGTCACCAGAGAGAGGAGGTAGCACCTCCCCCTTCACTAGTCCCCTTGAGGAAGTTGTAGACTGCAATTGGATCACCCTCAGCCTTCTCTCTTCCAAGCTGAACAAACCAAGTCACCTCAACCACTCCTTGTAAATCTTGGCCTCAAGGCCTTTCAGCATCTTAGAATCATAGAATCATAGAATAGTTTGGGTTGGAAGTGACCTTTAAAGGTCATCTAGTCCAACTACCCTGCAATGAGCAGGGACATCTTCCATTAGATCAGGTTGCTCAAAGGCCTGTCCAACCTGACCTTGAATGTTTTCAGGAATGGGGCACCTACTACCTCTCTGGGCAGCCTGTTCCAGTGTTTCACCACCCTCATTGAAAAAAAATTCTTCTTTATGTCCAACCTAATTTTACGCTCTTTTAGTTTAAAACCATTACCCCTTATCCTATCACTACAGGCC
>RSEF01000001.1:21649944-21659945 GCA_003993805.1 Himantopus leucocephalus | reverse complement strand
CAGGGGGATGGATCACTTCCCGAGTCCTGCTCACCACGCTATTTTAGTAAAGCTTTTGACACCTTTTCCCACTTCATTCTCCTGGAGAAACTGGCTGCTTATGGGTCACCTTATCGTAGAAGGAGATCAGGTTTGTCAGGCATGACTTGCCTTTCACAAACCCATGCTGACTGGGCCTGATCACCCTGTTCTCCTGCATGTGCCATGTAATGGCACTGAGGATGATCTCTTCCATGACTTTACCAGGCACTGATGTCAGACTGACCGGCCTATAGTTCCCCAGGTCTTCCTTCCGTCCCTTCTTGTGGATGGGTGTCACATTTGCCAACGTCCAGTCAGCTGGGACCTCCCCGGTCAGCCAGGACTGCTCATAAATGATGCAAAGTGGCCTGATGAGGACTTCCACTAGCTCCCTCAGTACCCTCTGGTGGATCCCATCCGGCCCCATAGATTTGTGTACCTCCAGGTGCTGAAGCAGGTCCCTCACCTTTTCCCCTTGGATTACAGGGGCTTCATTCTCGTCTCCATCCCTGTCTTCTAGCTCAGGGGTCTGGGTACTCAATGTAGTGTTAGATACTATATGCTGTATTTCTAGATCACTAAGTAAGCAGAACACAAACAAATTAGTAACAGATCTATTAAAAATATAGAAACCCCAAATGTTACAGTGTAAAGAAGATGGTGTCAGTCTGCTGCTGGAATTTCCTATGACTGTTTCCCAGAGATCAATCCGTTGAATTTTGTTGCTTCTGTTACAGGCTGTCTCGTCCATACTACTGGAGAGGGATCTGGGAGGCGTGTATGTGGAACTATCTTTTCTGTGGCTTGAGGGGAAATGTTACAATGCGAAAGAGCCAGATTTGTCAAAAGATGATCTGAAATATTTGTGTACAAAATAATAAGAACTTCTAATCCTTTTATGTTCAGAAAATTTTACTTCTTAGAGAGGGCAGAAATGATGTATGCCACCCATACTCCCTGACCTGCTGTGTCCTCTTTGACCCCTCCCTTTTCTGTATACGCTCCAATTCCAGGTAATGTTCAATTACACCTGTCTTCCTTTTCTTTACTCTAATGACATACCCGCTTGTTTCAAACTCTTTCTGCTTCCACAGTCTCCTTTGTAGCTTACAGAGTTAACAGTACAAATACTTGGTTCCAGAAACGATTTTTATATTCCATTTTGAAGATGATGAAGCAATGTGTTTCAAAATTCCTCATATTTCTCAAAGAAACTATGTCTGTCTGCTTCCAATCACATCAGTTTCCCTATGGCATTAGGATTTGGGAGAAGTTTCACATGTAAAGGGAATACTCCCAGTTTATAATGAACACCAAGACTCTGAGTTTAGCCTGGAAAAAAATGGTAAAAACTAGCATAGTGAGCAGAGCGGTGTGATGACCTGGTCTAACCAGCAGATAGCAATTAAAAAGCAGACATTGTGAATTAATGAAAGCTGCTCCTTGTAAAAGTGCTTGTACCAAGGTAAACTAAGATGCAATAGTCCCCTAGCATCTGGTTGCATTATTTCATCTTTGTACTTAAGGCCATCATCCCACAAACCTGTTCCTTTCAAGTTACGAGTTCCTGTCCGGGCTTGCATCCTTTTCATTCTCCTAGTGGTTCTTTGGCATCCATTTGCTGTCATCTTGAACTGTATTTATGCTTTATCCCACATTGTCCCATACACACTGGCTATCTGGATTTCCAAGCAACTATTGAACTGGAATGGTCTTTTTTGTGTCTCTTGATGTGGCATCAGTAGCTGCACAAGGAACAGAACTGCACTGTATCATGACCTAGGACCAGCCCTTTTTAAAAACCAACTTACCTTTCCCTGTTAATGCCTTTGACTCTTTGAATTGTGGTCTTATTAGTCCTTCATATAAAACTACTTTTTTCCAATTTCAGTTCTTGAATTTTTTTTTTATGGTAATGCATGTTTCTCCTGCTTACTACTTAGTTGTACATCCAAAAGTTTCAAAGTGGTTTAAAGAGTTATGTAAATACTGTTGTTGTGTTTTATACAGAGACAGTAAGAAAAGACTGATTTGCAGACTTAAATATCTGACAAGGGGTGCAAAAAACATGGGCTCCGTACTAAACTTTCTAAATAGTTGATATAACTATCAAAGATTTCTCTGGGAATTTGCCTGAAGTACGTGCTATACATTGGCCTTGGCGCCTGACCTGGTATAGTCATGCAATGATGTTTTTCAGCCGTGTGCTTCCTGTATTGTCCTGCTGGCTGTTTTTAATTTGAGGTTACAATTGTGGGATTTATGCTATGCAATACAAAGCTATCTCGGCATTCTGGTTGCTTTGCATTATACGGTAGCATTTCAAAGCTAACATAAAAAGAGACAAAGAAAACGAAACAAAAATGTTCTCATCAGCTTTGCTGAACTGCAACATTATGCCGGTGTTTTCCCAAGTAATGAAATTTGAATTTTTGCTGGGCAGGGAAATGCAATAACTTGCTATTTGTCCATGATTATCAAAATGAGATACCCCTCAGAATATCTGAATGCTTTTATCATTTCTTACATAATAAATCACTCTTGTCCTATTGTACTGCGGTGTGCTGCACAGCATTTCCTTCGTCTTTGTGATGATAGGCTGCTTGATAGAACAGGAGTCCAGAAAGTGATGAGAAAAGCACCTGGAGCATCCTGTCTGCCTCACTGTTTATTCTTACTTAGCATAAAAATTATTTGCTGTCTATGGCTTTGGCACCCAGATGATAATCCTAAGCAAGTTCACAGGAAAAACACTCACCTACTACTGTTCCTATAGCAGCTGTATTACACAGCCTTGTGTTGGGGGCCATCTGCTACAAAGCTGGAGGGTGAACATGGAGAGGTTGGGATGGGGCTTCTTAAAAGTTTCAAGAGCTGTCATGGATATAGGTCAAATAGCAGTGTGATTTCTCATAAAATCAGTTATTAAAACTGGTGGAAACTATAGGGAATGGGATGGCCATGGGATCACTTGCTCATAATATTAATATTAATCATTATTGCAGGGACAAACTGGAGAAGAGAAAGTCCTTCCAGTGCTCTACTTGCTGTATTTCTGGCTGAGGTGGTTATTCACCCCACAAGAAAAGGAATCTAACATTTTGAGTCTTTTGCTGAACAACCAGTCAAAAGAACTCAGCTGCCAAAAATTCCATTCACCCCCAGCTCAGACAAACAAAATCTGGGTTATGTGAACCTGTGTAGCTTAGAAGTCCTTCTCTGCCATAAATCTTGAATGGGATTTTGATTCTTTGCTGAGAATGACCTGTGTTCTGGCCAGGAAAATCCTGACTCTGCAGTTCACAGCAAGAATGTGCCACAAACAACTCAGGGCACAGAGGAAGAGACATCTTGTACAGCCAGGGTTTCTTTTTAAAGCTGAAAAAGTAACACAGTATAAAAAAATCTTTATCCTTTCCAAAAAGCATCTTCCTTGTTCAAAGCAAAAGAACTGTCATTAACGAACTGGAATGTACTTAGTCAGGAAAAAACAAGAAAGAACTCAGAAGTCAATATTACCTTCCCGTGAGGTGGCAGAAAAACAAGCTTCTGTGAGCCATGCAGAGCAAGCAAACCACAAGGCTGTTACAGTACACAGTAGTGAAGATAAATTATCTAATTGCCTCTTGGACTATTTTATTTGTAGGGACTTAATAGCTGTTATCTATGCCTCTTATCCTTCATGCACGGAAACGAACAAACAGTTTTGTTCTGGTTAGATGTTTACTTCAGGAAAGAAACCAAAATATAAATCAATAGTGGGCTAAAGGAGAAGATGACTGCATCAGTTTCTGCTTCATTTGCATGATATTTTTTTTGCTGTATGGCATTTCTGGGTGAGGATTTTTACTGCTTTAGGAGTCCCACTGCAATCTGTAAGTTATTGCTCAGTGTCTGTGGCACAATCTGATCCTCCACGCTTATGAGGTTTTGTTTTAAGAAACAGACATGGAATTCTTTTTCAGCAAAACTTAACACCTGGAGCAAAAACATCAGTAGTATTACTTAATCATGGAAAAACTTATACAGGTTTCTAAATTTTAAATGTGTGATACAGCCTCAATTACCTTAAAGTGAGTAATCCTAATGACTTAATAAGCACTGCTCACATATTCCTATACTTAAGAATGGCCACAAATCTCTACAGGATTAAGGCCTGTTTTTGTTCCTGTGTTCAATATGTGTAGTGTTTAATTGCATTGTGAAATAAATGAATGTTTTAGCCATCAGTAATGTTTTTTTCCTTAACTGAGGTAGTTGTTGCTGTGCAGAGATGATAATTGTTAAAAGACAAAACAACAATTTAGTTTAAACATGTTAAAGAAAAGAAAGATTCTGTAATATTTTTTTAATATTAGAAGGGGGTGAAAAATCTCTGAAAATCAAATTGGTTATTTAGGTGGATATTTAGTGCAGTCCTGTACTTTTCCTTCCCGAAAGCTGATGGGCAACAGATGATTCAGATGGTGTTATGATTTTTTTAACCCTCAGCTATGTATCCCCATTCCATCTTTTCAGCTTGCTTAAAGTCTAACTTGGTGATGTATAAACTTTGAATAGCTTTGCTGCTAAATTTTTAAAACCAAAACATTGGCATTACTAGACTACAGCTAGTGATGATGGCATTTGAGTCAGGTGGATTTTTTTAACCACATGATTAGTGCTTTTGCTATTTTTTCCTCTATTTCACTCCCTTTTTCTTCTGGATTTGTCATAATTAGATATTATACTGAACAAAATACTGGATTAACACACCTTGCATCTTTGAGAGATGTTTGAGATACCCATACAAAATGAGTTCTATCGTGAAGTCTTTTCTGTAGACTGAACTGAACATCTAAAAACTGGGAATGTCAAAACCTTACATTGGGACTGAATGTTTTCCCAAGCTCTGTAGCCAATAGCAGATTATATTGTTCATGTGCTGCACGGGCAGTGAATAAGGGATGTAGGGGATTGAAAAATACACTGGATTCAGGTGTGAAGTCAAGTGGTTATTCCTGAAAAAGATCACAGGCTTTGAGAGGCAAAATATCATATGCAAGAAGCATAAGCGATCTAATGTAAAGGTTCAGTAGTCATGGGCAAGAGATTTAAAAAAGTAAACCAAAAATTCAGAATGTTGAATGCAAGAAACAGTCTTGTAGAGAGACAAACAATGGGTGTTGCAAGTTTGCATAATAAGCAACATGACTTCTTCAAAAAGTAGAATAAAATGAAAGGAACAACACCACCCCCATCCCCCAAATTAGTAGGTGAAGCTGATATTACAAGTTTGATTTGCTGGAAAGGCAGATATCGCAAACTGAAAGATCTATCTTTCAACCTAATTGATGAAGAAACGATATTCTCATTGTATAATTTTGGAGATATATAATTTTGGAACATGTCATAGCTACTGAATAAATTTTTAATAGCGTAAGTTGGGTAAAGCCCAACAACGCATCCCCTCTGCTTGGGAAGGCAGTGAAACAAAAAGAGATAAATGGAAATTTTATAAATCAGCAATTATATGTAATGTTAATTCAGACCTTATATTTGTTTAAGAGGAATTTCTCATATGGTCTTATGTTGTGAACTTTTGATGCAGCTTTTCTTTCTCAAGATTAAAAAAAAAAAAAAGCTGTATGATTCATAGTTCATTTTGTGAATGTAAGGTTTCCCTAAATTGTTTTGTTGATTGACATGTCAGCATGAGATGTACAGGTGTATACTTTAATGTTGCTGTTGAATTAGTGTTGAGTGACTGGCTGTTTTAGGATGTCTCTGTTGGAAATATCTAAGCAGCCTACTCTTTCTGCAGGCTTCAGGGATCAAAATTCCTGTAAGCTGCCTGACATCTCACAAGTTTTTCATCTGCAAAAGACCATGTCAGAAGTCCAGATATGGTCTCATATTCTGCATTTTAGGAGAAGAGAAAGAGTGGGTGTTCTTAAAATATGCCTACAGATACTGAATATCTTAAATGCTAACTTAATTAAGGTTTTTCCCCAATCTGGCTCTAGATAAGGATGACACGCCTCTGACTTTAGCAAGTCACGCCTGAGGGCTCAAAAGCAGACCTTTCATTTGCTTTTTGCCGTGAAGAATCTTGAGATAGTTGACCGACTTGCAAACACAAGGTATAAGGGATAAGCTAAGATGTCTTTTTGTCATAACAAAATAGATATTTTAGTTTATCGGATTAATACAGGCTAGTCGTTCTGCTGTCCAATAAATACCTTTTTATTTTTATTTTTTTTAATAGTGTCTTTCTACTTTAAAAGGCCTTTCCAGTACTTTACTGGAAGAAAACTGATTACTTGGCAGTTCCTTGTCCAGCTTGGTCCAGGTTGTCCATCAAAAGGTCCAGGTTTGACTTGATACTTGGGGTCAGTCATACTTTCTGGCTCAAGTCTGGAGTGAGCCACTGGAATGAAGCCCTGAATTTGTGTTTGAGGTGGGGCAGTTTGAATGTAGATCCTGTGGGCGGCATGGAATTATGAAACTTGTGTTGGGCTGATCATGGTCAAGCTGAGTACTCCAGAGATATTCACAGAAGCTTGGCTACCTCAGCCATACTCCAAATTGCCAGTGCCCTTATACAGTTTCTTTTGCAGGCTTCTGCAACCTTCCAGGAAACTGAAGCCCATTCTTTTCTAGCAGGCGACTTCTGACAATATGTCGGCCCTGGGGAGAGCTATTTAAGATATGCATGACATTAATTTGCTAATTTGACTTCGAAATTACATGCCTTGCAGTAATCTTTGGTGTGTCATCCCTGCCGTAACTGAGGGCCAGAGGGGCAGGAAACCATGGAAGTGCAAAGTAAATACAAATAAAACGTGAAGCAAAATTCAGCAGCCAGAGCTCTCAAATCATGAGACACATCTTCCCCTTCCACCAACATTTTCAGGAGGTTCTTGGCTAAGAAGCCACCACAGTAGATCCCTTCCAGAGCACTATTTTCATGTGTAGCTGTCAATCCCTTTGTGTCAAACACTTCATATTGTAAGAAAATTGAGAATTATTGGAGTTGGCCAGGTTTTTATGTTGAATTTGGACTTCTAAATTACTTGTATTCTCAAGTTGCCTCCCAAATAATAAGGGCTTTAGATATCGTGGGTGTCAAGGTCTCTATGTGCCTAGGGGGAAAATTGCATGGAATGACTGCCACGCTGAATTCACCCGTGCCAGAGTGTAGTGCAGAGTGAGCTGTTGACAGTATAGATCCAAAGATTTAGATGATACATATTATCTTGTTCTGAGGTAAAAAAAATATTTGATCTGTCTCGAGTCCTGAATTTCATTAAGTTTGGTACAATGTCTTCATTCCGGTTGAGGACCAGTTGGATGGCTATCATTTTAGAGCTTTTTATAAAATCCCAATAGTATTTATTCTTCGTATTAATTTAATGATTTAACTAATTTAAAGATTAAATTTTATTTCAGTTATTGACATTTCATCTCATTTTCACAGCTCTGTTGCTCCTTGTCAATCAAATTTTTAAATGTAATTCAGATTTGAAAATGTTTTCTTTATCTCTTCTTTTTGTGTGTTAGAATAATGTTTATAAAAGTGGTAAATGTGATGCATTATTTCAGTAAATGGGAGGAATGGAGTGAATATTTTCCACTTATGCAAAATGCCTAACCAGCTTTCTGTAATTACCTTTGGTTCCCAAAACACAAGATTTTTGATATCATAAAAAGTTAGTCTTTGTGAATGCTAACCAGTGGTGCATGAGCTTGTTTAACTTCACTGTATGCTTCAAGTCTGTAGTTATATTTGAGGCTGAATATGTGAAACCTTCTGAATGTAGCGTAAGGTTCCCCAACATCTGTGAATAGATCTATGAATTTCTGTGTCTACCTGGTTGCCGCCAAGTTTTCCTGCATCATTTCCTNCGAATATGTGAAACCTTCTGAATGTAGCATAAGGTTCCCCAACATCTGTGAATAGATCTATGAATTGCTGTGTCTACCTGGTTGCCGCCAAGTTTTCCTGCATCATTTCCTTTTCTGCTGCTCAAGTACAGTGGTAACATTTTATTTAGGCAAAGTATCTAGCAGGGAGTAAATTTCTGTCACAGCAAATTATTGCTCCCACCATAACTTTCTCTTTGATTGATCTTACATTGATATGTTTCTGATTAATGAAGTTCCTGTTCTAAATTATAAAGCAATTTAAGAAAGCCTTTTGACTTCACTGAATCGTATCAAAGACTTTATTAGTATTATGTTTTAATACCTGTCCATTAACAGTCTTTAAACAGAATTTTAACATGTAGGGCTTGCAAGAATCTATGCAGGCAGATATTAAAATGTCCAAAAGTAAATCATATAGATCTAGGAGTAAGTGCAGCATGTTCTTAAAACCTGACTGTGTCTTGCATATTAATGCATTATACTTTGGTGGTCTACCTAAAAGGAAAAGGCACTGTGATTAGCAGCAGTTGTATGGAATATAGTAAGTAATAATGGCACTTTCTCTATACCACAGCTCCTCAGAAGATGTTTGTCATTTGCCAACAATGGAAAATTGTCATCAGATGGGACAATCTAGACAGTTTGAATATCTCCATGAAGACAAGGAGAAGGTAGTGTTTTGTCCTAAGCACCTGGACATCAGAATTACTTTGCTAAACTCTCACAGTTCGATTTTCTGAAGAGAGTTGTTGTTTTGCATTTTATTTTTCCAGACAAGTCAGAACTGTGGTGTCAGAAAATAATGTTTCTTTTTTCTCCTATTTCATAATCCTATGTGAATCATTGGGTGCAGATTTTACACTCCCAATATTCCAAATAGAGTCTTCTCATGGTTCATTGTATAGACTTTTCACAGAGAAAAACCCAGTTCTGATGGTGAAGACTGTAGTCTTGAACATTCCTGAACTACTGCTCTTTACTGAAAAAAATAGTTTATTATAAATGAAATTAATGGAATCAAATTAAGAAGAAAATATTTTAAAATCATAAAATAGCAATATGAAGTTTTGTAGCACTACATTTGGATATTTTATTTTTTTATATTAAATAGCCCCATAAAAATCTCTGCTCAATGAACTTCAGGATACAAATAGCAGTGAATGATGCCTCTGAAGTTAAAAGCACTGTCCAAACTTCCTGGGAAAATCCAGTAACACTATAGGTGCGACTATGCATTATTGCAAATAGTGATGCTAGTCCTTCCATTTTTGACATTCACTGTATTCACAGTCAAATATTTCTCCAAAATAATTGCCTGCTAAATCAGGGATAAATCTCCCTGAGGGGTGTTTTTTTCTTCTTTTTAAAATGTAAGGACTAATGGGTTGTTCAATGTTGGCGATGAATGCAAAAATGTATTGTTCTTCCTAAACACATATACCTTGTGTAATGCATTTTAATAAAAACATGAGGACAGACTGCTCTCTACATGCTTTTAAAGGCTGTCTTTAAGGAAGCAGGGACAGTAGAGGCAAGCAGCAAGCAAACTAAGATTTTCTTCACTCTCAGACTGAGTTTCCTATTGAAGATGGATATTGCGTTTACTCTGTTGTGGTGGGTTAACCCTGGCTGGATGCCAGGTGNCTTTACTGTGTTGTGGTGGGTTAACCTTGGCTGGATGCCAGGTGCCCACCAAAGAGGCTCTATCACTCCCCTCCTCAACTAGGCAAGGGAGAGAAAATATAACAAAAGGCTCGTGGTCTGAGATAAGGACAGGGAGAGATCATTCACCAATTACTGTCAGGGGAAAAACAGACTCAANGGACAGTGAGAGATCATTCACCAATTACTGTCAGGGGAAAAACAGACTCAACTTGGGGAAATTAGTTTAATTTATAACCAATCAAATCAGAGTTGGATAATGAGAAATAAAACTAAATCTTAAACGTCTACCCCCCATCCCTCCTTTCTTCCCAGGCTTAACTTCACTCCCAATTTCTCTACCCTCTCCCCCTCAAGCAGCACAGGCGGATGGGAAATGGGGGTTGCAGTCAGTTCATCACACGTTGTCT
>RSEF01000001.1:21639563-21649934 GCA_003993805.1 Himantopus leucocephalus | reverse complement strand
AGGTGCAGGACCTTGCATTTGGCCTTGTTGAACTTCATGAGGTCGGCATGAACCTGCCTCTCGAGCCTGTCCAGGTCTCTCTGGATGCCATCCCTTCCCTCCAGCATGTCAACTGCTCCACACGTCTTGGTGTTGTCAGCAAACTTGCTGAGGGTGCACTCACTCCCACCATCCATGTTGCCAACAAATATGTTAAACAGTGGTGATCCCAGTATGAACCAGATGCTCTCCAATTCCACTCACCCATATGGTTCTATGCAAAATTCAGCTCAGCAATCAACAGTTTGCTAAAAAGCAAACCAAGGACAGACTTGAAAAGGCAAAGAGAGCAGAATGGAAAGGATCATATTGTTGTGAACTCACTACATACCTATGTCTTGAACGATTTCCATGGTTATCAAAAAGAAAAAGATACATAGAAAATTCACCAGGATAAGCAAGCCCGTGGACCAGTATGAGAGAAAGCCAGGACCCTGTAGCCTGTAAAGGAGCTGATGATAAAGGCCTACAAAATCATGGACAAGTCAAACAGGGAGATTGTTCATACTTAATAGGAGGCTGGCGTGAACTGCTGGATGAAAGATTTTAATGAACAGGGGGAGGTTCTACTTCACACCATGCGCGTTTACAGCATACGACTCATTGCTTCAACATACTGTGAATACAAAGAGTTTGTGTGGATTCAAAAAGCAATTAGACAAAGTCATAGAATAAAAAGCCAAGAGGAACATCCTTCCATCTTGCTACAATATATGAGGAAAAGTATCATTATATGCTTGCATTTGTCTTATATACTTTTCTCTGCATCTGATGCCAATTATTTTGGGAGATATGATACTGGGATAGACTGTCATTTTCTTAAACCTGTTATCACTGTTTTATGTAATTCTGTGAAAAATGAGGGTTTACTTGGCTAACTGCTTGTTAGCAGCTTCCAAACCAACGCATGCTTTATGTTAGTCTCTTAGTAATCAAGATCAATGTGTTACTGGCATAGATCTCTTCCAGAGTGGTCCAAATACTTTAATATTCAAGACCATTGGAGTTTGGGGTGTGGAATACTTTGTTATTAGTCCCTCTTCTGGAAAGTATACATAACTTGGGCCTGGAGAAGGTAGAAGAAAAATAAAAATATTTCTTTTCTAAATCCAAAATCATAGAAGCATAGAATAGTTTGGGTTGAAGGGACCTTTAAAGGTCATCTAGTCCAACCCCCCTGCAATGAGCAGTGAATAGTCAATTCAATTAAAATCATGCAAAGACCAGGTGACCAAAGGAGAAGGAATCATACTGAATTTTCTTATTAAGCAACCAAAAGAAATCTCAAGTGAATCCCTCTTATGAATATTTCTTGCTCTATATTCATGTATGCTTCTCTTTGACATACCATATTGTCAAAAACTTCATCCTTGCACACTCTGTAAACACTTTGACTTCCCTTATAGCAATGAATATAAAATTTGGGAATTGCACCTCCTTCTTGGGACTCTCTTGATATTTAATTAAAATGTAAAAGAGTTGTTAACCCAGTGTAAAGAAAAAGCCCTTTTTCTTCTAAGTTCAGCACTTTCAACATGCTGAATCTTAAATTTCATTTGAAACTTATAACTTGCTGCTGAAATATCTTTGGAAAACTTCAGTCATATTTAATAGTCTGTCATTGTCATATAAATTCTTTCAGCAGTTCAGTCCTGAACTGGATTTGCTTTAATTCAGTTGTTCTCTAAAATTCACTGAAATTATGTGCATTAATAGTAGCTGAGGATGTTGACCTTTGATTTAGAAGGCAAAAGAGATGATTTGTGGTATGTAATGAAGGGTGCCTCATTTGTGATAACATAAAGTGTCTGTCATATGTAAACTGCTAACTATCATACTGAATTGTTTGCTGACTGCCTCTCATTAAAATCATGCTTCACACAATCTGTCACTGAAAATGAACAATATCATCCAAACTTTGATGTTGCCCCAAAAGCCAGAGTGTCTTCAATCATCCACATAAATCAGTAATAGATTGGACCTCTTTCTGAAATAACATCATTTTCCTATCAAGTCTGGTGAATATGAACAAAACAGAGGGAGCAGTAACATGATCAGCAGAATGATATGAAGCATAATTCACTGAAAGGAATAAAAGCTGATTGCATGCATTAAGAAACTGGTAATTATACAACTGACAAAAAAACCCAAAAACAATAAGGGCAGTTCAAAAGGATCTCAAATCAAACATTTCTATGGTACCACAAGAGGCTTATAGTAATTTGCAGATGTTATTTTTCACCATAAAATATTTTATGTTTTATTTTACCTATATTGTGTTTAAAAGGATATATCTCAGAAGCAAAGTGGAATCCAGGCAATAAATGCAGATTTCGAGGGAGACAACTGTGGATATATTCATGTTTACTTTAGTTTCTGCTGGTCACTAAGATCCTTTTGTCTTGTCATTCAAAGGCGCTACCGATATTTACATTAAGTCAACACACAATGTATGCTGTGCATACTGCAAAAACCCATGTCTGTGTTCATGGGTGCTCTCTGCCTGTGTGGAGTAGAAAGACATTGCATATCTAATGGCACATATGAAACACATATAAAACAAATTAAGATATAAAAAGAATATTAAAGACAGAGTTCGTCTCTGGTAGTTGGAGAGTGGACTTTTTGGACATGTCATTGAGAGTCTAGATGAATTTTTTTTAAAGCAAGGTAATATCCTGAAATGCCACAGCAAAAGTGCATCCTACACTTAAGAAATACAGAATGATTTTTACTCATTACACAGTTTTTGTCTGTTTTGGACTGACAGTGTGCTCTCCTAGCAGCTAAGGGCATTTATGAGGGAGAGAAATTACCAAAGATGCAGAATGTCTTCTTGTCATTAACTGCTGCCTCAAAAAGTATTTGTGTTGACTGCATTTCTGCCCTAAACAACCTGATCTAATTTCAAAGTTGGATCTAACTTTGAAGATAGTTCTGCTTTGAGTTGGGTGGCAAACCAGATGACCTGCAACCAACTAGGTATCCAACCTAATTATTCTGTGATTTCATGATTTAAAAATTAATGCTGTAAATACTCTTTATTGTGACTTACTGGATTATGACCTGGGACAAGTTACAATTTTCAGTACAAGGATTTCTGCATAGAGGTTAACTGTCTCACAGTAAGCATAGGAGTATAACATATTTGAGGGTCAGCGATCTTCTAGTTGTAATGTTAAACCAGTTGAAAGTTATCTGCACACCTAAGAAATAGATTTTAATAGCTAAAAGGAGAAGAAACATGACTCCCAAGCTATGTTACCTAAAGGTTATTCGAGACTCAGTCAGGGACTCTGTCTCTCTGACTCTAAGAATTTTCCTCTCACAAGAAGAGAGCTAGTTAAATCCCAGAACAAGCCTAGGATTTTCAGACAAAAGTTGGTATTTATACTCAGCATGATGAGAACTCCTCTGAAAAATACCTCTACATCTTTGCATTGAAGGCAGCTGGGCGTATGCTTGTCTAGACATTCCTAGACTTGAGACTTCCATTAGTGAGAGGAGGCTCCTTTGTGAACTCTGACAGGTTTTCCATGCAGCCTGTCTAAGCTAGTTGTTTATGTCGAGCTACACTGGAGGGAGAGACCACTGCTCATTTCATGTGACCCATTGAACTGGTTCCCTATGACTATGACTTGATCTGGGATTGGAATTGCAAAAGCTTTGTGAGGTAAAGAAAATTTATAGTGTATTTCATTATTTTCTGATTAAAATTAATTGCTTTAAGACAGTAAGAACATTGCTTGACTAATGAAGGGAGCTTGGAAGAAAGAGCAAACCCAAATTACTACCAGAATGATAATTAAAATAGCTAGTGATAGGGGTTTTTTTATTATTATTTTGGGAGGTTTTAATGTATATTGATACCAGTCATGAAAATAATCATCAAGCTGGGTCACACTGACAAAAGTGAGACTTTGACCTCCACGTAATTTGAGATTCTGGTGTATTTCACAGAAGTTCATCCCCTTGTCCCACTGTTCCAGTTATAGTTCTCAACACATTGCTGCTGCACCTTTTTCACCTTGAATAAAATACAAGATTTTTCTTCCTGCATTCAGAATACCCCTTTGCATAACAAACCACTATGCATCTCTTCTTGTTTCTTTGCACTACAGTAATAACCTTTTCTCCTTGTTTTAGTTTCCCCCTTTGTCTTTTGATATTACCTATTAAGTTTAGGATAGAGTTCATTATTAATGATTCCAGGCTAAGAGCCTTTAACAGACTTATGAAGCTTCTTCCAAATGCTCCCAGAAGTTTTGTTCATGTGTTGTTGTGCTGCGATTTCGGCTTTGTTATGTTCTCCAGAGAAAGGAAGACAGAGTTTCATGCACATTATGTACTTGTTACTTTGTCTTATTAAAAAGAAAAAAAAATATCTTCAAGAGGAATTATTAAGAGCAACAGTAATAATGACCAATCCTTTAATAATAATATTCCATAGTTATGCCATTGTTTATTTCTTGATGTAAAAGCTTGGCTTTAGTACACTTTCAGTCTAACAGTTTGATTAATGTTGGTATCAATAAAATCTGAATTTTAGATAAATATCATTAAATATTTTCCTCAAATCTGACTCATATACATCAATCACATCTCAATAAACTGCTGCTTAGTAATCTGCTCCAGAGTAATAAGATCAGAGTTGCCTTGATGTGAGAGGTTTGTTCCTTTAAACATCACTCAGATAAAAGACCTTCTGAAGATAACATAATACTCATCTATGTTTTCCCTCATTTTCTGATTAGCAAAGCCAGCAGGAATGTTAGCTGCATAATGACAGAATACTTGGGCGCAGAAATGTTACATCTCAGAAACACAAGTACTTATTCCAGCAATGACTATGTATTCTCTACACAAATGTCTTCCTGTCATTCTCTTCTACTAAGCACAAAGGACTGGAGAAAACAAATTATTAGGGATAGCTCATGATAATCACCTTATACTGTACTTCCCACTAGAGTTCCTTAGGAAACCAGTAATTGAAATCAATGGGGCTTTTGAAGGTGTAAGGGACTACTCAGGAGGAGCAAGGATTTCACTGGTTAGACTTTAGCTTCTCCGAAATGACTCTGTTTCCTGGTAGCCCATTTATTTCATTTATTCGCTGAAAGGCTTCCTGCTTCTGAAAATGTGAAGTCTATCTTGTTTCCTCTTGATGTCCTTAGTTACTGACTTTCCAATTCCTATTGATCTTGTAGCTTGAATCCACACCTGTTACTCTTCTTAACGTTAGGATTTTTTTTCACTTTACAAGAGTCAGATTCTGTTTTCTGAAGCTCCCTTTTTGACTTTCTAACCACTTGAAAATCACCCTTTATTCTGATTTTTATTTTCCTTTGAATTTCCACCTTCCTATTTAATTTCTTTCTGTCTCTGTCTTTTGTGTTAGGTTTTGATATCATTCCTCAAGACAGTTGTTGTGTTCAGTGTTTGTTAGTATAGTAGCCCTTCTATTCCTGTTTGCTGATTAATACTAATAAAGAAATTGCTTCATAAAATACTTGAACTGAAATTTTTCACTTTGTGAAGGAGAGGTATGTTTTTTATACACTGACTTATTTTATTCTGTTTTGCGTTGTCAATAGCTGCAGCAGCAGTTGTTGCCCTGCCTTCAGATGCCCTTCTTGTTTCAAATTTACACTTAATTCTTCCACCACACACATGGTTCTCATGTGATTAATATGCAAGAGAACAAGTTTGGTTGTGTATCCTGAGTATCACACATGAATATGACACATGAGTATTGACAATATATGTATTGCTCTTATAAGCATGCTAATTTTGGCAGAAATCATGTGCCAGTTTTTGTACAGCTGTCACAGATGGCAAAAAATGTCTCTAGTTTTGGTATCTTGATACCAAAAATGCTCTGCTAGCTGCAGTCTTCTCATGTCTTCCCTAAACCACCTGGGAAAGGCATTATCAACAGTTTAAACATTTTATTCTTCCATAAATAATTTTTCAAAGGTGAGTTCCATCCCTCTTTTCAAGATACTGTAAAAACAGCTTAACAAACTCTTTCAAACTGAGAATGAATGCAGAAAGTGCACTTTCTGACCAGGAAGCAATTGTTTCTCAGGTAGCTCAATGTGTTTGGCACTCTGTGCACTACAGTACCCCAGAAGTGTAGGCAATCTCATGGTAAAGATGCTGCTTCTTCACCAAAAGGGTTGTCAAGCATTGGAACAGGCTGCCAAGGGAAGTGATTGAGTCACCATCCCTGGAGGTGTTTAAAAGAGATATAGATGTGGTGCTTAGGGACATGGGTTACTGGTGGACTTGGCAGTGCTGGGTTAATTGTTGGACTTCATTATCTTAAAGGTCTTTTCCAACCTAAATGATTCTATGATTCTATGTTTAATCAAAGACTTTTCTTTTATGTTCATTTTCATTTATGTTTATTTTTCATCATGTTGTTCAGTATTTCCATATTTGGTCCATTCTTTTCTTGTCCTTGGTGGCTAATTCTTTTTCTAAATTACCTCAGTACAGTACCCCAGAAGTGTAGGCAACCTCATGCTGCTTCTTCACCGAAAGGGTTGTCAAGCATTGGAACAGGCTGCCCAGGGAAGTGATTGACTCACCATCCCTGGACGGTGTCACACATAACCTGGTGTATTTTCTTGTTCAAATTCTCTTTCCTTAAAGAAAATGTTTATTCAGATGATGCTCAGACACCAGCTTATCTCCCTCTGCTTTGTTTGGACTGTGATCTGTCAGCACCAGCACATTCACTAGAAGTGCACCTGATTATTGGAGAACACTTGGTTTTATTGTGATAATGCCTCTCTAATTGCCCTTATCAGGACGGATCATAGAGAATTCCCACTCCACTTGTAACTCACAGATCTTATTATCCTTTGCTCAGTCAAATGTAATTTTGTTTTCACTGCCTTTCTCAGGTCACATAAATGAGACAGCAGGTTCTTCTTTTCATTACATTTGATGTTTTCACCTCTGCTGTTTGAGGCAGATCATATGTTAAAAACAATTAAACCATCATTAGGCTCGTGGGGGAGCTGCAGAAGAGGACAAAGGTTCTTTTTTTCTTTAACCCACATGGAGGGTGTCTTGTCCTCCTCCCTGCCTTAGGTACTGGGAGCCCAGACAGCTGCCACGAACACCTGCACCATAAAATTGCACGTGCCCATTTATTTTTCTGGGCAGTGAAGAGGCAAGCTGGTGAGGCTGGTTACTATAGAGCAGGGACAGGACGTGCCATTGCCGAGCTGGTTGGAGAGAGGCAGGTAGCTGGGATCAGGGTTCATGGCAGAGCATCTTCTGACTAACAGCATTTCCTCCTAGTTGCTGGAGGTGGCATTGATTATTCACAAATGGCACTTTAACCTTTTAAGTCAGTGCTGACAACATGTTCCAGCATGAAGCGAGAGTGCATGGGGAGGCCCTTTAAAAGACAAAGCAAGCTGAAGCCTAACTAAGTGGGAGCATTAAATATCTTTTGACAGAGTGTCACCAAAAAGAAAGGTTGTTTTCCACAGCAGCTTTGAAGGGACTGGGGACATGGGTGAAGAGGGTCCCTGCAGAAAAAAAAATATCTTTTTTTAAATTTTCAAATGTTATAAATTCAGTTTATTTCATGTATTTGAAGCCACTTTAAAACTTTGTGATGATTTAAAGGAAAATGGAAGGTTCTTTAGAGCAAAAGGAAATAGCATGGCATTAATATGGAGAAAATTAATTTACATCTTTTACTGTTCTGCTTTTCTTATGGAGGAAAAAAATTGATTTATTCTTCTGCCTCTTGAGACTTAGTTCCATCTTACTGTATTAAACTTCATCATATGTGAGGTGAAAATTGGATTCAACAATAGTAATTGAAAACTATTATGTGAATTTGGGAAGTATCTTGGAATGTTGCTCTGAAACTTTTAAATACCAGCAATTTACGAGTTATCAACTTCTGTTCCTTTGGGTTCATGCACCCTGTGTTGCACCTCTAACGTTTTGAAAGATAAAAGGTTCATTCAGCATGAACGAACTTGAAAATATATGAAAACTAATGTGACATCAGCTTTCCAAATGTCAGCAGAGTGAAGAGAGTAAATTTCTTTCCACTTCTTTGGGAAATTGTATAGGAGAGAATAAAACAGATTAAAGAATGGTGACCCACTGCTCTGCATACTGAACATTTCAGAAGCACACTGTGTTGCAGCACAATCCAAAAAGAGGAATGAAACCTATATGGTTTTGCAGTAAATGCAATTTGTAAAAATGTACAGCAGAGGTGGAATAAGCCTTTAATCCAGTGTGCTGCTTTGTATAGTATTTCATAAAGCACGTTTTAAAAATTGCTGACTGAACATTTAAATCCCAAAAGTAAACATGATCTAATGTATCAGCTCAAATAACTATGTGGGGTTTTGTCTTTTATGATGACTATTAGGGAAAACATCTGCACCTAATAAACAAGTGGATATAATATTGTGAAAATTTCAGGCAAGAGGATAAGACCACCTGAGCATGTTAGAAATAAGATGACTGTTTTCAGATCTCTTTCGATAATTTTTTGCATAGTGAAGTCACTGCAGGCAGTACCTCCATCTCCTCCTTTCCACTTCTCTCTCCCCGAGGCACCTGTTACTCATCTCCACAATGGCAAGCTGTGCAAGGACTTCTCCCAACAACTGTAAGGCTCTGTACACCATATCTCCTCCCTCAAAGCCAGCATCTGTTCATGCATTTCCATCCCCAAATCCTTTCTTCCTACCACCACCCTGAGATTCTTCGTGTTCTTCCTGACCTCCTTTCTTTCCCCAACATTGATGCTCCTTCTTCTCTGCTAGGGCAGCACTCATTCTTGGAGCTGGTTCATTAGTATCTTCCTTTCTCTGGTGAGGACTGGCTGTATGATGTAGGGGTATTGTTATCCAGCAAGGCTTTAGCAGCTGTGCTCAGCTGTGGTCAGCAAGGTCCTCAGACAGTGCTGCTTTCTGGTTAGGAGACAAGGAGTTTAGGCTGACCAGGAGAAGAGTTGTGGGTCTGTTCCAGGTAAGTTGGCAACTGTACTGTCATCCTGTTTTGGAGGTCTAACTGTGATTTAAGGGGCAGAGAAAGGGTGAGAAACTGTTGCCATCTTGTCTCCTTTTTTTGGTATACTGATTAACGCCCCCTAGCACCTTCCTAAATCAATACATTTCTAATGATCTAAGCCTGTAAAATACATGGCTCTTGAAAGTTATGGAGGAACAGAGCGATAACATCAAATTTAGCATGTAGCCTCATAGACTCACATAGAAACAGACTTGAATTAAAGAATTTTTTTTCTCAAAAAATTATTTTCTGTAAAATTGAAGTATTAAGTCACTTGAAAATTTAATTAGTCTAATCTTGGGTAGCAATTTTGCAGTCAGATGCCAGGGTCCATCAACAAGAACCGTACCCTGTACCCTGTGCAAGAACAAACAAGGCTGGCCCTCAGGAATCACAGACCCTGGAGGTAAAAGAGAGGCTGGAGAAAGTAAGACTTTCCCTTGGTTGATGAGGATCATGTTAGAGATCATTTAGGCAAACCTGACACCCACAAGTCCATGGGCTGTGGGATGCACCCATGAGTGCTGAGAGAGCTGGCAGATGTTATTGTGAAGCCACTCTCCATGATCTTTGAAAGGTCATGGAGAATAGGACAGGAATCTGAGGACTGGAGGAAAGCTAGTGTCACACCAGTCTTCAAATAGGGCAAGAAACTACCAGGGAAACTACAGGCCAGTCAGCATCACCTCTATCCCTGGAAAGGTGACAGAACAGCTCATCTTGGATGTCATCTCTAAGCATGTAGAGGAAGAAAAGGTAATTGGGAATGGTCTGCATGGATTCACCAAGGGGAAATCATGCTTGACCAATGTGATTGTCTTCTATGATGGCATGACTGGCTGGGTGAATGAGGACACAGCAGTGGACATTGTCTGCCTCGACTTCAGCAAGGTTTCTTACACTGTGTCCCATAAAATCCTCATAGGTAAGCTTAGGAAGTGTAGGTTAGAGAAGTGGACAGTGAGGTGTACTGAGAACTGGCTGAAAGGCAGAGCTCAGAGGGTTGTGAGCAGCAGCTCAGAGTCCAGTTGCAGGCCTGTAGCTAGCGGTGTTCCCCAGGGGTCAGTACTGGGTCCAGTCTTATTCAACATACTCATCAATGACCTGGAGTTTGCTGATGACACAAAACAGGGGGGACTGGCTGACACACCAGAAGGCTGTGCTGCCGTACAGCGAGACCTGGCAAGCTAGAGAGTTGGGTGGTAAGGAAGCAAATGAAGTTCAACAAAGGCAAGTGTAGGGTCCTGCAGCTAGGGAGGAATAACCCCATGC
>RSEF01000001.1:21626152-21638770 GCA_003993805.1 Himantopus leucocephalus | reverse complement strand
GCTGAGACATGCAGTCCATCCAGTAACTGGCCATGGATCCCAGATCTCCCCAGCTGCTGACACCTGGGCATGCTAGTCCCTGGACCCCACAGTCCCACTATACAGAGAAATCTTGCACACAGTAGCACATAAACAAGCACACTGTGGATCCCTCCAGTAACTGGGCACACGCTACCCAATAACTTAGACATGGAGTCCATCCAGCCTGGATCATTGTTCTCCTAGTTGCCTCCTGCACAGAAACACACACACACGCAGTCCCTCAGTTGACCTTCAGATCTTATGGCTTCTCCATCAGTTGGCATAGACCTTCTGGTCCCTTTGGAAGCCAGCTTCTCCAGTTGCCTCACTCCCAGAGACACACCTTGTTCCCAAGCCTGTTAACCTCCTTTCCACCTAATTTGGCTTAGTGTTTTTACTCTTGCTTGGTCCAATTCCTTGCACCACAGGCACATATGACCTCTGCTCTACACTGCAGTTGTCAGCAGGTGTTTTTACACTGCAGGCCCTGTAATCCATGATCTGACTCCAGCTGCTGACACTTAGACCTCCATGCAATCACATCCACAGAGAACAGAGCGTCCTCTATCCAGGAAAACAGAAATGGAATTTAAGAAGGTGGCAGGACAGCAGGTGATGACCAGGTGCAGGGCATGGCCAGACAAGCATACTGGCCAGCAACCTATTTACACAGGTGCAACCCTTTTTGTTCTCTTAGCCCTTTATTTACCGACACTTGTTCCTCTCCAAGCCACCATGATCCCTCCCTTTCTCTGCCTTTGGTTTGTCCCCTAAATGTGCCATAAGAAGTCTGGTGCAATCTCAAGATTCCCTGAATGTCAGGGGAGGTTCAGACTTGGTATTAGGAAACATTTCTTTACCGAGACGGTGGTCAAACCCTGGAATAGGCTTCCTAGAGAGGTGGTCAATGTCCCAAGCCTGTCAGTGTTTAACAGACTTCTGGTCAGCCCTGTAGTGGTCAGGCAGTTGGAATAGATAATCGTTGTAGGTCCCTTCCAAGTATTGTATTGTATTGTATTGTATTGTATTGTATTGTATTGTGTCCTGTCCTGTCCTGTCCTATCCTATCCTATAATTTTCTGTTCAATTCCCCTGCATTTCCAGAGCCTTTCCAGACTCATCTGGTCAGTTTCAGACCTGGATGATGGGCATCAGTTCTCTTTTGTGACAGTCCTGAGGGACACTGTGGCAGAGGATCTGTTTCTCTGAGTTCCGCATAAGGACGGAGGTTCCCCTGCTTGCCAGTGTTGCTCTGTGCTACATTTAGTGTGTGGAGATGAGCTTTGTTTGATGTTTATCAAATAATCTAACACCACTTAATTTCTGGTTGCATCTTGAAGACCCCTTGCTCACGAATAGAGAGGGATTTAGAGGTTTAATTTAGCAAATTCATTTAACTAAATTTATTAATTTAGTTTCTAGTCCTGAATGCCTACTGTTGAAAATGTGCCATCATCCAGTTTTGGTAAAGGCAAATCAGTCACAAAAAGAAATTAAGGATACCTCAGGGCAAGCATGTTCTGCCAACCTAATCCTCTCTGGCCTCCATTCCACTCTTTAGTTCACAGTCTGCCAGGTAGCTCACCCTCCAGGGGCCAGGGTGGGGATAAGAAAAAAGGTTAGTTTATTTCATTCTTCGACTGATGTTTGTTGTTCAAGACACTTGTCTTTTACACCTCCCAAACTAATTTTTATAAAAATGTAGTATAAAATCACAAAAGCCCATTTTAGGGTTATCTATATTGGGTTTACGTGGCAAAGTTTTGATAGTGGGGGGACTGCAGGGGTAGCTTCTGTGAGAAGATGCCAGAAGCTGCACCCATGTTGGACAGAGCCAGTTCCAGCTGTCTCCAAGACGGACGCACCACTGCCCAAGATGAGCCCAGTGGTAGCGTGCTGTGATAGCATATTTAAGAAGGGTAAAAAATGCTGCACAACAGCAGCAGCCAGGAGAGAGGAGGGAGAATATGTGAGAGACTACCATTCAGACACTAAGGTCAGTGAAGAAAGAGGAGGAGGAGGTGGTCCAGATGCCAGAGCAGAGATTCCCCTGCAGCCTGTGGGGAAGACCGTGGTGATGCAGGTTGTCCCCCTGCAGCCCATGGAGGTTAACAGTGGAGCAGACATCCACCCTGCAGCCCATGGCGGACCCCACACTGGAGCAGGTGGATGTGCCCTGAAGGAGGCTAGAACCCTGTGAAGAGCCCATGCTGGAGCTCCTGGCAGGATCTGCAGACTCCTGGAGAGGAGCCCATGGTGGAGCAGGTTTTCTGTCAGGACCTGTGATGCCACTGGGTGACCCACGCTAGAGCAATCGCTTCCTGAAGGACTGCACCCTGTGGAAAAGACCCATGCTGGAGCAGTTCATGAAGAGCTGCAGCCCATGGGAAGGACCCACATTGGAGAAGTTTGTGAAGGATGGTCTCCCATGGGAGGGACTCCACGCTGGAGCAGGGGAAGAGTGTGAGGAGGAAGGAGTGGCAGAGACAAAGCATTATGAACTGACCGCAACCCCCATTCCCTGTCCCTCTGTACTGCTCGGGGGGATGAGGTAGAGAAGTCGGGAGTGAAGTTGAGCCTGGGAAGAAGGGAGGGGTGGAGAGAAGGTGTTTTTAGGTTTATTCTCATTTCTCACTACCCTACTCTGTTTAATTGGTAATACATTAAATTAATTTCCCCAAGTAGAGTCTGTTTTGCCTATGACCGTAATTGCTGAATGATCTCCCTATCTTTATCTTGACCCATGAGCCTTTTGTCCTATCTCCTGTTGAGGAAGGGGAGTGATAGAGTGGCTTGGTGGGCACCTGGCAGCTAGCCAAGGTCAACCAACCATATTATCACCCTGCCTTAATAAAGTAATGTAACTTTGGATTCATTTTAATCCTGTGTGCAAATTAACTCCTTCCATATTTTGAAGTGGGAGATTGGGCAGTTCTTTGTCTCCATTTATTTTAATTTTTAACTCAAGAATGCTATCATTGAGTGCTATGTGTGCCTTGGACATTTATTCAAAAAATAAAATAATGTGAATGCCAACATGCATCCATGTTGTGGATTTCTGCAGCACTCAGTACGCTTACTTTACATGATACAATTACACTGTTACAATGAATTCCCTAGAGCTCCCAGAAGCCTTCTCTCGTTCTCAAACAAAGAATTATTTTTCTCAGTCCAGAAAATAATCTATTCAGTTGTACACTGATAAGACAGTAGTGCTCTCCCACAGAACAGGGCCTCACAGAAAATCCTGAGAGTAGTCCAACACTTGATTAGCTTAATCTCCTCTGAAAGTCCATTCCCTCACAAGAAAAGAAGACCCTTGACCATGACCTTGAGATCGCACTATCTTACCATATGATTAGCTGCATTTCCCCAAGAGGTTAGTCCAGCTGTGTTTGTAGGCTATAGCTGTGGCTGAAAGATACCATCTTTTCTTTTAGGCACAGGACCCTGTGTAAGTTCTCATGTGACCTGACCTGATGATTTGTCAGTGTGACCTAGCATTTTAAATTTTCTTTTGCTCTTCTAAATAAACATTTGAAAATATGATTGATCAAATGTCATTCTCTCTGACACAGTCTTGTTAGACATTCCCAAGCCACTGTAGCAGGAGTACGTTTCCTTAGAATCCAGGAATGGAGCAGAGTGCAGGCCCTGGCTATACCCTGGGTCCTGCAGGGACTTTCAGAATGCCGAATTCCTACAAGCCACAGTTTAAGGATGAACTTTCTTGCCTCTGGGCTGATGGCAACAGAGAGTAGAAAAACTGGTGCTACAGTTTCCATTTTCAGAGCTTCACAGGAAGAAAAGCACAACCAGACTTCATGTTGAATTCCAGAATATTACTGATTTTAATTAACACTACAAGAAGTACACAGATCTATTCAAAATAAAACTGTACATATTTCCCTACTTCATTCTATCCATCAGCTAACATGCCAGTTCTTCTTCATTTCAAGACTGGGAAGGACGCAGATCCTTCATCTGGGAAGGATGCAGATCTTCCTGCAGTTGACATAGCTTCTTTTCAAGTCACTACACTTACTGCCCGTCCATGTTATTTCTGTAATGTTTATCCTCATATGAATTCTGTTCAAAGGTTTTGGAATTTTAAATATTTTTTTTGCTTTTTCCTCCTTTCTTCCCTAGGTCTCTACAAGACAGAGAATTCTTTCCTGCTTTAGGCAGCTCCTTTGCTGATACATTATGCCAGTTCCACCAGAGTTGGAAAACTCTGCAGCCAACATTATTTCCTGGACTGAGAGAGATGAGATGCAACACTGACAAAATGATAGATTACATAAACTCTGGGTGTTCAATGAACCAGCAGTTACATCGTATCTTGAGCCAGAACTATTAAACAGTAAATAAAAAGATTTTTCAAGTCATCAGGTCTGGGTAGGAAAATGTATCAACAGGAACATATTATTATTATAAAAGGTCACTTTAGTTTGCTTGTAATTGTCAAACGTGATAGGTTTTAGTCAGAATATTTCTGTGAATCAAAGAGTATAAATTTAGTTGAAAATTCCATCAAAATGATAATTTTAAAATCCAAAGTAGTCATTCCATTAGGAAAAATAGGGGTTTTTTCTGTTGTTGTTGCTCTTTTCTAACCACTTCTCAGAATAGTTTCAGAAACTAAAAATCAATCAAGTCTATGCCAGTCATTCATCTGGTGAAAATCAAGTACAATTTTCCAAGTTATGCAAATAGCCAGAAATAGATCATCATTTTTATATGTATGTGCAATATACATATTTTCAGTCATCCTACATTACATGTAGTCAATTCATGTACAGCTATCTGTATAATCTCAGTCTTTAACAGGAGGGCTAGCTACCTGCCAGACCCCCACTAGCAGTACAAATGCATTTTTTATATATAAAATTGCAAGGAATATTTAATTGTATAAACAATGTGGCAGAATTTCAAATATGTAGACAAGCCATTGGGCCATTCTCACGCACAGGAAGTTTGACTTAGGACATTCTGTATTTTGCAATGTGCTGTCCTGTAACTGTATAGAAACTAATCCAATTATATTTATGAAAGCAGTGCTGCTCATCAATTTTACTGAAATATAAATTGATAATAAAATCATGCAAATATAGAAGCCAGAGTTCAGGAGATGCGCACATGTATTCATGAAATAACTTGATCACAGACTAACAGTCCTGCAAGTGCCTGGCCATGATAGAATTCCTTATTTATTTTTGTTTGCCAAAGCTCCCATCAAAAAACAATGCTAACAAAAAGGTGAGCTTGAATCAGAGCACACAGACCTTCAGAAGCTATAAAGTTAAAACCAGCCTATCTCACTCATTCTTCTCTGTTGCACACAGACCCGTTTTGGAAGTACCTTATCACATACTCTTTCTTTCAGACGGAATGCTATTCTAACCCAATATCTCTTGCCCAATCCCCTTCCAAAAAGTGAAATGGAGCAAAGTAGGACAATGCAGAACAGCTCTAGAAAAGAATATACCTCTGGAGCAGATCCAATAATTTGGATCAATTTTAAGAAACCTGGATTACAGTAGTGTATTTTGTACAGGCTTTCCATGGAGCAGTAAGCAACATGCTCAGTCTGCCTCTGCATCTGTTTTGTGGAAATAAATTGGAGATAATCCATTTTAGAGTAAGGATATCTGAAAGGCATGGAGATACGTTAGCACAAAGCCATTACTTAAATGGAAAAAAAGTCTATTAGGGAAGCATTCACTGATGCGAAGGTTATGATAGGAGACAGATCTTTAAAAAAAGCTTTTTAAGGCAGGTCCTTCCTTCACGGGGTATCTTAGCTGTATGTGAAGTGACTTTGTAGTTAAAACCACTGACTTTACAGTTAAAGATGGCACATCCAAAAGCCCGCAGCACTTAAACACTTCTGAATATCTATATTCCGTATCATTTCATACAATGGACAAAGGCTAAAGTAGTTGCTGCAGCATTATTAATTTTCCAATTTCTTTTTTCCCTCAGTTAACTGGTGAAAAACATTTTCTTGTCCCTTTTTGGTAGTTTATTCAGTTTATCACATATAGTCCCAACTTCATTCTGTCTTTGTTAGCTCAGCATTTATCCAGAGCCCTAAAATACTCTCAGGAGGAGATATAAATTACACTTTTCTTTTGGACAGGAGGGCAAATGGCCAGGAAGTGAACCTCAGAACTGCAGAGCATCAGCGAAGTCTAAAACCAAAGATTCAGCGTTGCAGGTAAGACAATAAGCAAAACCTGATTGCATTTATAAGGAAATGGCCACTCCAAGCTATTTCTTTACTGCAATACTTTTTCAGCACTGTTCTGCTTCTGGTGACCTACATTCTCAAATGATTCAGGGAGAGGTGGAGAAGTCAAAATGAAAGATAAAAACTTTACCAACACTGCTCACAGAACAGAAGCAGCCCTTCAGGTACTCACAGCAATTAGCTGTGAGAATCTTAGAAGCTGGATACTTTTTTGTTCAGTTTAGCTTAAATTACTTTGTGTCAGCAGATATGAAAATATATGAAGCATTTCTTAAACTCACCCATTTGTTCATCTCAAATGTCACTGACTGCCCCTGGCACTAAATTCCACAACTATTTTCTTTGTGTAAAAGTAATAATTCCTTTACTGTGACGTTTTGTAACAGAATACTGTTAACAAGTGTTCATTGATTAGGAAATGAAGTGATGAGAGATTTGTGTTAAAACTAAGTGATTGTTATCCAAGCAGCTACCACATGTTATCTTTTTTCTTGGCTAGAGACAATAATATAAGCCTATCCAACAGTCTTAGTTGTGATACTTTCCTTTTCTAGTGGTGTTAAGACAGAACTTTGTCAGTGCTCATCCCATCAGTGTGAATATACATTGGTACCACATGAGGACTTAGCATAATTCACCCTAGAATCAACATGTGAAGTTCTAGGCCCCCTAAAACTAAGAATTTTACCATTAACATAAAAGGAATTAGCATTTCATTTGCAATTCCCTTACTTTCTCAGATACTTTTACTAAATAAAGCCATAGAAAAGTCAGTTTAAAAACAAAATAAAATAAAACAAAACAAAACTGAATCTGTTCTACACTGCTTAGGGAGCATGTGGTTCAAAACGACAAGAAGCAAATGGCCAAATGCAATAAAGTTTCTCATATTCTGTGTTGTTACTTGATTTAGGTCTAGTGTAATATTTTGCCGCTTAGTACATATTCCTCAGAAGCATTTGGATAGCTAAGTCCCACTCTTAATTTAGGGCTTCATCTATTACAAATAAAAGCCAAGCAACTATAAAATACAAAGCAAGCAGTCAACTAGAGTAAAACCAGAGTATTTTCTGGTCAACAATGAGAGCTAATACAAGAATCCTTTTTGCTACCCAGTGGAGGTAAAGACTGTTCACACTGAAAGCCACAGACATACTCTCTGTCCAGTTTTGCTGAAGCTGATGAAGATATCCTTGTCTCCAGGTGTTTAGATTAGACTTCTTCCATTTTTGTTACCATTGTAAGCGGGTGTCTGAGTGGAGTATTTGTCCGTGTCTCAAACATTCAATTTCATACTCTCACATGTCAAAGTACTTCTACAGGTAGGTTACTTTGTGTCAGGCTATGAATGGGAATACCTGAAACCTGGAAACATGCTCTGCTGCTTCTGCTCTAGGAGTGGAAAACTCCTGCAGTGAACAAAAGGAGATACATAGAAGGAGGAAAAGAAATCAGGCATTAAACTGGGGTTTAATCAGGCATGAATTGCTAGAGGACATTCAAAGCTTCAAATCTGAAGGTTTGCTATGTCTTTGCTCTTTCTCTTTTTTTTTTTTTTGTTTGGTTTGCAGTTTTTTGTGCACATGGAGCAGCCATGCAAGTCATGTCTGACAAACAACAAGGCTACACTGTTTGCATTACCAGACCCCAACACGGGATCAGGCTTTTCCTAGAATAGTCTCAGTTCACATTTAAATACTCATGGTTAAATGATCACTAAAATCACGTCAGTTGAGTCACCCAGAGTAAACGGTACATAGTTGGTCAGCTTTATGCTTTTATGTTGGCTATATATCCTATTTAGGAGAACAACAACTAGTGCTCTGATTGCATCATGGAGGTGCAGAGGGATAATACTTGATGTGTTGGAGGGAAAAAAAAAACAAAGCAAAACAACCAACAACCCCCGCACACATATTAGTACTAAATTATCAAACAAAAAAAATGTTTCAACACTGGAAATTTGTTTGATATGCTCCTACATTCTTTTATTACAGCAGCAGAACTTCTGATGTGAGCCAGAAAAATGAATTTGTCTCGTAAGGCAGAGAGATGTGAGAATAACTGGAATCAAAGGGACAACTTCTTCAGGTTTCTAAGGAAATCAAAGTCCTTAAGGCTTTTTTAACAGTTAACTGAAATGTACTCAAAGATGTGATTTAGCAGCTACCATCTCAACTGAGCTATATAGCTCAGTTTCAAAAGCTCTGGCTCTGCAAATTGTTACGTTCCCCTGTAACCCAGTGATTCATAAATAATTGGTTTAAAATAATATTACTTTGGTTTATTAAGTAAAAGTGGTACATATTTTTTAAAAGCACTATTAGTCTACCTGTTGGGTAAAGCAGAAAAGTGCTAAGCAAAAAAACAAAATGAAATATAAGGGTTAAAAAAAAGCATCATGAAAGTATAATACATTATAGAGAGAAATCTCCATGAAAAATATTTGACAAAGTTTTACAATGTGCATCACAGACTACTTTTTTCCAACAAAATAAGTCAGCAATAAAGCCACTAAATTTTGCAATGGTGTTCTTTATATATTGAACTACACACAGAAGCATCTAAGAAAATTCAGGTTACATAATGACTGTCTCAGAACACTTCCATCAGTTATTCATGTTCAGAATAGTTTTTTGTATAGTAAATCACAGCACTGTGTTTCATGGCCACCAGGCTGACAATCCACTCTTGTGCTTCTTCTGATGGCAAGAGGGAAAGATGAGGTACATTGATTGATGCAGCTCCGTGTTTTGGATTTTAGTGGATTTTAATTTAAAAAAGGTCTAGTTTCACAAATAGGTATTTTCTTCAAGTAAAACCTTTCAGAGCCTAAACTCATTATCTCACATCTTTTTTGAGTTGATGGGAAGAAAAGCACTGACTGAAAGAGACAGAATTTCACACTATGCTTCCTGAAGCAGCAAACAAACGTAGTATTGCAGAGAAACAGAAATATCAAGACTAGTATGAATTAATGGAAATGTATACCTGAGAAAGCAGAGAACAAACAAACTGCAGGTGCTGATAACACCTAGATCAGCTGGTGTATTGATCCTGACTGGGATACTGCTGTACATGGAGCAGCTGGTGATCCACATCACAGCTCGGATGAGCAGGGCAGGTCTGCGCTGTGCTGCATGTCCAGCATGGTCTTCAGGCTGTGCTGTGCTGCACATGACCCATGTCTGCCAGGTCACCTCAGCCAGCTGGTTGCCACAGAGGAGCCTGCAGGCAGCTCCCGCTCGGCACCAGCCTCTGCGCCACCACCACATCCTTGCCTGTGTCTAACAGTGCAGCAAGAAGTTCTCGTGTCAACAGCCTTTAGGACTAGAGTTGTTTTCTTGTAAGAAAATTATCTAGAATCTCAAAGAACCAAAAAGGAGGAACTTCTCTCCACAGATGGGATCTGCACAGTGTACCATGGCAAAATCCATCCAGGGTCCATCTGATGCTGCATGCATGTGTGCTGCTCAGCATCTGAAGGGACAAAAGGTTTACTTGCTATCTATGTTCTTCTTTTTATTCTGTCTTATTTATTCTGTCTTATTAAAGCAGCTATTTTATTAAGCCATTTGTTGTCAGGCCTTTCTTATCGAGCTGCAGAAAGAGCCCTGCACCGTATCTCTCACCTCACCCACACCCCAGACCCTGGTACAGAACAGCAGGTTGGCACAATCTCAGCACATAAACATGCAGTTTACCAAGATACCTAGTTTAGGGAAACAAAGGGCAGACTATTTTCAGATAAGGAGGCAAACGTATAATTAGTAAATTAGCGATGTTGCCTTATGAGTCTCAGAGGCAGGACATGATGAAAAAGGAAAAGATGACAATCACTGTGAACTTACAAAGGTACAAAAGGTATGCTCAGAGAACCAGGATGTGGTTAATTATCAAGAATAATCCAGGAGGTATGTTGAGGACTTAGTAACCAGTGCTCCTTATTCGGTCACCAGAAGGAATCCTGGCCAGACCACATGGATACACAAACCTTGGTGCTTCTGAATATGTAAGTATGAAAGAATAGGTCTGAAAGAATGGGTGACCTGTAGGAGAGTGAGCATAAGTGAGATGACCTTTAAAATAAAAATTGCCATCCCTTCCTGTATGGTCTTGCATAGAGTTTTCTTACTTTAGATGCCACCTCAATTGGTCCTGCACTGAACTTTGTTAGTTTAGACACAACAGTTTATAACAAAAAGTAGCATATATCCCCAGCCAGGTGTCTGTACCCTTTCCTGGTCTGGTTTAACATAGGAACAGGTCTAACTGTGCTATACATGGGGGATTTTCACAGTTAAAAGAAACAGTTTCAAGTCATGGAATTTTACCTAATGTAGGTAACTGACAATTAACAAAGTTAATTATTGATTCCAATATTTAGAAATAATGACAAACAAACACACACTGAACAAAAATACCTCAGCTTCCCTCCAGACACCTCTCCTCACCCCACTTATGGTCTCCAGTCTCCTTGCTGCAAGATACATTTGGTCCCATTGGTGAGGACAGTTGGTGCAGGAGGCTGGGGTCAGTGCGTTGTTCCTTTTCTTTTGATGCTACTTGTTTCTGACTCAGCTGCTCTGGCATGGGCTCCTCCACTGACCACAGGACCCTTGGAGTCATACCTCCCCCTGGGTCTCCTCTGTCCTTATCACCAGCTCTTTGCTCCAGGCTTTTTTTGTGTGGCTCTTTGCTCTAGCCCTTGCTCAGACAGCTACGTGCTTTAGCACTGCCCTGGCATCTCTCCTTGTGCACCAATTTTGTCCAGTCCTGTTCCATCCCTCGCCACTCCCGCTTCTCCCCCCTTTTCTTCAGTATCCCTCCTACTTAGCATCTGTCTCTTATGTCTCCCAGTGGTTACCACCCTTTCTTAAATACGGTTCTGCAGAGGTGCCATAAATCTTGTCCTTTACTGAGCAGCTGTGACCAGCACAGGGTCATACCTAACCTCCCCAGGGTCACCCCTGCAGCCCCGCTGCTACCAAAACCTGGACAGTCATGCTTAGTGCAGGGAACCATGTGCAGCCAAGAATATCTAAGCAGTCAAATCCAGGTCATCTCAGTGATGAACATCATTGCTGAAATGATGCCAGCCTGCCAGCCTCCCAGGATATAGTAATCTGTGCCTGAACTTTTCCATACACCCATAGCTTTCTTTTAGTTGCTCTTGCTTTTTTCTTTTTTAAATTCCTTGACATCAAAACATATTGAAAGAAGAGGGCAGGTCTTATATCAAAGATACAGAATAAAGAGAGAGAGAAAAAAAAGAGAGATAAAATTATTTTTTCAAGATCATACAACAAAAAGCTCCACAACATTGTATTTCCTGTTCCATGCCATAACTAGAGGGTTAAAGGTTGTGTTCCTTAAAGGGCCTGGGTATTTGGTTTAACATCTGGGCCTTTGATTTAACATGTTCCTTAACTGAGGCCCAAGAAATAGGAACACCCATATAAAGCAACACAGCTGGAAGACACAGTCAGTTTAGAGGAGGAAGATATCAAACAATAAAACCAGATGACTGAAAACAGTAGCAACACCTTACCAGTGGACAGTATAAAATATGAATACTTTGCAGTAACTGAAGAAAAACTGAAAATTAATTGGAAATTAAACATGTATTAGATATCAGTAAACAAAAAAATATTGAGAGTATTGTAAAGGCAAACGCATTCTAAAATTGTGTTGAACAGTGTTTTCCAGTAAGACTGGAAAGTATTCATGGCCATTCAGGCTTACTAGTGAAACAAAAGGTGAATTCAAGTAGCTCAGAGAGAAAGAAGGGCTACTACAATGTTCAGGTGAAGGGGTAACTTGCCTCACAAGAGAATAATACAGAAAGAGGGCTAGGTTTCAATAGACTAACCTATTGAAACAGCTTTTTGACTGCTTCCCCCTACACAAAGACAGAGATAGAGAAGAGCTCTTTAAGGTAGCACACTGGCAGATCAGGCATACATTGATTGTGAAAAAAAATTTTCAGTTGTTAGAAAATGGTTCCCAACCAGACAGCTGAGACCTGGGTACATCTTTCCGATGGAAGCAGAGAGGATGTGCCCTGCCCACACCACCATGCCACTGACTAGAGGCTAGGGGAGTGGATTTGCCTCTATTAATACAGATGACATTAAAAGGGCTGGGAGGAGCAGGGCAAACATACATGTGGCTCCACAAGGTTTATTTGGCATGGTAAGTGCTGTTGCTGAGCACTTGAGCACATCAGCCTCATGCATTCAGTGCTCACCATCCTGGTACTATGCTGGGCTCAAGCTGGCTCTTCACTCTCATGTGTTGCCATGCCTGACAACGGGGAAAGCCTACTTCAGGTGGGAAGCCTA
>RSEF01000001.1:21611995-21626142 GCA_003993805.1 Himantopus leucocephalus | reverse complement strand
CCACAGCTCCTGTCAGAAAAATTGCTCCTGAGTGGGCTGTCCATGGTCTGCAGCTTCTTTTATGTCATCTCCGCCTGCTGCAGCGTGGGGTCATCCACAGGCTGAAGTGTAGATATATGTGCTGTGATGTCATCTTCCATTGGCTGCAGTGGACAATCTGCTTCACCATGGTCTTCTCCATTGGCTGCAGAGGAACCACAGCTCCAGAACCTGGAGCACGTCCTTCTCTCCTTCCTCACTGACCTTGGAGTCTGCAGTGTTGCTTCTCTCACATTTTTCTCACTCCTCTACCTCACAGCTGCTGCGTAGTGTTTTCTACCCTTTCTTAAATATGTTCTCACAGAGACACCACCAGCTTGGCTAATAGGCTCAGCTGTGCCCTGGGGTGGGTCCATCTGAACTGGCTGGAACTGTCTGTGTTCAGCACAGAGGCCACCCCTGCAGCATCCCTGCTACCAAAAACATTGCCCTGTAAACCCAATACATCTAGACCTGTCTATAGCGAGGTTTATGCCATTCTGGGATAAGTCTCGATGACATTCTTAAAAAGTATCTTAGGGCTGACTTGAAAAAAGAGGAGTCAGAGCAGTTTTCCTCAGTGTGATCAGGTGTTAGATGATGGCACCTTGTTTCTGAATTAATCAGTGTTTGATCCTCATAAAACTGATAGCTCCATGGATAATTTGAACAGCACACTCAAAAGTAATCTTGAAGTGACTGGATTTTGGCTAAACTTGATAAGGGAACTCACTCAAATTTTCTCATAGTTTTCCAATAAATCAAGATTTTCACTTAGTTTTGCTTTACCTGACTTATTTTTCCTAAATCCAAAATTGAAAGTAAATCTCAAGAAACTTTGATCCCCACATGTACATAACAATAATAATTTAAAAATGCTTTCAGAAGCCTCTATAAAGCAAACTCACCAATGTCATACTTTCATAGAGTTATGGTTTAAAGAAAGTTTTAGAATTTGTTTTCTCTTCAGAAACTCTACAAAGTGACTGATGGCATTGCAGCACTTTGGTAAGCAGCATATTAGTTACAATGAAAGACTACTATCACAAATACTACATTGTCAAATCAGGGAATTACAGCCCTAGTGGAGTTATACAGAATCTTTCATAAATACCTGATCAAAAAGAGACCTTTCTCTACCTTTTTCCTGTTTCTTTTAAATTTCAAGTTTTTGAGCAATTGATGGGTGAGTCTTTATAAATGTTCTCCTGGACTTTGTTCAGAAGTTCAAACCGGTCTCGGAGCTAGGAGAGACATTTGGTGAAACCTTAAGACCTTGGAAATAAAAAGAATATTTTCTCAAAGTTTTATAAAAGGTGCCAGGCTCCATCAAGTATTACCACTATTGTAAGTTTTAAAGATAAGCATAGAGGTTATATTATATTTTGCTTAGAAAAAAATTATGCAGCTAGAATAACAGAAGAATCAGCCATTGCCTTATATAATAGCAAGTTCAAGATTTGCTGCATTTTGGAGGAGCTTCTGTTGAAACTGTTTTCAAATGCTGAGAGAAAAAGAAGCATTTATTCAACCATAAGGTAACTGGTCTTTAAAAAGGACCTGGAGATTAGGTTCCACGTGTTATTTACTGCCAAATACATTGCTAAACTCACTGAAGGATATTTATGAGCAGCACTGTATTTCTGGTTTTCACTATTTTTGTATGTTGCAAACTTTGAGAATAAAATCTTCAGTTTACTTATGAAAAGTATTCCCGGAGTAAATTGCATACAGATGTCAAAATGTATCCTGAAAATACAGTAGGCCCCATGTTTCTTATAATTATCTTGTTAATACTGGATTATTATGTTCTAATGCTCTCAAAGTATGTAGGAAAGAGAACAATTTAAATCTTTTATTTTTACCTTTCTCCTCCCATTCCAATCAAAGCAAAAAGTGGAAAATGAAAAATTGCTTAGAGAATAGTTTTATGTTTGTGCAAAATCAAACCTCACAGTTGTAATGCTCTTGGAACTTTTTGACTAATTCTATGGTTACAATTTTTTTATCCTTTTTTTTTAACATAACAGCATTTTCATTCGGGGAAAAAAAATAAAAAATTTCAGAACACATTTTGTGATAAGCCACTGGGGCCACAGGGCATCTTGTAACTTGTAAATCAGAATGTGGCGGTAACGGTGTTCTATGAATTCACTTATAATATGTTAAAGAAAAAAAAAAAACAACCAAAAAACCAAAAACCCTTCTGAAATGTCCCTTTATGACATCTGTCCATGCTCATGTAATGTTTTATGTTTAATGCTCCTTGTGTAGCTGTCTCAGTGCTTATTCACAGCTGCTTTTCAAGGTCCATGTCAGAAAGACCTTGACAGGTAATTTTGCATAGAAAAGCCCAGAGACTTCAGATGACCTCAAATGATATATTGGAGGAAATGTTTCAAAATTACTAACCTTCTTTTATGACTTTTTTTTTTTCAATAAAACAATCTATTCTTTAGTCCTGACAGAATTTTGCAATTCACCATTTCCCTAACTTAAGAAAAAAAGGCCACACTGGCAGCCCTGGTGATTCAGCAGCATATCTTCTAACAGCATCCTTTTATGCATCTCCTTCCACAGACTGAATGTTGCTTCATCGTTTCTCTGCTTTTTCTACTAGTATACAGAAGTTTTACAGCAAAGATAAGAATACTAATAGCTGAAATAATCTTGTTAACCTTGACAGCAAAGTTATAATTGACATCAATGTGGCATGATTTCTCTCATAGATGGCTTTCTTTGAAATATTTTGAGAGACATAGATTGACCTTTTTCATCCTTCTCTTCCAACAGAAAAGCATTATTTCTTTAATCTTTCAGTTTATATCTTCAAAATTTCATAGTCAAATTGACAGAGACAGAGACTTGGACGAAATAGGAACAGATTGGTTGATCATTCTTTATAAACATATAACAATTAAGAGTATTTTTGTTCACACCCAGTGAAAGACAAAGCATCCTAATACTTATATCTTTGTATTTGAGCCTTTAAAGAGTGGATTTAATCAATATAAACTTAAACATAAACATAAACAAACATAAACATACATAAACAGGGTTCCAAAAGTAAAACTCCTCTTTTGCTATCAAAATAATCAAGTTAAACCGAAGAGTATGGTTATTTCTTCTGCTCTAATGAAAAATAGTAAATGCAGTCATAGTGGGTTAAATTTATGGTGTGTAAAATGAGCCCTTATTTTCAGCAAACCAAAAATATTGGTGATATATGTGTTATCTTTCACTCAGCATTACTTCTGATGGAATGAAACTGGTGTAGAAGATCACGAAGGAAAAAAAATGCAAGAAAATATTATAGTTTTCTATGAAAATAAGTGAGATCATTACTTCAAACCCTAATGATGGGTTATAAGATTTAGACAAACATAAGAACAAAAAATTATTAATATTTTGAAGCTGACACCACATAAAAATATTTTTCTGCAGAACCTGACAACCACACAAGAGGAGTAAGTCTAATGTATTGTATTCAGGAGTTTAAAAATACCTTTCACTATGATCTTGAATCTGTACAACTGAAGATGAACAAAAACAGCTGAGTGTTACTTGAAAATATTTTTTTCAACAGTTAAAAACAGTTGTAGTACAAAAGATGATCTAGATGAACATGCAACATTTCATAAGCTCTTCTTGTCCTCTGCTCAGTCAGCTTCATCTTGTTTCAGTCTGGATTTCTATGCCTTCCGGAATGGTACAATCTCTGTATGTATTTGTTCAGGAAACATCAGTTCTTCATGAGGGGCTTTTTAATTTCCTGAAAGAGAACACAATTAACAATCACATCATTACTACATACAATGAAATACATCATAGTTGACACAAAATAATGCATCAAGTTTGAGAAGTATTGTTAAGTCCTAGTTCCACGAATGTAGAAAGGATAAGATTAAATAACAGAAATTGACTTTGGTTAACATTTGTAAACATAATTATGAGAGTCTCCATACTGAACTTTAATTCTTAATTAATTGGAGGTATCCAGAGTTATCTCTGTTTTTTCTTCCACTATAATATTTTTTTTGGTATTAGATATATTTTTTCTGAGTTTCAGAACGGCTTGACGTTACAGTACTTTGATTTTTAATACTTATGCTTTTTACATAAGAAACACATTAACAATTTGCTTTATATCTTGCTTTACACAAACACACACACACACACTTAATAACTTGCTTATATGTGGCCAGGGAAAGAGCAATGCTTTTGTTTAAACCCTTCCTGCTGTCTACAGTGAGCCACACAGGTGCTAAACAAGGATATATTGCTTTATCAGTCTCCTTTTGTTGCTGGTAAAAAAGTAGCTGAAAATAAAATGTGTTTTCTCGTACTCTGACATGTTGACTGGGAACTAGCCCTCCACATGTTCTGATAACATGAAACAGCTTGAATATTGCTCAGTCAATGGAATTTCTCAAAACACTTCAAAAATAAATCATCAAACAGTATTTTAGGCTCCATTAAGGGAAAAAAAGAGAAGGAAAAAAAAAAAGAAAAGAAAAAAAAAAGCTTTTTTTTCCATATGTGAAGTGATACTCACAGGTTATTTCCAAAATTGACTCTACTTTCCTTTTTAAGGAATGCAGTTCATTTTAATAACCAGCCACACAGTGATGGAAATAGAGGAAAATTGCAGCCATTAGGTGCAGACAGGAAATGTGTACACCAGCTTTAGCTCAACATGAAAATTAAATGCAAACTGCTACAAACTAGGTCTGGGTTTTAATGTTAATTGTTCACATGCCCTCAATACAAATTATTCACACTAATGTACTGCATTAGCCAAGCCTGTCACTTCTACAATTATTTTTTGTTGTTGTTGTTGTTGTTTTGTAAATGCCATCTCATTTTGTGTCCATTGTGGGAATTTAGGTAAGCTGCTTTAGTTGTAAGAAAGTTCTGAGCATAACATTTAAGGCTGCTGCAGCAGTTTCATGGATCATTAACAATTTGCTAATATTGTTTTAGCTTGCAAATTAGTGCAGCTTAGTGACTAAGGAAAGGTTCCTTAGCTGTCATCAATCAGACTAAAATTCTTCATGCATGAGATGAAAAACGATTTTTAGCCTTTGAGGCTCAGACAGCAATTACTGTAACAAAAAAAAAAAAAAAANAAAAAAGTGGGGAGTGGGAGGAGGAGTGAAGGGGAAAAAGCAAGCTATATAAAATGCTGTTAGCAATTCTATTACATTATTTCTTGTTGCACTAGGAAAGAACTAACACATGCTGTGTAACCATACCTTAGCTTCCTGCTATATTAATGAAGTGACAAACTTTAGAGGGAAAAAAGAGAACCTTTCCTAGCAAATGACAATAGATTAGTGAATAAAGGAAGAGAAAAAAAAACAAAACCAAAACAAACCCAAACCCAAAACCTGGGAATTTAAAAATAAATTTCCTTCAGCCACCCACCCACTCCATTTGTATTTGCTCTTACTGAACACTTGAGTGTCTGAGTTTTCTTCACGCAGAAGCTTACAGAAACCAAATCCTTATCTTCCATGCTCTAGTACTCACAGATAGCAAATTTTAAACACCATGCACACACATGTTCATGGAATAGGGAAATGTCAGGCTTCTCAGATTCTTTTGGCAGAGACCTACAGAAGTACAGTTAGGAAGCCGACAAGCAGTTCCTGGGGACCACTGAACAACTAAGGCAAACTCTGTTACCACTGAATTTCTTCAAAGCAACTATCAGTTTCGGTCCATACAGAGTGAATGTACAGCTCACAGTGGGGTTTCCTTGCCTGCCTCTCCAGCAGAGCAGAGGGCAAGGACAGATGCATTATAGAGAGTGGCAAGACAGAAACTCTTGTGAGTTATGCTCCTCTCTTGTAGCATAAGCCAGTATGCAATCAGTGCCTTCAGCTTCACTTACACCAGCAAAAAAAGTAGATTTCTCATCAGGCTGTTTTTCACTGTGTTTTTAACCAAGCCCTCTCGCTCCAAAATGTTTTTCGCTCATCCATCATCTCTAAATTCATTCAGCTACTCTCTTCTCTTATTGCCTTCTCTGCACACCTCCTTGCAGCCTTTTACAGTTTCACGCTTTCACAAAACTTCCCATCAAATCTTCCCCTTTACCATTCCTCTCCTATGTCATTTCTGGTATCTGTCTTGATATCATCTACCTCATTGTAGCTCTACAGCCCTCTCTTTCAAATATTTCACTTCTTTATGGAAACTCATAAACTCTATCCATCTGTACACAAACTGCATTAAAGAAATGGAGAAAGTGCAATATAAAGTGACAACAATATCATTGTGATAATACCTTTTGTCTTCTTCAAACTACATACCTCAGGGTATGTACAGGTTGTGTTTCACTTGTTAATGAGAAATGTGTGCAGAAAAGGGCGTGTGCCCGTACAGCAACCATTGCAGTTCTTACCTGAGTTTAGTTTAAAACTCTGATGTCCCTGGTAGAGAGGTGGGGCATTAATCTGAGAACAGGCATCATTGTAATGCCACCATATTTTGTAAAGTTCTGTCACGGTCACTGGAAAGAAAGGCTTAAATTTTCAAATTTATCAAAATGCTTTTCAGGATGAGAGTGTATGTTCTTTATGTTTGGAGAGAGAGGGAACTTAAGTGTCAGATATAACTACAAGACTCCATAAACAATCCATAACTCAGTATTAGTAATCAGGATCACATGTAAGCATGGGAAACATATTGAGACAGAAAACTATTTTATCAGTGTACCACAAGCTAGAATTTTAAGATCAATCTTTTCTAAAAATTGAGACCAGTGTAACCAAAAATAAGGAAGTTTTAAAATATCCTTTCTTACGGTTTCTTTTTGGGCCTATGTTTACAAGACATTGACTCCTTCAACTTTTTCCTGCCTTCTAAAATATTTTAGTTCTGTTTCTTTTCCAAGTGTCTCAGATGGGTTATCTTTCTGAGGAACAGAAACTATATCATGTAATTTATGTGATGAACCAAAACTCAAAGCAAATCTTTTTTTATTAGACAGTTGCAAAATTGTTAGTCAATAAATACAGTTAGAAACCAAAGGAATGGACAAACAAGTTTTGTGAACAATAAATAAGAGTTTTGATAAGTTAATTGGTAGCAATTATTTGCTTAGCTTTGTTTTAAGGTATTAATTAAGGTAGTAATTAGATTTATCAGACAGAAAAAGTTGATTAACCGTTGCTATAACAAGGCTTTCAGCCAGTGTTATCTTTTTAAAAGACATATTCTAAAATGGTAAAAAAATTACCAGCTCTGATTTAAAATTCAGCTTAACTTAACGTGAAAAGAACGATCTTCTAATTAAGTAGTGTCATCAAAGTGCATAGTTATCTGTGTTACATCTATGTCAAATAATGCTAGTTAATACATGGAGTTAGAATCTTATGCTTTTCTTAAGTATTATCCTATAGATTACTTCCAGGTGACCTGGTGGTACTCAAGATAGTCATGGCTGTCATGTCACAATTGGCAGATGTGAAACTGGATGGATCTTCATCTTTGTACCAGAAGTTTGCAGTACAAAGAAATTTGGTAAGCTTGTTACTTAAAGTAAGTGTCATTATTTCAAGTATTTTTTTAAGTTTCCCTAAGTGATAAATTTTGAATTTACGACTAAGAGAAAAAAATACCAGCACTTACTGAGTCAGTGAGGATCAATATTTAAAATAATGTTTCAGTAAAGACTTTAACTGATTTTTAACATTGTCAGTTTGAAGACAGTTATATGCAAAAGAGCCTGTGAAATCAGGTGATTGCATTTTAACATTTCACCTTTATTGAAGTAATAAATTACAGTGTAAACAAGGTTCTTAAGATGCCAAAAAGTTTAGTTAATCATATTCTACATTTCCAAAAGTCTTAAAATGTACATAAATAACATATTTTCTTGGTTTGTTAAGTGTTAATCACACTTCTGGTAGTATAAACCATATATATATTTTTCTAATTATGAAATTTATAATCAAATTATCCAACAGAACAGTTATTACAGTTAGATTTATTTTATACCCCTACTGTATCTGAACAATATAATACAATCCATCAATCAAAAAAGTAATTATTTATTGCTGTTTCTTTCCATTTATAAGGACATTTTTTATCAGCTTGACAAAATGAGTTATGAGTCCTATTTTTCAAACTTCACTTTCCTTTAAAAGTTAATTTAGGAACATCAGATACCTAAAATTAAAAATAAAAAATAATAATAAATTTAAAAAAAGGACAGAGGGAAATAAAGCGCTTGTCTCTAGATATTTCCAAATAAGTGCCTTTTACTTGTTGTATTTACTAATGTAATAAATCTGGTGTTCTGTTTTACCTAACAAGAACATGGTATATGTTCTCATAAAATAATTTATTTTGTAGTCACCATATCTACACGTGGGGTGTAAATCTTTGCTCTCAATAAATTAATAACGCATATTTATGCATTAAGTGCAAGAAAAAAAAATTATGAAGTTCTTTAAATATATGACAGATTTCCCAGTAAATATTTCAGAAAATTATTAGTCAAACATTTCATTCAACAAGTGTTGATGAAAACATCTGAAATAGTAACCCGTAGAGGTGTTTTAATTTTATCTCTGGGTTGTAGAATTTGTCTTTCTCTATTGTCAGACACAGACTATTTATTTATTTATTCCTTTTTATGTGTTTATTTAGTTAAAAAGATTCCATTAACATCTAAATTATTACACAACTCTCAACTTCCAGCATAGTAGCCATGGTGAACACTGATGAATTAAAAAAGAAAAAAACAACCCTCCATTTACAGTAAGTTAACTTTTCTCCATGCCACACAGAATGGAAACTGGCTAGAAAATGATAATGTTTCTAATACATTATCTCTTTATGGGTAAGCAATTAAGGATAAGTCTCATGGAGCAGGCTAAATAAACTGTCTAGAATTTATATGGAACAGGCGCTTCATAAAAAATCTTTAAGCATCATTCTGATGTATTTACGTCTTCTAAAGAAGTATAATGATAAAATTAATTAAAGAAGATAAAATTATTGACTTCTTGAAAATACTAGTGCAAAGACATAGTTTTCTAGGGGGAATTTTTGCTGTTTATAAACCAACTCTTATTTGAATTTTTTGTACTATTAATGGAAAAATCTGCCTGTTCCCAGGGCTGCATGAATTAGGCATAAATTTCAGTAGCCTGACTGTACCAGTCAAAATGGTGATCTAATCAGTATCTTAAGGCAAGGAAATCCTTGTTATCACACCCATCCAAAACTCTTCTAGTTTTTAATTGTGCTAGAGCTTCATTCTTTCTACTTTCAGCTGGCAAACACCAAAAAGCAGCAACCAAGTGAAATTCCAATGTAAAATCTATATTATACCAATAAAAAAAAATTCATTATATTACTCAAATCATCCGAAACTCACTATGCTCCCTGCAGTCCTGTAACAACAATATTCACTAGATCATAATTTTCTTAAAAATAATTCACTAAACACAGTGCACTTACCAAAGGGTACTACCAGCTGTAAGGAGTGTAGAGTCTTTGCTGGATGTACTAGTCTTTCTCCCAAAAAGCTAGAATAATTTGTAGTTAATTCCTCACTATTCTTTCCTATGCATATTGTGGGTGAAACTATATTGCCTATTGATTAGGAATTTTAGTATTTTTAGCACTGAATAAACTCAGCCTGTATATTGTCACAAGATGTGTAAATCTCATTAGAGACTGTGAACAAATAAAAATCACAACCAAAGAAAAATGAACTGTCAAATGTAACCGTAATATGTTTAAAGTTTCTTTTTCCAAAAAATCTTCATATTTTTACAGCAAATGTAGTAAAATACTTTTCTAAAAATTCAATTTAAATATGTTGTCATTATTTAATAAATAATCTTACACTTAATGTCCCATATCTAATAATACCCAACAACACATTGTAAATGTATATTGCTCAAACTGTCTTACAACACTGTTGTGGGAAGAATTAACAACAGAGCACTAACACCTTCCAGCACTCAAAAATTGTTAACGTTCTTAATAGCATGCAATAAAAAACCCCCCAAACCAGCCACCAACTAAGAATACGATTTTATTTAATCATTGCTAATTAGTTATTATAAACATTTTTATAAAAGTAACTGACAGAGAATCTGGTCTCCATCTCTAATCAATATTTTAACTGGATTAAAACTCTGTTCAGAACGTGTTTTCAAAGATCGATAAACTACATGTCTAAAAGCAGACTGAGATATGAAGGGCAAGTTCATTCATTGCTTCCTGGGCAGGAAGAAAGAAGATGCAAATTAGTATCATTAAAATCTCTTTCTATGGTCATTCTGAAGCTGGAAAGACATTACACTTTCAAGATACTTGCTCCGTGTCTCCACCTTCAAAGAAATTCTGAGGGATATGGAAGGGGTCTGTGGAATGATAATAGGCCTCAAAGAGCTAAAAGATACAACATAGTAACAAATTCAGGAGTACTCTTTTCCTCATAAAAGGACTGAATGTGGATCATGGTTTGAAAAAAGAGACTTAGGAAGACTATGAGTGACCCAGAAAAGAGACCAGTTACTGAGAAATGTGGCATATATACGTGTGTGGCATACACACACGCGTTTGTGTGTATATATATATATCAGTGTATGTGATATATATATCAGTTGTCAAATTTGAGAGTGATGTGAAGGGAGTGTTTAGAAGACTGAAAAATCAGGCAAGTTAAAACTAAAATTCATTAAATGAATGAACACTTTGTAATAATGTTTAATTAACACAAAAAATATATGACGTGCGTGCCCCTACACTGCAGAGGTGATGCTGCACAGCTAACACCGATAGGTCAGTAAGTGAAGGTGCTTGGTCGCTGAAGCCTAGACAAGAAAGTTTTGGAGATCTTTGGTGAGAGAAACTGGAACTAATGTAGTTTTGTCTTCTTTGCTATTTAGCTTCTTCCTGGTTGATGTTTTTTTGTTTTCAGCCCTTCCCAACATGGGACCTCATCTGCTACCAGCACTGCTTCTTTTGATTTTAGTTTTGCCAGTCATCTTTCTTCTGTATTCAGCCAGATGCCCTGACTGCTTGCAGAAACTTTTATCATTGATGTGTCTTCTGGGGCAACTATATGTCTTTGCTACTTTGGAGCAAAATGTATGTATGGTATACATATGTATACATTGTGACTAGGAATGCCATCATATTGTTAACAAGTACTTGTACACTGCTGTTGGTCACGCTATATTCATATTGTTTTGGTACGCTCACATTTGTAAGCAAATTAATATTTACATATTTTGTAAGTAAATGAATCTTAGCTATATCCATATTTATACAGTTATAATTAGTAGGTGTCACAGGCCTCTACTCTGGAAAGAAGAGACAAATGAACGTGTATTTTACACAATGTTACTCTTTCTTTTCCATATAAGTAAACCAAAAGACTTTTCTGTTTCTCTGTGAGAGGAATCAAGTACAGTATATATGAAAACTTTCACATTTATTTGAGTTGGCTTTTATCGCTAATCTTAATAAATTTACCATTCAAATGATATGGCCATTGTTTGGATAACTTCATGAAAATTGTCCACGAGACTTATTTCCAAGATATGGAAATTTTGTCAAAATAATACCATAGAAGAATGAGGATACAGCCCAAAAGTCACAGAAATATAGATGAAACAAGCAAACAAACAAGCAAAAAAACCATAGCTGAAAATATTACTAGTTGGTTTAATACAGTGGCTGAAATGCTGTGATGCCTCCAAATGCCAAGGCACTGGGAAGTTTGAGTGATCTGGATTCCATAGAACCACATCAAGTTTAACCAAAGAGGTCACTTATCAGGCAAGTCTAGATGAATATTCCCACTCTTCAGGTTCAACTTTAAAGGTTAGATACACTTGATCTACCTGATCTCTGTAAATAAGTTAAATGTACGTCATTTCCAGCCTACATTTTTGTAACAATTCTGAAGTCAAAGAAAGGCAAGTTTAACCAAAGAGTTAACTTTTGGATGAACGTTTAGACCACTGAAACTCTATGCTATGCTAAAGGCTATTTGTAACCCCTAATTATTTCAGCTAATTTGATTGCTACTATACATTATAGTTTTGTTTTGTTTTTTTTTTCCTAAACTCTTAACCTGATACACACCTCCAGCTTTGAGTACCTGTATGTGAGGTGATTGTACCTACCTAGGGCTAGGTACAAGGTGGTTCTCACATCTAATAAACATATTATATAATAAAAAATAAAACTATTTTAAAACAGAACGTTCTTCACTGGAAACAAAAAACCAAAAAAAACCAGACAACCCTCTTCCCCCCCGCCAAAAAAAGGTATTTTAAAACCTTCAAAAATAATAACACAAAAACCAAAAGAAGGCATCAAAAATAGGGAATAGGCTAAGAGATCTTTGGTAATTTCATGTGGGGAAAGGCAAAGTTTCAAGTCCCCAGCCTGACAGATGACAGTTTGGCAAATATGACGGTCTCATTCAGTGTCTCCGCTGGATCTGTGCATCTTTTTGTAGATAAAGAAACACAAATTGTGACTTTGTTCTTTATAACCTACATGAGGAAAATATTATTTAACTCGGGGATCAGTCTTACGTTGGCCAAATAAATATTTAGTTGTACACACACATAAATTGCCAGCAGGATTAAATACTGAGAAAAAAGATTCCTGATGAATTAGGGCGCAAACCTGGAATGGAAAACAGAACCTGTGAGGGAGGTACCCTGTGGTCACCAGATGGGTCTGCAGCCAGGACTCTCCTACATAAATTTTTTCTTATACTTTTCAGTTTCAACTACAATTTTGCTATAAATATCTGAAATAATTTGTGAGAGAAAATCCAGTCTATACTGTTTACTGATGGCTCTTAATGCCTTTTTTTTCTGATGGAGAAAAAATGGTTTGTTGGCAATTTTCTGGTGACCTATATATAAAAACAGGGATAAGCACAATGTGTTATGGAATAAAAACACTGATTTAAACCTAACCCTGACTCCCAAGTTTCTCCTATGTTTTCTGCCTCAAAGGAAAACACATGTAAGATCAGATATGTATTCCCTTAAGCTACGCAAACATGGCATATATGAAGCACTATTTATTTTGCTTCCAAATGAACACAATAGAAAAGGTGGAATATATCATGACATATCATAACAAAGATCTCCCAGGACTGGGGGTGTATTTGGGAAAATTTGCCAGCTATTTTGACACACAGGAACTTTCAGAATGCAATGTAGATTATCTCTGTGTCAGTCCCAGGATTAAAAAAAAAAAATAAAAGAAAAGAACATTTCATACCTAGTTTTAAATTAAATTCAGTGTTCTACAAAGCCATTGATCCAGCCAAATGAGCTTTCAACTGACAGGGAACTGCAAGCCTGTGCTGCTTTGTATGGAAAGGGGAGCCGGGAACTGGAAATCACAGCAGGCAGGCAGGGCAGCAACCCTGCCACCAAGGGACACCATTACTTAGTACACATGCAAGAAGAACAGAAGACTGGTGGCAGTGACCAGGGTCAGCCGACATCCCTGTGATTGCCAGCCATGACCATGCAGGTCTGAGATGAGGCCAGGAAGCCAAGTCAGCCAGGGCAGGTCATGGACAGCAAGGTGCGATGTTGGGCAGAGGCACAGCCACAACAAAACTCGCACAAGGACTGAGGGCAAGGCCCTGAGCTTAAATACAGCTCCCAAGGAAAGGGGACAGAAATCCCAGAAGAGGCTCCCACAGCACATTCTCACACAGCTTCTGTATTTTCACAGCCGTTTGATCCCAGATTACACAGCTGAGCAAAATCAGGGCTGACTTTGAACACTGATAGCCAAACTGGTAGGAGTTGGGGGAAGAGCCTGCAGAGCCTGCGAGTTCTCTCAGTGTCCTGGTACCTGCATCGGTCAAATTTTTTTTCAGTCAACAGGAGTTTAAATGCTGTGAGAGTTTATATCCTCAGCCTTTGGAGAAGATAGGCCATTTCACAGGAGCAGAGTATTGCCGCAAGATTTCCAGCAGTTTTTCCTTTGATTTGGCTACGGTCAGTACTGTACAGCCATTTCAGTTTTGGGAAATACTCAGATTAGAGGGCATAAAAACACAAAAATAACAAAACAAACCTAGCAAGTATCCTTACGCACACAAAAAAAAA
>RSEF01000001.1:21585591-21604262 GCA_003993805.1 Himantopus leucocephalus | reverse complement strand
CATTGCTTTATATGAAAACCGTGCAATAAACATGACTGTCTTAGTCTGGATAGACTGACCTGTGTGACGTGGATATACGAAGGGCGTGACTAGAAAAAGTCTGATTATCGGGAGCAAAGAACAGTCGTACTGCTTTAACTAACATCAGAACACAGTCATAGGAAATCATTAAATACACNCTAGAAAAAGTCTGATTATCGGGAGCAAAGAACAATCGTACTGCTTTAACTAACATCAGAACACAGTCATAGGAAATCATTAAATACACTTTTTTCTTGGATATGTTTACATGGGACTACCTTTTAAAAAAATCTTTTTCTTGGGGATTCTTTTTTGAAAGTAGTTTCACAAAGTAGCAAGATACAAATATCATGCTTTCCCTTTGTCAGTCTTTCAGTCCTCATCTTATATCTTCTGAAATTACTGGACAACTTATACCAAATCTAACAGTGGTAATCTCTTTTTACAAGACTTCATTTTGTTAACATTTTATTAGAATAGTGTCTGGATAGGATGCCAGTAAGTGCATTCAAAATACAAAGCACTACAGCATGAGTGTTAACCTGGGCTTTATAACAAAGCCTCTACATGGGGAGAGATTTATGGATTTTCCTAATACACGGAAAGTTTGAGCTGGATCTCACACCTTTCTAAACAGCAGACAATGCAAATGTGAAAGAGAAATACATTAGAGCTTTGCAATTCTAGGTTCAACTGCTCAGGTAACTACTTGCCCTTAAATATAACCTTACATTTTCTTTTTGCTATTCTTCTCATTCTGTTTAGATTAGATGAAGTACTGTGAAAAGGGAAGCAGCTTCAGTATTTCCAGGAGAACAAGTGGGAAAGTTAAGTGTTCAAAATGAGTTTGGCCAGCATTTACATTGCATTCGTTAGTGAAGCGGCTGAGATACATAGCTTTAACAAAAATTGGTCATAACATAGCATGTGACTTTCACAAAACTCAAGGTTTCATATGAAAATGGAGGACAAAAACTTTAACATTTGGAGTAAGCTAAAGATTCTTCCTAATTAGCTAGTGATTTCTTTTCCTCTTCCCTTGTGTTGTCCATCAACAGAGAATCTGATAGTTCTATTTTGTTAAACTTTTCTCTTTCAATCCCCTCAGACTTGCTGTAATGCTTTATTCTGGGATATCTAATAGATGCCATCCTTTTTATGGTGTGTATCATATCAAATAATATGTTCTGATCTCTCAACATTTTGGAGTCATTTTGATTAGTATATTTATCTTTTCTCTTTGAAAATACTTCATTAAACTACTTTTTTACCTCACAGCAGTTGTAATAACTCATTTATTACGTTGTGTGTTATCATAGACTGTATTTTTTTCTGGTATGATAATTCACAATAGTGACTACAAATGGGATCCAAATGCTGGATTCTTTTGCTTAGTGGGATTGAGACTCCCATTAGGAAGATTCAGAGAGTATTTTGGGGCTGATTGTCTTACAGACTCAAAATCTAGAATGAGGTCAGAATGCTCTTGTTCTGGATAATAGTTCAGTCCCTCCAGGAGGTGAGAGAGGCAAGGCTCAAAACCTTCAAAAGACACAGAGTTGTGGGTTTTTTTGATTCTTCAGTGAATCCAGCTTGAAATTTTGGCAGGTAGTTGATGGCTACAGGGCTTTGTTGTTCGCAAATAGATACCACTGTTTGGCACGTAACAAACTGCATCTTGTGCCTCATTGTATTTTGATTGTTTCTTTTCTACTGTCATTTTGTGAGATTGCCTTGCTATATTTAGCTGTTCTTTAAAAAATCTTAGTATAAGTCTGGTACCGATATAAACATGGTTCACACAAACTTTTCCTTTTATCTCTGTCATAATTTTTAGTCCTTTTATGTGTTCTCTTGAGATTCAAAGATGCTGGCTTTATTGTCTAAAAAAGTATTCAGGTTTTCAATAACTTTTTGGTTTGCATTGGAATAAAAACTGCACTATGAGTAGTCATTTATTTGAAAACAAGCCTGATGCATGCACATCTGGTAATATTTATTGTGTTCAGTGATTATGTAAAATATTTAGTGTGAATTTTAGCTCTATGTATGTGTTTGCGAGAGAAAAACTCATATTAAAGTTTCACCTCTCTTTATTTCAGGCACATTCCTTCATCTCATATCTTTCTGAATCAGACAGGTGAAGTAGTCAAATCAATATTGTAGATATCCCATATGAATGTCAGGAATACAAAGATAAAAAATACGTTCGTGACCTGTAGCATGTCTCTGTGACAGTGCTACTCTCTCTGGCCCCCTCCTTTCCTCTCCGTGGCCCTCTGTCTAGGTTTTCTTCAGCAATATTTTGTTTATTCATTGAATGAATATGCCTACAAATAACCATGTACCCAGAGGAGAGCAGGAAGACAGATAAGCCTCTCTTCTTCCAGCTGTGGAACTGTGTTCAGCTTCAATGAACTTGCTATTCAAGCCCTGGGGGGGCACTTTTTGCAAAACCAGCCCAGTGCTGAGAACACTTTTTTTTTCCTGTTGTTATCTGAGCAATTACAGAAACATGTGCATTGCACAAAATCTAAAAAATATGGGGTTGTTTGATCACTACTGCATGAAGTATAATCCAGAGTTTTGAGGCATGCGGCACAATGAAACCTTATTTCCTCAGAATCATATTCACAAGGCGTGCTGGTCCCTTTATTTATCACGACCTGGGCAATGTTAGAGCAATTTCTCACTAGAAATGCATGAACAGCATTTATATTTGTTATTTAGCATTTCCACCTGTAAATACTGGAAACTGGGTCTGGAAGGGCATGAAACAATGGCAGGGAGAACTGGGGAACACTGTGTAGGATGGATGGATGTAGCCAGTCATTTCTGTCTTCCAAACTTGTTTCCTTTTAAAAGAATTTAGTACCCATTTCACGAACTGTTCTCTTATCTCTTCCCTGCTTTTGCTCCCTAACACATTTCTTCTTTGCCATTTTTTAATCAGCTTTCACCCTGCTACTTTTAGATTTCTTCTTGAAGTTTTATTCTTAGAGAACGTGTTTGTGGCTGAGAAAGCGTCACTCTTTCTGTGGAGAGTCCCTGTGCTGTGTAATAGCTTACTTCTCGTCTCTGTAACTGGACAGAGAGGGTGGTGTTTCAACTCACTTTCAGATGCCGGCAGCTAGTATGATGGTACTAACAAATCTAACAGATGCAGGGGTAGTATAGATAATGACCTGCTGGACGAAGAAATATATGTGTATCATGGTGCAATGATCTCTTTTATCTGTCTTGGTGGTGATCTCTCTGGTGGAACCCGAGGGTGAGTTGCACCAAACAGCTTTTCCAGGTGTCAGACCTGTAAGGACAACTGGGTGGAAAGCCATCTGAATGTTTCTGTGTAATGAGATGAAGCTGACATTTTTCCATTCCGGTTAGTTTGAATCTACTAATTGGAAAGGGGGAGAACTTAAGACATGGATGCTCTGCTTTCCCAGGAAAAACTGAGAGGCTGTTCATGGAATTTTTCTTTTGTGGGAACATCAGCAAGGTGCTGATAATGAAACAAGTGCTAGATGTCATATTTGTGGCTCACAGCACACTGTGAGTTTGGTGATTTTTGTGGAGATCTATCAGACTCTCCTTCTGCTTTACAGTCCTACGACCAGGGCTCCAGCAAGCTGCACAGAGCCTGCTGCAGATCACTGCCCTGCCGTGTGGCCCCCTGCAGCAGAGGGCAATGCAATGCTGGCAGCTGGGTACTGGATGTTTCAATCCTAATTTAAAAAACAGTAGAATCTGCAATGAGTCACTCTTGTAGGTAGCCTGACTTAGAATCTTGTTTTGTTCTGACCTTTCCCTTTATTCTTCTTTGCTGACTGTATCTGTTAATCTTGCTGTCTTTGGAATATATATGTTGCTGTCACCTCATTTTCCCAGGTGATACATTATGAAGTTTTATTTTACTGTCCCTTTAACATTGCTATCTTAACAGCAAAATTCCTTCTCCAAGACTGATCTCTTTCTGTACTATAGTTTTTCTGTGCTTGTACTTTATCTCTTCTTTTATGTTCTGATGTGAATAGATGCTAAATTTGTTGTAAGATGTGAAGGATGGATCTGTTCCAGATGTCATAAAGAGATACCTCTAATAAACTTTGTCTGTTGTTTTGCAAGAGCATAATTGTCGTCTAAGTAGCTGTTCTGATGGGAACAATATTCCAGCATCTACTGTCCACCATTATTTCTTTTCTGTTTGTTGTGATTCATTCTGCACACTTGCAGATTGCTTGCTCAGTCAGGTGAAGCCTTTGTTGTTGATGGTGGTTGTTTGGTTTAAAGAAATAATTTATAATTAGCACACACATCTGTCAGGAACAGTTCATTTGTTATTGAGAAAACACCTCATCCTCTGACAGAATAAAAAGGTTCATTAGAAGCATTGTGCTTCTATAATGTAATAATGTTCAATGAAACATTCTATTACAAACTGTAACATTAAACAAGATACGGTCGAAGATGCATTTTTCTTGGAAAAATTTACAGCATCCCAAGCCCTACTTATGCATTTCTTGATCTGATTGTTTTGGGTGACCTTGATATGGGTGATCAGAATTTTTTTTCAGCAACTTATCTTGCAATCAAAAAGCAAAATCAATGAAAATGGCTGAATACTTCACTATGATTATTTTTTTTCTAATTGGGGAATAGAGGAGAATTAAGATTGTTAAGGAAGGTGTACAGGCAGTAATAGTCCATCTCTGCTGCTCAGCTAGTCAGCCTGCAGTGTGAATGAGACAAAAAATTGATTTGCAGATGCTTGTCATACAAGTTTAATCAAAAGTCCTTTGATGATCAACTTGTGATTTTTGGTAATATTGGGGGTGCTTTTTGAAAACTAGATTTTGCAGATTCTTACCTATGGGTTATTCTCTTCTAACACCCTCCCTAATTTTTAACCAAACGTTTGCAAATTTTCATTTGGAGTTCCCCTCTGTATCAATAGAATTTGAATGTGCTTAGCATGATTGGCCATGCTGTTATTGAGAGATAGGCAGCAAATTGAGCAAACCTTTAGTACTACATTTTCTTCTGCTTGGTTTCAGCTGTTTCCAAATACAGATCCAAGACGTGCAGTTGAATTGTTAAGGGTAGCTTTTTATCCCTGTGGTCAATCTCACTAACCTTGTCAGATGACATCATGTGAAAATTCACTTCAGACATCTGAAACGTCTGTAGGACCAGGACAAAAAATTGCAACTCAGAAATTTATTTGTAAAAATAATTGTTTGTTTACCATGAGAGAGTAAGAAGAGAAATCAGCAGCAAAAGGAGTCATGTCTCATCCATCCTTTCCATTTAATAATGTTCTGTAATGTCGGCTAAACAGAGGAAATATTCTGCAAACTCTGAATCCCATTTCCAGTGAGATGCTGACCTGATTTATTCCCCTGGGACAAGAACAAGAGTGAGAACTGGGTTGCTTCACCTTGAGAAAAGGTCAGGTGCCTCTGACGTGAGTATTCTAAGAATGGAGTAAAAAGAACCAGTACTCTCCCAAAAGGAAAGAGAGACAGGGAAAAGTGTGTCCAAAATATACAACCTCTATATTTATTTGACAGAGAATCTACCTGCTGCTTTGAAAGCATCTTATTAAACTACTCTATGAGCTTCCTTCTGTGGGAATGTCAGAGTAAGAACAGTCATGACAATGGAACAGTATTTCTTCTCCCAAGTTGTGCTTTATTTCAGTTTCTGTTCTGATTCAATTCTAAATAATACCTTGTTGTCTCTGACAGAACAAGTGGTGATTTCCTAACACTCAGAAAAATAAAAAGTGGATGGTGTGATGTACAAAACTAGTCTTTTTTTCTATTCAGTTTTGTCATACAAACTCCAGCCTGCTCATGCCTATACTCAAGGTTGAGATGAGATTCACAGTCCTTCTCACTCATTTGCTTTTCACCTTACTCTTTATAACAAATATTCTTTTGATAAATTATGCAAGGATACTGTCCTGGTTTGAGATAGAACAATACCAATTTTCTTTTCAATAATTTTACTTTCCAGTTAAGCCTCTTCTAACTGACTGTACTCTCTGAAATTAATGGTATGTTTTTCAGACAGTGTCTGGTTCTGGCAGTGATAAGGTCTGATGTTTATAGTTTATATTAAGGAATGGTATGCAGACAGGTTCTTGCTTCTACTTATTCCTATAACAACAAGGTCAGCTAACTTTGTTATGTGCCATGTTGGAGGGCTGGAGGCAGAAGAGTGTAAAGCGGTCACACCTGTGGGGTGGAGCAGACAGGACAGGTGACCCAAAACTGACCAACGGGGTATGCCATCCCATGTGCAGAAAGCTGAGGGATCAAAGGGGCCAACTTTCTCTTCTTCAATGGCCAGCATCCAAGGAGGACTCTGTCTGTTCTTCTACCGTTGATCGCGATCCATGTGTTCCTGGATCCAGTTCCCATCTGCCACTGAGTCCAGTCCCAGTGCTTACTGGTGACATGATCGTCACCTTGGAGGCTCAATATTGGTTTTGTGTATATTTCATTATTTTCTTATTAATATTATGATCTTTTCTTTTTATTGTTAATATTTTGTTAAAGCTGCTTCAGTGTTGTTTTCAACTCGTAAGTCTCTCTCCCTTCCCCTTCTGGAAGGGAGAGGGCTTAATAGAAATCACCTGTAATTCCTTTAGTGACCAGCCCAGCCTAAACTTTGATAGATACCTAGTACATGCCTTTCTCCTTCTATCTGGCACTAAAATTTTATATATATTATATAAAATATATACTAAAATATACTATACTAAAAATTTTCAGGAAAAGTCTACTCCTGTTGATTCCTACAGACTCCTGCAATGACGAGTGTGAGGAAACACATTTTAACAATGATTTTCACAGCAACACCAACAATTTGTCACTACTGTTCATCTGACTATATTGTTCTGTCCTAATGACTCCACAGCATCTCTTAGGCAAATAGCTCTGGACACATCACTAGAAGTAAATATAAGAGTTATGAGGGAAACATATGAACAAGCGAAGAGATACTCCTTGCCGGTGTTGTGCATAGCTGACAGCATGTACTTGTTCTCTTTAAGCTCCAATTCTGCCTGTTAGAACTGGTCCTCTCCAAATCCTGTTGAAAACACTGGGGTTTTTTGCACTGCACATAATATACTGTGATAAGAAGAGGATTTTTTTTTCTATTATGGCACCTTCAGTATCACTTTGGTTAGAAAATAGTATATTTGATTTTACTCCTCTGAAGTAACATTTTGTTATTTAACTGCCAAAACACAACAAACAAAACAACTAAATGACATCATGCTTATTTTTTAATGTAGTTGTGTAAAAGTAGGGCATGGTGTAACACTGATGTTAGTGACTGACAGTAAAAAAGGTACAAGGGTTGGCAGGCTCTGAGTTTTGTCAGGTTTTCCCTTGCTGAAGATATCATCATTAGGTGCAGTGAGGCCTTCTGGAAATTCCCTTGCTGTCCAGGAGTATTTTGGATCAAGACTGTATGCTAATCACTTTTATTCTTGCACAACTCTTTCATATATTTCTTTTTCTTCTCTTGCTATTTTGGTGACCGAGCAAGCCTTTCTGCCTATGCTGCTTCCATATTTAGAGGTATAATGGGATAAGCCAAAGCTCAGTGCAGCAGAAAATCACTGTTTCATGTTATGGTAATGAGTAAAAAGGTTTGTGGTTTATGGCTGCCTTTTTTTGTGTGTTTCGTAGTAGCAAGGTTGTAGAAAACGTTGTGTAAGCTGCACAAGTTCTTGAGTCAGAACTCATGGAAATTTTAATTCAGTCACCAGCAAAATTTCTAGTGGGGTTCTAAATTTTTTTGCCCAAGCACATGTTTTCTTTATAATGTTCTTGCTAGAGNCTGCCTTTTTTTGTGTGTTTCATAGTAGCAAGGTTGTAGAAAATGTTGTGTAAGCTGCACAGGTTCTTGAGTCAGAGCTTATGGAAGTTTTAATTCAATCACCAGCAAAATTTCTAGTGGGGTTCTAAATTTTTTTGCCCAAGCACTTGTTTTCTTTTGTAATGGTTTTGCTAGAGTATGCATTTTGTTTATAATATTCATCTAGGTCTGAATGGACAGCTCAGCATGGCTCAGTTACAGTGGCTTGCACATGAAGTTAATCACTAAAGTTTTCATTAGGTTCCATCAAGTAAACTAGTAGTAGAGTTTAACCCATCAATTAAAATTATTTCTATGTGTCTACAGAAGAAGGGGGTGAGGAGTTCCATAAATATCTAANGGTGGCTTGCACATGAAGTTAATCACGAAAGTTTTCATTGGGTTCCATCAAGTAAACTAGTAGTAGAGTTTAACATATCAATTAAAATTATTTCTCTGTGTCTACAGAAGAAGGGGGTGAGGAGTTCCATAAATATCTAAACTGTAGTGCACTTATTAGTATTCCAATATATAATTAATTTATAACTGATTAGAGCTCTACTGAACCTTGAAGCTGACAGCAGCTAGTCAGCATACTTCTTGCATTCTGACACTTACACTAGCTCCTAGAAAATGTACTTATCCAATCATAAAAATACCAATTGTGGGCTGCTGCTGCAGACATAAGAAGGAAGAACTAGCACAACATATTTATTCCAGTTCTGTAACAATGAGCAGAACAACTGCCTTGATTAATCAGTTCACTTGATTTCCTGAAATCATGTATCTTCTGGTCTGTTAACAGTAGCAGTTTTTTNTCTTTTTGGAGCAAAGAACAAGAGATAATGACAAATTTTCCTCTAGATATCGCGTTACTACGTTTTATAGGAGACTGAAACAATCCCAAAGTTATGTAGTGTTCCAAGCTTTAAAAAAAAAAAATTGTGAAGTCAACTAGCTCTGTGAAGTATTTTGCCATTTATAACTAAAGATGGTGTATCAGGTTCAGGAATCATCATATGTTAACAGTAGCAGTTTTTTCCAACTTTTTACTTTTACTGAACTTGCCAACTTGTAAAGATTTAGTTGCTTTCCCCAGTTCTCTGGAACGAAAACAGTTCTTTAAAATCTCTTATGTTCTTTGCAATTGAGGACTCATAATAAGATACCAGCAAGTCTGGAACAAGATTACGCTGCTGCTCCTAAATGTGTGGCCTGAGTCTCTGTTCTGCACTTTGTGATTATTTACGTCAGAAATGCTATGAAGTCAGAATGATAGCAATAGCACCTAAATTTTGTTGCGGTGAAAAACTGCTCAACTCACGTTTTAAATAAGGACTGAAGCAGTTTATTGATTTATTAGCAACATGTAATTAACGAACAATTGGTGAACTATATCTTCAGGATCAGTATTAGTAATGCAACAGGTAAACCACAATACTAAAAAATATTGAAATACAGGTACAATTTTCTAAACACCTTTCCATATTGACTCTTGGAAGGTTCTAATTCCTGCCGCATTGACAGTGATGTGAACCTAGCCCCACTGGAGTCTGGGTTCCCCTATTTACACACACCTCATGTTGAAGATGTGGGTACCCCAGCTTTATGTGAACCTGTATCACTTCCTACAATCCCCCAACACACACGCTGCTGAAAGAGCACACCGCAGATGCATGTATGCACACCTGAGATGTGGGACTCTACTAGTTGTATTCTGTATTGTCTGTCTATTATCTGAGTGCAGGCTGCTCATGGCATCCAATGGGAATGATTGGATTCTCTCAGACCTACATGGAGAATACAGTGCAGGTGTGATGACTTCTGACACAAAACCAAGTTTTGACTACTGCTTTGTTCACATGTGTCTCTCCCCACTGTTACACATATTCATGCTATTTTGTAACTGTTTACACTCACACTCTTACCTTGCCAGCCATTGTTATCCAGACCACGTTACTAAGAATACTAAGATGGGGCTGTACAGATTCACCCACAACTTGCTTTGGACTACGTGGCAGGAACCAAAATGTGTTGGCGGCTGTAGTCATAGAAGAACTCACTGCTTAATTATTTTTATCAGAGTCCCATTGTATGACCAAGAACACTAAGTATTTAGTTGAGAATAAGGCAATATACCAGTTGGTCCCTAGCTTTTTAACAACTTCAGTTGCAGAATTCTGAGCCCATTCCCACTGGCACATTTAGGTTCCCTTCTGGGCTTATTGCCTTCCTTCATTTTATACTTCCTTTTGCTAATTTTACTGAGTAGTATTTCTGGTCTTGCAAAACCAGGAATTGGGTCATTGTACTACACAGAGATGTCATCTCTAGCAGTATAATATACTTAGCACCATGCTGAGTTGCTAATCCTGCTGCTTCCATGTAGTCAGTGGTAATAGTGTCACATAACAAATCATTGGAGTTTTTATCCAGGTTTCAGCATGCCTTGTCAATCCCAGGTGTTTTAAAAGTAGATGAACATTTTCCAGTCCAGTTATTTTCTCAATATTCTTATCAGGTACGAAATTTTTTTCTTGAAGTGATACTCTGTGTTTGCATTTATCTTGTTAGTAACATATGTATACAAGCATTCATATCAATTTCTAGCCTTTGTAGTGCCTCAGGCACATATTAATATTTTACTTCCTTCCTGTGAAGTATGCATGGTATAAAATGTCAGGGTGCATGCAGCTCCAAAGCCTCCAGCTCCTTTCAGTCTTCTGGATAATTTAAAATATTTCCTCTGTGCCTTACACAGGCAATAGCGTACTCTTCTGCAGCTTTTGTCCTCTTCTTTCTTATTTAAGGAAGCTTTACACTTATTGATGTTTATTTTAGGGGGTGGTTGATCTTTTTTTTTCTCCTTGTTTTTCTCCTTCTGTGTTTTCCCTGGAGCTGGCAAGTTCCAGGTTGTGCTCCTCAATTGTCATGAACCACAGTCATTTTTCCTTTATAGGAAGAGATGAAACTCAGTGCGTGGTCTAAGATGGCCATGTATTCAGCCATCTTCTTCTGACCAAAAGGACTTATCAAATATAAGATCTTTTCTGTCCCAGGATAAAGGGGGTGTGGTCTCATACCTCTTTGTGGGATGATTTTAGAGTGCACCCAGACCTTTCCTGGGTGATAACTACATTGCAGTTGTCTGTGGAGTTGACACCCAGACTCCTCCATGTTAAACTGACTGCTCCACCTGTAGCAACCGTATGAACTACAGATTTACTTGGCCACCTATGAGCCAACCCATTCACTCTGGAAGATCTTTCTTGTGGAATTTTCATCTAGTGACACATCTGTGTCAGGGCTGAACTTCTTTCTTTTACACTTCTCCATGAATGGAGAGAAAAGTCTGAAATTCTGCAGCTCGGCGTAGGGAGGTTGAGAGGTGAAACATCATTAGAAACTTCCCTCCCTTCATCACATATTTGCAGAAGACTGTGAATAACCTGAACCTCACATACGATTTGATAAACTCTAAGCATTCCTGGCCTAATTGGTGGGACTGGTGATATAGGAGTCCATAGAGGGCAAATTTCTTCAGAAATTCAAAGGGGAGACGTCATTCATTGACTTTCTAATCCATGCTGTTAGGAAGAAGCATGGGATTGTTTTCGTAGAGATAAGAGTATGATCTAATAATCCAGATGCCTTATTTCCTTAGAAATAATGGAGACTGGGAATCTAGACCTCCTATTTAGAAATCTCAGGTCATTGATTTGAAGTGTAAGCTAGAACCAATGTATAGATATGGATACAGATAGATACATAGACAGTTAGACGTACACAAACATTTTTTCTTAATTTTTATCACGTGAAGCTTGTCAAAACCAGTAATTAAGCAATAACCTAAGTTTATTAAGCAAAAGATACTCTATGGGTTGTTTTTTTTTTTATTAGGTATGTGTTTTTTAAATTGGTACAAAGCAGAATCCTTAATTAAATGCTTGCAAGTATGGAGCTGCTGGATGCTCAGTTGTGGCAGTATTTACTGAGGGGAACAGCTTTCGTCCATTCTTAGGCTTATCAATAATGTTGTTCATGCAATAAAACTGTCTCCACTCTTTTATGTATGTACATAAAAACTGCCAGACAATATAATATTTGTCTGGAAGACCAGAACTGTGAATGTGCAGAAAATTTGTATTGCTCTAGGGACGTGCACATTTTAGAGCAGAAGTGATAGATTTCTATCCCTGTAAGCCCCAAATGAATCTCTACAAACTCAATTAAAGTACAGGAGAATGATTGAAAGCTTACAGAATCTTCCTCTTGACTTTGGTGAGATTTGGCTCATGTTCAAAGGATAAAATGGCCATATATTTCAGTTTTAGTAGAATTTCTGTTTACATAGGGCAAATTGGGACTCCATAAATATCTTTAGTAAACATACATGTGTCTGCATATGTTTAATTGCAAAATATTTGTTTAGAAATATTTACTTATGGTTGATTTTTTTTCTCTATTTATGTGGAATAAAATTTATTGCATGGAAAAACATGTTGAGTGAATGCTTTAGAGTGAAAAATAACAGCTCTCCCTCTGTTTCTGAGATATTGAAGAACTTGGTAAGATTGTTGTTCAAAGCAAATTTTAGTAACAGTTGGCTGATGTTTCATGCTTAAACTTAGTGAGGACACAAAGCTACTGTGAGGAGAAGACAGTCTTGCACATAAGACTATGATTAATCTAATGCATAGCATTCTAAAATTATTCCAGTTATTTATTTAGATAGAACAATGACAGAAAGAAAAACATTTCAATTATTAGTCTAGCACTGTAATGAGTCTTGTGCCTGAAGGAGTGCTAAGCACTGGAAAGTTAAACTTGAAAGAAACTATATGAACATTAATAAAAAAATTTGCCTGTAAACAATTCTTTAACATTAAGTGAACCAAAACCAGGCTGACAGGCTGAATAAACAAACGCAAACTGAATGCACATTATTCTATGCTTCATTCATTACACTAGACAGTTCAATTACAATCTGAAGGACTTACAGACCAGTTAACACACTTTTTCTCCACTGACTTTATGGATACATGCAAAATGCCTCTTTTGTTGATAAATCTGTGTGGCAGAGTCTTGAATATTGTTAGAAGCCTTTCAGGTCAAAGTAGTTTCATCAACTCCAGAAAAGTGACACTATGCATATGTCTGGACTTTCATTTGGTTCTTTGTGTAATTATTCTTTAAGGTCTCTTGGATATAAAATGCAATTTCACTTCTTCAGGAAGATTAACGCTTTTATGCTGTGGTAATATGAAAAATGCTCATCTGTTACATTTTATGCATTTTGCATGAAATTCCCTTTTTGACACTTCTTGTGCATTCCTGGTGTGGTGTTGTCAACCTCTGTCATTGGCAGGGCAGGCTTCTGCATCCATTCTCTGGTAACCCAGGTGCCTGATGCAGCTTACTGGCTCAGTTAGGTCTCACTCAAGTTGGAGTGTGTGTTTCTTTAGGAGGACTGCATATTCAAAGCAGCAATGTTAAACTCTTTCCATTTAATGTCTGAGCTGTGGCCCTATCCCACTACTTGGCATGCTCCCCAGAAACGCCCTAACTCCCTGATCAGAAATTAACTCTCTTTCCCTGCCTTCTTCCTTCGCCACCCGTGACCGCGTGATTCTTTGTGCACTGAGCAAAAAGTAATTCAGTGTTCTGTAGATAACTGGAGTCAGTGAAAGTCCTCCTTCTCTTTACTGATAAGGGCAGGTAACGTATCAACATCTGTTAAGTCCACTTGCAAAATATATTTCCTCTGGGCACTGTGGAACAGCTCTAAATTTTGCAAGTTTGTAAAAGAGATGATACACAAACTTTATTTTCATGAAGTCCTCCGGCCTGTGTGGTAAATATATCCTATCAGTACAGTAGCTACAAAATTTAGTAGCAAATGTTTGTAGTAGTGCTACAAAAATTTATTTTAGTAACATTGTCATAACTGTGGAATATAAGTAGGAAAGGATTGCGTGTATATATTGATAGAAATAATACCTTTCATTTGAACCAACTCATATAGTTAAAAACAACAGATAACATTTGGGACAAATGATCTAATTCTTAGTTTACATGATATTTAATATTACTAATGTGAATGAAAAGTCATTATCAATTCTTCTTGATTTGTATAGCAAATGGGAAGACTGTAGTAAAAAAGTCAAAAGCCAGTGATGACAACCTGTTATTACATTTCATTGCATTTGTATGAAGATCTGATTGGTGTTGTGATTTAGTGACACTGAATAGGCCACTGAAGGCGTGCATAAGACTGCCAAGATTTGGCTCTAGAAATAGCACCTTTACCATCTAGGTTGGCTAAGACTGTCTTAAGAGTTCTGTGAAATAGCTACATATGAAGTCCAGTTTTATTGCACTTGTGTTAATCATGCTTTCAGCATGATTAACTGTGGAGGTAGATACCAGGCTGGTAAGACTGGGTGCAGCTCTGGTTGAAGTTGTGACATTTTTAGTTATTCACAGGTTGTTAAATAGAACAATATAATGCATATGAGCATTTATGTCTGTAAAGCAACTTCATTTTCACCCCGAACTCCAGAGAACCTACCTAGAGTGGAAAAATGTGACATTTTAACCTCCAATAGACAGTTGCTTTAAAGACATTTGAGTGAGATAATAAACTCAGATATATTGTTTTCATTTTTAAGGTTTCTCCTGACATCAATATTTTGCCAGAGTTTTAATTTTTACTGTTTTATATATGGACAAAAGAAACAGAAAAAGAAAAGCTTCTTGGAACTAGGGGTTTCTTTTGGAATATAGACTCATTTGCTCTCATGGTGGGGCAGTAATCCTGTTTCTGGTAAGATCTAAAATTCTGAGAAAGCTAAAGTGACTGAAGTCTGAGTGATGCTTTTAAATGCAGAAAATTTAAGAGACGTATGATAAGGGTTAAAAAACTTCTACTATTAATAAGGGCATTTAGTATAAGGAATCAGTTCTCAAAATGAATTTATCTGAGAAATGATGAAGAATATGAAACAGTCTTCTCATATAACTATACTATTTTTACAACAGCCTTAATTCCTCATTCACCAGAAACTGTTCCGGAATTAAAAACCCACCTTGCTCTTGGTAAATAAGAATGCATTAGCCTTTGGAATTAATCTTGGATGAACTTAACACTGGAGACTTGTAACTTTAACTATACTATATGCATTGAGCATCTTCTTGGTAGCTGGATTAGAGTGATTAGTTTTCAGTCTGTGAGATAGTTTCTCATGTGTCTGTTTTTCTTAGGAAATATCTTCTTATAGTTATGAAGTTACAGTTATTCACATGAGGCTTCAATGCCTGAAAAAGAGCAGTCTGAAAAAAATATTACAGACCTGTCTACATCAGGCTATGAAGATGAACAGTGAATTGTAATAACATGTGGTAGGTTTTTTTTTTTCTTGCTTTTTGGGTTTCCCAGGAAGTTTTCATCGTTTTTTCTACTGGAGCTTGTGAAAACCAGGCCAGTTTATTCAAATAAAAGTTTGAATGTAATAGTTTCGTTTTTGACAATATTTCAACTCTGTTTTCAAAGGGACTGAGAGCCAGCTTGTTAAAGGTGTTCTGGAACTTGGAGATACCAGCAGGCACCTCAAAGTATTCATATCTAATAGGACATCTGCAGCTGAAGTCACCTGCCTGCCATTCCACTGTTTCATGATTTTCTAAATCCGTTAAGGGTAATTGACAGCTTTGCCTACAGAGTTAGAAATTCTGTCTTCTTTATGTATAGATTCTATTCATATTCTCCACAGAACTTAATCTGGACTAGTTAATGTGGTGGAAATCCCCAGAGTTAGCAGTCTTGCAACTGCTAATAGTTTTTGTGGCATATTCAAGGACCATGAGTGGCTGACTGAAATCCTCCATAAGGTAGTCACATAATCATTTTATTATGTTTGGAATAATGGGTAGCTACTACCACTGTTAGTTTGATTTCAAAGAACAAATCTCCTCCCTTGAGGCGGCTAGACAATTTTATTTTATCTCAGCAGCAGGATTCAGCTTTTCTATCAAAGCATTACGCTAATTCCAGTAGGTAAAAAAATAATCTGCAAAGCAGCTTCTTAGAACATTTCTTTGTTTGAGTTCTTTGCCCTAGTGGACATTAGTACTCAAAGATGACCTTTTAAAAAGGGAAGGCAATCTATTTTTTAAAAAAATAATTTTCAGCACAGATCCTCTAGCTGTATCTCTTTGTGTACAGTATAAGCAAATAAAACAAAGTTTTCCTTATCTAGTTTAATTTATGATAGCTATTATTGGCTAGTCCTCTAAAGTACGGCTTGTCTTAAACTGCTTTCATGACAGGTGCTCATTTTCCATGATTGATGTTTTGTCTGTTTCAGGAAAATGTGAGAAACAGAGGTTAGCTTAAATCCCAGACAGGAAGAGGATTATACAAATAGAAACAGAAAAACAAGGGACTCTGGCTTTGCTGCAATGTGTTTCTGTCCTAATTCAGAATTTGAAATAATAAGTATGACAGTGTATTCTGTTCTCTTAATATTGTTGTGGGCAGGCAATTGTTGACAATAACCAGAAAAAAGCAGTCATCTGTGATTGCAATTTTTAGCAGGAGGATTTCCCTAGCCTGAAGTCAAGCATTATCCTGGACAAGGGCTTTATAATTTTTTCAAGTTTTTTTTTTTTTTTTAACCAGAGTTATGCTGGGGATACTTACCTTCAATCAGTATAGATTTTTCACATACACAGTTACAGCCATGGCTATTTCTTTTTCAATTTTAATAAATTGATTGTGTTCCTGCTCAGGTCCTGGGTTGAACTCTCATAAACTTGGGTGAGGAATTTGGATATGAGTCAGGATGTACAAGTTAGTGTCACTGATGAATTATGTTTTCCTTTCAGTGCTCTGTAGGCAGATATTTGCACTCATAAATCCTGAGGACCACTGACCCTGAAATACTATTCTCACATTTGAGAGAAATGGAAGAAGTCTAGGAGTGTGTAGTAAAGTCCTCTGGCTCATTTTGCAAAGAGGGGTAGCCAGGAAGCAGCGATGGGAAACAAGACCTCTAATTTGTAGTAGGATCCTGGTTGCTCTAATCTTTTCAATTAGCGCTTGTATTCTTTAGGTAAACTGTGCAGATGATCAAGGCTCAAGTGCCAGAGAAGTGCAGATGATACTCATTTCTACCACCTTCACTTTGAGAATGGTTCAGTGCTTGGAGCACATACCCAAAAAGATCTGTTTCTTAGTGAAGAACAGTAAGATGAAGTGGTAAAAAAATCTGAAGCCACAGCATAGACTTCTTTGTTTGAAGGCACATATCTTCAAATCAGTTCATATTTAAAGAGGAATTTGGGGTGCCTTCCTGATATGAACTCTTACAGAGGCACAATTGCCTGTAGAGCCATTTAGGGTGCTCACGCTCCTTTGCAGGTTTCTCTCTGTTGATCAACAACTGATACATGCAGCCACTGAACAGCTGTCTCCTACCTGTTGGCTAAGGATAGTGGTGTGAGCCTTCGGCTCCTTGTGCTCTGCTTCTTTCCAGTGGTTCCTACCACTGACTTGTATTCTGGTTCTGAAGCCAGGCCACTAACAGTGAGTGAACTCTGCTTATTTCTGAAAGCACATTATAACAGTAGTTGTTTCTGTTGCTTCTGGTTTCCCATGGAATTTCAAATTAAAATCTCTCATTCCTTATCTTCAAATACAGAGGGAGGGAGAAAGGACAGGTAGCCTGGGAGGAATACAGAGAAATTGTCCGAGCAGCCAGGGATCAGGTTAGGAAAGCTGAAGCCCAGGTAGAATTAAATCTGGCCAGGGCCATTAGGGATAACAAGAAAGCCTTCTATAGGTATATTAGTGACAAAAGGAAGACTAGGGACAATGCGGGTCCACTCAGGAAGGAAACAGGAGACCTGGTCACCTGGGATATGGAGAAGGCTGAGATACTCTGTGACTTTTTTTCCTCAGTCTTCACTGGTAAGGGCTCTAGCCACACTGCCCAGATTGCAGAAGGCAAAGGCAGGGACTGGGAAAATAAGGTACTGCCCACTGTAGGAGAAGACCAGGTTCAAGAGGATCTGAGGAACCTGAAGGTGCACAAGTCCATGGGACCTGACGAGGTTCATCCACAGGTACTGAGGGAACTGGCAGATGAAGTTGCAAAGCCACTATCCATCATATCTGAGAAGTCGTGGCAGCCTGCTGAAGTTCCCACTGACAGGAAGAGGGGAAACATAACCCTAATTTTTAAAAAGGGTGAAAAAGAAGATGCAGGGAACTACAGGCACAGTCTCTCCTCTGTGCCTGGCAAGAACATGGAGCAGATCCTCCTGTAAACTTTGCTAAGGCACATGGAAAATAAGGAGGTGATCGGTGGCAGCCAATGTGGCTTCACTAAGGGCAAATCATGCTTGACAATTTTGGTGGCCTTCTATGATGGCGTTACAGCATTGATGGATAAGGGGAGAGCATCTGATGTCATCTATGTGGACTTACGCAAAGCATTTGACACTGTCCTGCATGGCATCCTGGTCTCTAAATTGGAGAGACATGGATTTGACTTGTGGACCTCTCATTGAATAAGGAACTGGCTGGACAGTCACACTCAAAGTGTTGCAGTCAACTGCTCAATGTCCAAGTGGCGAGCAGAGATGAGTGGTGTTCCTCAGGGGTCGGTACTGGGATGGATACTACTTAACGTCTTTGTTGGAGACATAGATGTTGGGATGGAGTGCACCGTCAGCAAGTTTGCTGATGAAACCAAGCTGTGTGGAGCAGTCAA
>RSEF01000001.1:21573538-21585451 GCA_003993805.1 Himantopus leucocephalus | reverse complement strand
TCCAGGCTGAACAATCCCAACTCTTTCAGCCTGTCTTCAGAGGAGAGATGCTCTAACCCTCTGATCATCTTCATGGCACTCCTCTGGACCCACTCCAAGAGTTTCATGTCCTTCTTAGAATGCACAGTTCATTTTCAATTTGTATTGTTGCCTTTGATTTCACACATTAAAATATGAAGCATTTCACTTGTCTCTGTCATAGCTTTACAGTACTGAAAATCATCTCTCAGTGTAAACTAAATACAGTCTTTCAACATACACACGCACATCCTCACCATGATGTTAATGTATTTAAATTAATCAGGGTGTTTGCACTCTCCAAATATACATTTAAATAAGATGGATACACTGTTCAGGTATTTTCAAAGCACTGTTTTATGTTCTTAAGAAAAGTCTTAAAAGTCATACAATTTGTTATAAAGAGATTTTTTTTCATAGAAGCTTATACTAAAGTTCCACGTTCTTTGTAGAAATCTTTTCACAAACTTTTCCCTGGAATTTTCAATATTAGTTTACATTAGTACGGAAGCTTTCTTTTCAGTAAGAAGCTTACTAAAATTTATTTTATTTTTAGGTTTATATCTTCTTCAGAGTATATTAAATGTTTACTTTTCTGCTTGAAGCTACGTTTTTTGAATACATATTATCAAAGCATGATAAAATGCCAAGTATGAGGCAGAGGTGAAACCAATCTGTTCACTAGGTTAAGTATTTTAAAATATTTTATCATGTCCTGTCTTGTTTAATTATTTCCTGTGGATTATTTTAGTATCACATGACTATGTATTTCTCAGATCATTTTCTTTCATCTCAAAAGGAGACAATTGTACTAGATAAAGCACAGACATACAGTTTCTTAGCTCTAAACTGTGTCTTTGACCATCAACAGAGACTTCAGGTTACACTTCTCTCCATGAACTTGGACAACTTTCTAGTTGCTGGCTTGATCCATTATGGCAAGTGGTTTTAAAGGATTTGAAAAAATAAATCTCTTAAACTTGCAACTTTTACCACTCCATTTAATGTTTTTATTTTTTCTGTTTGTGTTACACTTAGCAAATCATTACCCTCCTTAATGATTTGATTTCCCTATGCTGTACTTTTCCATTTTTCCTAAGCACAATCTTCTTTTTTTTTTTTTTTTTTTTTTTTCTCTTTATNAAGAAAAAAGTCTTATAAGACATTTAGCCAATGGTTTCTGACTCTAATACATTTTTGACAAATTCAATATGGATATCTAAGCCTAAAGAAAAGACATTGCAAAAAGTGTCATCAAAATCAGTATTTGAGGGAAGGAAAAGTAAATTCACAATGCCTTTAGAAAAACACACCTTAGAAGGAACTCAGCCTCTATAAGACTCCAGAAAAATACTGTGAAGATGCTTTAAGTCACAAGGAAAAGCTTCAATCAGAATTAAAACTGGAACAAACCTAATCACAAGATCCAAAGCCACATGAAAAACAACTTAATGATCCCAAGTTTTTTTGTTTGCTTGGGGTTTTTTTCCCTATAAAGCTCCTATGTTTAACCTGTTTTTTTCATGATCAGTTTTGTCTCTGCCCTAAGTTTCTTTTGCCTTATATTGATCAGTGAGAGGGGGTGAATTAAACAGTTTGAATAACATCTATTTTCTTTCCCTTTATTCTTTCACAATGCTCTAGACCAGAGAGCAGGAAATTCAAACAAATCTTGAATTTTGTGAAAATTCTTGCCTTAGCTGTCTCTGGGTGTCCAAGATACACTATAGATGGGTGTGAAGTTTAGTGTTTGAGCTGAAACAGATTGCTGATCTTATTTTTTTTTCCCCCCAAAGGGAAGGAAGGATTGCAAAGTACACTTTTAAATTTATTAGTGTTGAGTATAACTAGTTGGAGAGGGAATGTAGATATATGTGGATTGCCTTTGATCTCTCTTCTTTCAATCAATTTTCTCAAGTGAAATTGCTAAGAAAATAATTGTGTATGAATGCCTACAACTCTCAGGTTATCTCTTAGATCAAATACCTTTATTCCAACTTTGAGTAAGTTGTCTAAGAACATTAGTATACTATGAAAAACACCTTGAAGTACATAGATTAAAAGAAGGATCACCTTCTCATGTTTAGGAGTTGTCGTTTTAATTTGGACTTAAGTTGTATGATTCATTTAAAACATAATCCAAAACTAAAATTTAAACTGGCAGTCAGTATTGTGGTTATAAAATAAAACTTTAACCTTTAACAATACTTTGGCCAAACTGAAGAATTCAAATTTGCTATCATACTTGTTTTCAGGAAAAAGAATTGTAGAAATGTTATATGAGCTCATTATTTTTAAGAGAAATTATTCATGTGTAACTGATGATGAAAGAAAATAAAAGTCTTCAAATGAGAAATCACAGTGCTGTGCATTTTTTACAACTGTAATCATCTGCAGATTTAACAATTACTGTGAAATTTTATGAATTTAAAATATAGCCAGAGACCAAAAAAATCTATCTTGAAGACTAGCAGTTTTGCCCATAGCTTGATGATTGCTTGTACAAGCTCAGTGGATTCTGCTATCTTTGGATCTGAAAAATTCATGTTGATGTATTCATGTTAGCATTTAAAGAGTGCATTTTACTGTACTCAGTTCCCAAAAGAATAATTAATATCTCAACTTAGATCATCTTTGGCAGATGAAATCCTGTTTTTCACATGGCATCTTAAGCTATTACTTTGCACAGGTGTTAGAGGAGCAAAAGGTTCATCAGTTTCAATGTCTGGCACATGTGACTGAAGCCCAGGGGACTTGAAAGACTATGTTGGAGAAACCTGCTCTCGCTCACTGGTTACACACTTCCAAATTGTTAATGGTCTCATTAGGCATACTACACAGAATGCGTGACTTATTAATTGTGGCCTCTCCTTCGTGAAATTGCTGGCATAGATTTGTTACTTTTTAAAGGATTTTCTCAGACATCAAATCGTTTTAAAGCCATGGAATTATTAGTGGTGTAGTATCACTGTATTGTCAGTAGGGACACTGCTGTAATGTAGGATCTACCTTGGTATTTTTAATGATGCATTCTGAATAAAATCACAAATGCACTGTCTAGCTTCTATTTTAAATATTCCTATTCAAAAGAACGAAACAATTTGCTCATTTTTAATCAAATTTGATCGTTAATCACTTCTAAGAAGTTGACAGTGAATTTTTAAAAAGGTCATTGTAGTAATATTAAAATTATGAAATATTATTATTCTATTATAATTATTAAAATATTGAAGTTACATTAAAGATTAGTGAATAACATTGTGGGTAAAATTCGAAGATAATACATACCTTTCCTGACATTTGTTTATCTATTCAACATATCCATCTATTCAGGTAAGTGCATTTTTATTATTTCTGTATTTTTAATTAGTGCAGTTACCAAACACAACCTGATTAATTTTTAGCATTTGAAAATATCTTCTTTAATGTGAGAATTCTCAGCCTCAAACAAAAAGTTTGAGAAAAAAATATAAGAAACTTATAACTGAAATTATAAGGGGTTTATGTCTTAAATTTTTGAGCAGCTTTACCTGCAGATGTCACCATGTACTCCAGATAAATAAGCATTTATATAAATAAGTATATAGATAAAACCAAAAGAGTTTGTTTGCCAAAAGAAAACAAACAAATAAACAAAAAAAGAAAATTAATTAAATTTCAGGAGCATTTCAGGTGCATATGAAACAGCACCATCTTGTCTTTTTTTTTTCATGTCATTTAAATACTTGCTACAAATGTGTCAAACACTTTTATATAGCAGGAAGATCATAATTTAAGTTGTCAAAGGGTGAAATTATTTTGAGAGGTTTCATCAGGGCGGTTTCAGCAGGGGGTTGGAAACAGTTTAATATAAGAGTGTCTGCAATTAATAGAGTTATATCTAGCTGGAAGGTTAATTTATTGTGCTACTGTTGTCTGTCTTTCTCTTTAACAACCCCACACATTTTGGAAAATTTCTTTCATGAATCCCATGTGTCCTCAATACCATAACATAAATGAGCACGAAGAGTTTACAGCACAAAAAGGTATTCCTTTCTATTTTTATTTTTTAGTTATTAATGAATTAAGGCTTTTAGGTCAAAGAGGTTTAATTTAGTCTCAAGAGTGTGCATTTGGCAATAAATGAAGACTGTTTACACCATATTTCTGATAATTTAAATTATTTTTAATTTGTTTTTTCCATATGAGCATTTAGAGTTTGTCTCTCAAATAAACAAACCTATTTTTTCCTATAAGGAGTGGTGTGCAGTTTTGTAAAGACAGTAAGATTGTTTTGGACTACAACAGATATATGTTTTTTATCAAATTTATCAAACTTGCAGTGAGACAGAATCTCAATGGAATTCTCAATTAAGAGATTGTGCCAGTTCAGATTCTTATATGAGTTGTTGGGGTTTTTTTAATATAAATTAGGTCCCCCACATCTCTCAAGCATATTAATATCCTTCCTATTCCTTATGAAGTACAGGTTCATTAGGATAATGAAGTCAGGTGAGTAGCTCTGGAAAGGTTTGTATCTGAGAATTTAGATTTCTTAAAGCCCTGTTTTCAGTCACTGCTCATTCTACACTATATTTGCATCAAGAAAGTGGCTGCTAAAAAAAGCTCCTTTAACATGGTACCATTGATGTAGTTCCTCTGTGTTAAAACAAGGAATATTAAGAGCAGATGTGTGGGCACTGCTTTATTTCCTGTACACTTCGCCACTCTCATCTCACTTCTAAAGCCCGCACCCGAATTTTGCTCCTGTTAAGATTCTTTGTATTTTCAATCAGCACATGCAGAGCAATGGAGAATTCTAACAGCGTTCAGCCACAACACAAGGAGTGGATCCATCCTATACACTATCTAGAAAATTTAGTTTATGCCAGTGGGAAGAAGTAATTGGACAAATGAAATTAGATACAGAAAGCAATACATTCCAGCAGATAAAAGAATTAGTCAAGTAGCAAAGTGTGATGGGTCGACTGTAGCTGGATGCCAGATGCCCACCAAACCACTCTATCACTCAGCAGGATGGGGGGGCGGGAGAGAAAATAAGATGGAAAAAAACCCTTGTGGGTCAAGTTAAAGGCAGTTTAATAAAGCAGAAGTGAAGGCTGTGCAAGGAAGCAGAGGAAAACAAAATATTTATTCTCTACTTCCCATCAGCAGGCAATGTCCAGCCACTTCCTGGGAAGCAGGGCCTCAGTATGCAGAGTGGTTGCTCCAGAAGACAGATGTCATAAATTACAGATGNCAGGGCCTCAGTATGCAGAGCGGTTGCTCCAGAAGACAGATGTCATAAATTACAGATGCCCTTACCCTTCTTCCTCCTATCTCGCAGCTTTTATTGCTGAGCAGACATCATACGGTATGGAATATCCCTTTGGTCGGTTTGGGTCAGCTGCCCTGGCTAGGTCCCCTCCCAGGATCTTGCCCACCCCCAGGCAACTGGTGTGTGGGGGAATGTTGGAGTGTTAGAGAGACAGCCTTGATGCTGTGTGGGCACTGCTCAGCAGTAGCCAAAACACTGGTGTGTTATCAACACCTTTCTAGCACAGCACTATGAGGTCTGCTATGGGGAAAATTAACTTCATTTCAGCCAGACCCAATACACAGTTGAAAATAATATGATATTTCTTTATAAGACTACATAAACTAAATCTTTTTAGCTATGGACATTGATGGTCCTTTGTAAGTTTTGAGAGGATTTATAGAATAGCTAGAGGGTATATTTTGAAATAGGAGACAAAGTAGGTGAAAGTTTCAAGCAATCTTGGATTATTAATTTACTGTAGATAAAGTAATCTTCAACTGGAAACAGTAGAGATTTATTTGTTTGATTTTTAAATTGTGCAGAACAATATAAATAAGTAGTGTTGACAAGGTCCTATATTGGTCTTGATCATTTTCTGAAGACGTGAATAGGAAAGGTCGTATGGTCATACAGTTGGTTAGTACCTCCTAATCTGTCTTTTCAGACAGCAAGATAATGCATTAGTCATTAATTAAATCAATCGTTCTCCTATTCCCTCCTTGTTTATAAGGGTAGAAAATGACTCTGTGTCTGCTGGACCTATTGTTTTTGCCTTTTTGTCCTTTTATTGTTTCAGTAGAGCAAGGAATCCAGAGCATAGGAGGGAATCCTGAAGTAGGAACTAGGCATTCAACTCATTATTTCAGCATTTTCTAGTTTTCTGACAAGGGCTTATTCAAGGAACTCATCCTGTCTTCCTGGCCCTCGGCATGCTTATATTGCTTTTTGCCTTTTGCCTTTTATAATTTATAGTAAGCAACAGTATAAAAAATACTGCCAATGCTTTTATTTGTCACTTCATTATATTAATCATTGTTATTATCTAGATCTGTGAGGGATCTTGAAAAGAATGCACTGTAGAACCAGGGCAAACAGATTAAGTAAGCTCAGAGACATAAATAACGATGTGAATAATGGGGCCTACTTTTCTTTTATGGCTTTACCCGGCAGTACAACAACTTACTATTTTGCTGTGAGGCATTTAAACAGGTTCTTTTTTGAGTGACAGTTTAGTTAGGTGATCCCTTTGTTCACTTGCATGAATGAAACCAGAATTTCAGAAACCAACTGATAATCCTGAACTCATTGCTACATAGACCTCAACCACTGAAAATTGGATTGAACAATTAAAAATAAAAGACTGACTGTGAGATAATGCAACAAATTTAACAACAATAACAACAACAGCAACAACTAATAGTACCTCAGGAAACTGTGAAATTCATATTACCTAAAAAGATCTCCCAAAAGTATGTATTTCAAAATGTTTATCTTTGGATGAAGATGATTCAGGTCCAAATGAGAAGGAAGGAAAAAGGAAAGAAGGAAAAGACAAAAGCCAGTAGAATGAAATGCAGTAAAGGATTTTACAATGGAAGACAAAATATTTGGTGTTGAAACAAATATCATAAATACATCATATAATTTTAGGGGCATATAAGTTTGGGGCTTGTCTGAGTAATATGGAACAATTAATTCTTAAAATCTTGGTGGTCCTAGTGTTTCTCAGCCTTTAATGAAGACCTTCTCATCCCCTTACTAGAAAGGTCATTGCATACCACAGGGCCTTTCTACTTATGCTTTTTTACTGTTCTGGCAGACAGCAACAAGGAACAAAACATCTTTTCAATGCAAGTAGAGATCAGATAAATGAAAGTACTTTTATATCCATGATATCTGAATTAAATATGACAAGTGTTATCATCCTATGTTTTGGTTGGTTGGTTCTCTTTGGGTTTGGATAGCATTTTGTAGGGATAGATTTTTTTGGGTTTCTTTTTATTCAGTCCCAGTTAGTAGTGCAGAAGCAGAAAATCTCAAGCAGATTGAAAGCACTGCTTAAAATATCCCATGAGGTCAATCCCTTAAATATAGTTATAAACATAAACCAATTTACTGCTATATACTATATTCTGTGTACTATGTATTGTGTTCTGTGTACTATGAAGTCTCTATGTACCCCAGACCCTCAGCCAAGGGCGATTTTCATGTGCTTTGTGGTCAGTACTACCGATGGTTTGGGGATTTCGTTTCTTTCCCCCTCATCTCTGATAGAAGAGGTTTGACTTTCTGTTTTGTGTGAAAAACCATAGTTTTGAAAGGTTCAGCATTCAAAGATAGGTAATCAAGTTTAAAGCTTTTTTTTACTGCAATACTCTCTACCAAATCATGATGACCTTCTTGCAGTTTCCATTAAAAAATTCAGTCTCAGTATCTCATACTCTGAATGTGAATGCAAACTCTTGTTTATAAGCAAGCAGAAATTTAAAATTCCTCCTAGATCTACTGTAGTCATTAGTATTGTAGCAGTGATTAGCAGAACCAAAACGTCCTCTGATAGTGTAAGAAACAACATATGATAATAGTTACATAAACAATTTCTAGATCCATAAATCAGGATTTTTAATGATTTTAGATATGACTAATCCTTCTTAAAGTAATGTATTTGAACTCCTTTGTCTTTTAACAGAGAAAGTTCTTGACTTAGTATTTACAGTATACCAATAGCATTAATAAATTATATATAGACACACAGTTGCTAATGATATTTTTAGACACCTATTGTTTAAATAAAGAAAAGATAAAAGAATAACCTTTTATAGTACCTTTATGAAGCTAAAGAATAGGCTTTTTGTAATAAAACTGTTTTTCAGTTTTTAAAAACTGTGCTGTAAAAGCTTAAAATCTTATATTTTTAGTAACCTTTTGATTAAGAATGATATCTGAGTGATTGAGAAATTGCAGCTCATTGTATGAGAAATGGCATTTCAGTCTTTAAGAGCTGAATAGAACTTACTATAATTATATTCTAGATTTTTAATTCCTGATTTATTGTATCTGCAAATATATTTCGACTTGAATGACATTTTTTACAATTTATCAATTAAAGTACTTTTTTTATTCCAGTAGCTTTATTCCATATCAGCAATATTAATATTTTTTTAAATAGTAGGAAGAATAATTATTTTGAAAGCACAAGTAATATTTTTCATAAGCATGATCTTTTGATAAAAATACCTGTATTTCAATCTATTTCTGAAGAAAACCTATATTGTAAACCATTGTTTTCTTCAAAGATTTGCAGGTTGCATAAACAAACCTTGCATTATTTAGTAGTTGTTACTAAATGTTAAAAACTTTGCCCAATTGGTTGTATCATTCTGGTTTATATAACACCATAACATCAAAACATTGTAAACAGTTATTTGAATGCTGCCTGCATCATATACTAATTTTTGGTTAAGCTTCACTGCCTCATAACAGCATCCAACAGCAAGGGGAGCTCTAAGACAAGTTGGAGTAAACTGAGAAACTTATGAGAGATTAGAAATACTGTCAGGAGAAGATAGAGATTGGGGACAAGATTTGGAATGGGGGAGGGACATAGCTGTTTGTCATCTTAAGTGAGGCAGCCAGAGGTGTTTACAAAGTATATGAAAAAGAAGAAAAAAGTGTAGGAGACTAAGAGAAGCAGCCAAGTGACTAAATAGAAATGATCAAAACACTTAAAAAAAACCAAGCTCACAATGCGGGATTTGCCAAATAGCTAAGCAAACCTCCTAGATACGATATAGTGTGTAGAGAGTGGTTGAAAGAAGTAGTAAATCTAATGTAGATTGATCTCTCCAGGGTATAATAGCACCTATGAATTACAAATATAACTTACTTTCAAGTAAGGCTTGAGGAAAATGCTATACAAAGGGAGGTTATACTGATTTTCACTCAAAGGCATGAAAATTGTATTAGATCATTTTGTCTGCATTGGAGTAGTCTTTGATAAACATGCAGAACTGGTTCATTTTCACAATTCTTTATATTAAGTTCAACCTCTGACCCAAATCTGAAAAAGTCTGTGATCTAGCAAGCACTAGATTTGTAATAGCCTATTAATTATCATTAACATCAAGGTTCCAATTGAAGCATTTTAAGAACACTTTCTGTTATTTACATCTATATATAGCATATAGGTAATGGAATAGTAGAGCACTGTGAGATACTAATTTTACGAAATTATTTGGCACATACTAGTTTTGAATTTACTTCACTCATCCAGCAAAAGAAGCTTATTTTTTAGCCATTGTAACCTATATTGTAGGATTCAGCAAGCACATGCTTTCTCATCAAAGGCTGCCTAGTTCACAAACACTTGTGCATGTGAAAATATATAAGTAGAGACATTTGCTATATGACTTTAATGGCAGACAGGATGGTTTATTGCAACATATTGTTTTATATATACTCTGGAAGCCAGAGGCAAGTTTTTTTCAAGGCAAGCAAGGCAGTGGATAGCTACACCAGGAGCAGAAAAGAGTATATAGCTCTATCCTGTCTCAGTACTTGGACCATCAATTAATGCTGACAATGTACATTTACACTGTAGACTGCTTTGTTACCAGCTTGTAACAGATTAAACTGAGTTCGATGCAGTCTTAAACATACTGAATTGAAAATCTTGAAGTCCTTTTCATAAATATTGGAGAAACCCATTAACATCCAGAACAGAATACAAGTTGTGGTTTGTATGAAATCTCCTCAAAAGGTTTAGTACATCTTGTCCCAGGCCTTTCCTGTAACTCCTGCGCTGATGGCACAGTAAATAGATGTCTTTGTTCTCACTCAGACGTCATAGCCCAAGCTGAACAGGTCAAGAAATTTACATTTGCTTTAGGTACTTGAAAAATTAGATTAATCCAACATAAGCTTTTTTTTTATTCTTCTCAAGACACAGTATGTTAGTAGTATTATCAAATTTATTGGAAATCATGTGGAATGGAACGTATGATGCCATTGAGCTTAAATAGAAGCACCCATGGAATAAAGAGAAGTGTTCTGATAGAAATCAGGCTAAATTAATGTCAGTTATTAAATGTTTTTCCAATGTATTTGATAGTCCTACCTACAGAGGACTGTCAGATCATGAATTATTTCAGTGAATTTTTTTTAACCAAAATGCATGTTATTAGAATGCATACTAACCTTGCCCCTGAAGCTAAAAAGATTATGATAAATGTACTAAAATTAGTTGCATGTACCGCTGTGTTAATGACCAAACTTGCCCTTCTTACACTGTCTGTGCTTCTATTTATATTAAAAGAAATTTTTGCCCAAGAAAGGAATTCTTCTGGTTTGATGTCTGAAAATTACATAACTTGAATTATATATTTTTTTGATTTCTTGGCTATGAATACTGAATTTTGGCAGAGTGAGAAAGCCCATTTGGTTGGAAAATAAAGTCACAAGTAATGAACAACCACAACAAATAACAAATCCTAATCAAAATGAAAAGTATCTTGTCTCACGTTCAAGTTAAATGTTTATTTAAAGAAACCCAAACCCCTTTGCAAAATACTGTGTACAGTGCTATTTAAAGAAAAACGACTGTCCTGTCACAAGGCATGAATGACTTTAAAGTGAAGATGAGAGTTTGTTTTCAGTCTGTGGGAATTATTAAAGAGAAATGAGTAGCATTAATCTTACAGTACAGAAGCGTGAGTGGCAAGCAGGATCAAAAGGTTCAGTGAGGTGATTTTTTTTTTCCCAAGGAAATATGTTACAGAGAAATGTGTGTGTACATTTATACAGGAAAGCATATCACTTTCTTACAGCTAAACAGGAATAGAACATTTTGGGCTAATACTTCTAGCTACTAGAAGTTTATTAGCTGCTAGTAGTTTCAGACAGTTACTGTGGATTGTGACATAAAAGAAAAAGATTAGGGTGAGTTTATCTGAAATTTTGTTACATATTTAGAATTTATATCACACAAAAAAATAATTAGACACATTGTGATTTGTACCAGAGGAGAATATTTCTGTGAGTCCCAGTTCAAAATGATCAAATACGTATGTAATATAGCTGTCAGTTCAGTGGCAGTGGCCGTAGGTAAGGGAGGCTGCCCTAGGTACAATATATTGGCTTGATACAATAAAATAATCTGGTATACATTTATATGAAAATGCACGATATCATAAGTGATCTGAGGCGTCAATTGATAAAGATCTTACCATCTGCTCTGCAGGTCTGACTTATCACAGGGTTAAATTTGTCCTCCATGAAGCTGTGATGAAAGTATCAGAAAACATTCTCCTAGACCAAGGTTTTCTGTTTCGATTGGTTGTGTCCTTTATTTGTTTTTATGCTATCCTGGTGAGAGTACAGAAAATATTAAAATTTGTGAAAATTCCCAGGTGATACTCTGATTCAAATAGATTTCAAAATAGATGAGGATATACTTTAGCTTCTTTTTTTCTCCTGATCATAGGAAATATGCTTCTAAATAGAAGTGGTAACAAGTGTAATTCATCAACTTATAAGAAACTCTGATCACTCTGGTGTGTTGATTTAAACACATTTCCAAAAATCAAAAGACTGAACAT
>RSEF01000001.1:21557304-21573528 GCA_003993805.1 Himantopus leucocephalus | reverse complement strand
AGTCCAGCCTGGGACTTTCCCTGTGCCTGCCGGTGACATGGTCGTTTTCCTGGGAGCTCAATACTGGTTTTGTATACATTGTATATATATCATTATTTTCTTATTAATATTATCTTTATCTTANGTTTTCCTGGGAGCTCAATACTGGTTTTGTATACATTGTATATATATCATTATTTTCTTATTAATATTATCTTTATCTTATTATTATTATTTTATTATTAATATTTCATTAAAGTAGTTTATTTTATTTTCAACTTATAAGTCTCTCTCTCTCTTACTCTTCCCTCACTTGTGAGAGAAGTTNCTTTGGCAGGGGAGTTGGACTAGATGATCTCTAGAGGTCCCTTCCAACTCTGAAAATTCCGTGATTCCGTGATTCCGTATAAGAGCTACTCTTTATCCTGTTTCTAGGCCCTCCTTTTTGTCATACTTGTAACTTGCTTTTTTTCATCTGAGTGTCCTCCCTGCCCTGATAAGCAACTTGCCTTAACTACTAAAAGCCCATTCAGTCCTAGTTTTGCTAAATCCATATTAAAATTCAGTATTTCTATGTTACTTAGGTAATCCAAGCTCTATATAATACAACTGATGTGGTTGCCTACATATTCTTGGCCTTGCAAGGTTGCACTTCCCAAAAGGTCTCCAATGCTCCCCTCCAGGCATCTCTGCAGTTTTGCAGTCTCGTACATCACTCCTACTTAACCATCAGTGAAATCCAGCAATCCCTCACTGAGCTACCTGTGTCATCAGCTTCCCATTCTGTTATTTAAGTTTAGAAATTTCTCACATCAAATCCAGCAGTTTTCCTCTTCATTTAGCTTAACCTCAGGCCAAAATCTAGTCATTGGCCTCGTCATTTGCTTGCAACAGCTTCCTTTAAACAGTCCACATGCGAAATAGCCTAGTCTAGAAAAACAAATGCTGTATGCAAGTTGTGGCTTTCAAAATAATAACTTTGGGGAAACAGGAAAATATTTACATTATTTCTAACAAATAATGTGCTTATGTGTTTACCTTGTCTGAATACATAGTCTGAGATAAAGAGTAATTGCTAAAGAAAATAATAAAGACAGGCAGTGGGCTGAATGAAGAGCATCCAATTAAATACAGTGATCATGAAGGATTAGCCCCTCAGTTTCAACATGCTGTTTGGTGAAAAATAGGAAATTCATATAACACTGGTGTTTTAAAAGGAAAAACAATAAAACACACATTAAAAAAAAGATTTTCAATTGCTCTAGGGTGACCCTGACTGACAGCCATGACTTTCAGCAAGCAAGAGACCAAATTGTGTGCCATAGTGTGGTGACTATAAACCCAAAGTCTATTGCAGGAAAACAATGTAGGGAAGATCATGAGGTTTTTTCTCAACATTGTCTGTTAAATGATCATGAATACTATACTTACAACTAAAATGAAATGCAAGGAAATGTGTCATTTTGGACACTTCCTCTTATTGCATTATTCGAAGGAATTCCTAATACTGCATGCACCTTCTGAGAGGGTAAGCAAAACTATGAGACACTAACTACAGACACTACGAGTCTAAATCTTAAATTTTGAGTAAGTTGCACCTAAGTCATGATCTAAAAGTAGAACACCCTCTTTGATTTTTCTTAGTAATTTACTCAATTATTCATATCACAGATCACACACCAATTTATATTACAACAGCTTAATTCTAGAAGTTGGATTTTTCAAGAATTTGCTACTATCTTCAGCTGAACTGGAATTGCTTTTTCCCCAAAAATATATCTTTTTGGCTACATTCATGCCTTTGGACATGTAATCTTGGTCCTGAATACTCTGGCATTTTGTCAAAATCTTGTGATTCTTTTGGACTAAATCAGTCATAAATCACCAGTTAGGGTTGTTTGATGGTTCTGTAATAGCCACCAGAGCAGATAAACAAAACTGCATTGGATTTCATAGTTATCCTAAAACATTAGCATGTGGATGCTATGGATAGCACAAAGAAATTACCAAAAGTGTTCTTGGCAGATAACAGATTGATGGTACATAAAAATGACAGCAATAAAAAGACGTCATAACCTATAAAACAATAGGTTAGAAAGTAGAATGATAAAATCATAAGATTTTCTTGTATAAGAAGCTTGAAAGTCTGAACAGAAAACTAATTTGCTTGGACAAGTGTATTGAGTTTACGTGGTAAGATTTTGGCAGCAGGGGAGTGGGAAGATGGGCTGTAGGGAATGGCCTCTGTGAGAAGACAGAAGGGCTTGCCCCCTAGTCAGACACAGCCAGTCCCGGCTGGCTCTAAAACAGACCCACTGCTGAATAAAGCTGAGCCCATCAGCGAAACTGATGGTGCCTCTGTGGTAACATATTTAAGAGAGGGTAAAAAATGCTGTGCAGCAGCTGTGAGAGAAAAGTGAGAAAAATGTGAGTAAAAAAACCTGCAGACATCAAGATCAGAGAAGAAGGAGGGGAGACGAGGTGCTCCAGGTGCCAGAGCAGAGATTCTTCTGCAGCTCATGAACAGGACCATTGTGAAGCAGGTAGTTCCCCTGTAGCCCATGGAGGACTATGGTGGAGCAGATATTCACACTGCAGCCTGTGGAGGACCCCACACTGCAGTAGGTGGAGATGCCCTGAAGGAAGCTGTGGACTGCGGAGTGCCCACGCTGGAGCAGGTTCCTGGCAGGAACTGCAGCCTGTGGGTGACCCACTCTGGAGCAGTTTGTTCCTGAAAGACTGCACCCCATGGAGTCGACCCTTGCTGGAGCAGTTCTTGAAGAACTGCAGCCCGTGGGAAGGACCAATGTTGGAGCAGTTTGCAAAGGGCTGTATCTCCTGGGAGGGAACACATGCCGGATCAGGGGAAAAATGTGAAGAGGAAGGAGTGGGTGAGGTGAAGTGTTATGAACTGACGGCAATCCCCATTCCTCATACCCCTATACTACTTGGGGTGGGAAGAGGTAGAAAAGTCATGAGTGAAGTTGAACCTGGGAAGAAGGGGGATGTGGAGGGTAGGTGTTTTGTCTTTGTTTCTCATCATCTTACTCTGTTATTAACTGACAAACAATTAAGTTACTCTTCCTCAAGTCGAGCCTGCTTTACCTGTGATGGCAGTTGGTAAGCAATCACCCTGTTTTTATCTCAACTCATGAGCTTTTTTCACTCTTTTTTCTCCACCATTCTCTTGAGGTGGGGAGTGAGAGAATGGCCTGGTGGGTGTCCAGCAGCCAAGGTTATCAGACCACAAAGAGTCAAAATGCAACTCCAGTGATGTCACTTTATCCATCATGAAGAAGTAGAATTCTATGGGGAACTAAAATGTGGTCAAACCACAAACCTCAGGGAAGAATAAACACTCTTCAGATGAGGAACTGATATGGCCTTTCATCATTACTATTAAGTCCTGCATTTTTTCAATAAAGATTTAGTAATGTGAGATATCAAAATGGCTTGAATGTCACCTAGTTTTATTTTATAACATGCAGGATCTGTTTTTCTGAAATGCTCTGTATCACTGTGTTCATACAATGGAAGGACTATCTTTTAGCACATCTCTAAATCTACATTTTAAATTACAATGTTCACTGCAAAAACCAAACTTGGACACCACAGAGAGAATAACTTAACATACCTTCCCCAGGTTCATGTCTTATTACATATGAGTCTTTAGAATTACTCTTATGCTAATAAGTTTTTCTGCCTTAATGACATCTTGCCATCATTCAGCAGCTCTTTAGTATGAAACATGAATAAGAAGCACAGAGCATGTTCACTCCAATAAATGTTTTGTGTCCCATGCAACTCCAGATGTTCTTGTCTAATCTTACAGCATAATTTTGCCAGTCTCTGCTTAATGTTGGTTTCAGAAATTTTGCTATTGGCAAACTTTTATCATGCCTCTGGTGATAATTCTAAGGACAGAAATTGTTGTGCCTTCATAAAAGTACCAGTAACCTAAATTAAAGAATAAAAAGGAAGAGCATAATGAAAAGCACAAGACAAAGCTAAAAGGAGACAACAAGCCCATTCGTAGTTTCTGCAAATATTAAAAGTGATTAAAGAAAATGTTGAAGACAAAAATTGAAGCAAATAACTTAACCATTGGCATTGGACACTTTCTAAGGGATGGTTGACAAGGCAACAAAATACTGAAATGCTGGTATAAAGTGAATGTTAAGAAAAAAGTTAAGGAAAATATTTTCGATGTCATGTAAATTATTTTTTCAAAATGTTTTAATCACTTGATTTTCAGGGAAAGTTATCCTTGAAAATTAGGTTTCACAGAGTATCACAAAGATTTGTTTACTTTTAGAAATAAGACTCAAGTCCTTTAACATTTTACTTCTGAGCAGCATCATATTTCTGGAAATGAATGAGAAAACTCCATGCTTAACAACCTGAAGTATATGGAGTTTTTTTTAAGGAACACTTAAAGAAACACCTCTCACTAACTGCTGCTTATCCATATATGCACAAACTGACCTCCTGGCACCTATTAATATAAAGCTGTCTGAAAACTAGTTCATTCATTACCCTTAGATGGTATTTTTTCCAAAGGGGACATAGTTTTGTGTAGTTTTACCACTTTTGTCACTCTCTTAGCTTTATGGGGGGTGATATGGGAGGACCATACATCCCACGTCGTCCCTTCATTGGAAGACCTGCATAGGTGGCATCAAATAAAATAGTCCTCTTAGAGCTCTTACTTATACCTGTCACTGTCCAGCAGATCCATGTTTTGTGATCGGGAGTATGCAAAGGCAATGTGAAAGCACCTTCACATAAACTACTTTTAACCTGTACTATTACTAAAGAGAACACTATTAGTCATACATTTATGATTTTCTTTTCATTTAGAGAAGTAGATATAATCTGGGAGTGGGAGAAACACCTGTTCTTTGCTAGAATTGACTGATGTGACGCTGAGATTGTTAACAGATGAGACTGACAGCTAAAAGGAAAAAAAAAGTAACTGCTCTTGATTGTTAATGAAAGTAATAGCACTTTTTCCAGTCAAAACAAAATCTGATCCCAAAACTGAGTATGATGTGAGAGTACCCTTGCATGTGCAGAAGATTAAATGGACTGGACAAAGACATGATCTTGGTTAAATTACATAAATGATCAATTTTTAGAATATTCCTGTAAAAACTGTTAAAATATATTAATTTTATTCCTAAAATTTAATTTTATATACTGCTACGGTTCTTTAAATAATTGAAAATAACACTCAGCAAGTCTAAAATTTGCTATGCAACTGTAGTTCTAAATATTTGCACATTCTTAAAACAAAGGAATCACAATATAATTCAGGATCATATTATAATTCAGGTTGGATGGGACTTCAGGATAACTCTAGTCCAGAGTTCATTCTCTTCAGAGCAGGGTCAGTTCTGATATCGGATCTCAGCTCAGGGCTTTATCCACTAGGGTCTTGAAAGCCTCCAAGGATGACAAGAAATTGAAGGAGCCTGTTCCACTGCCTGATTGTCCACACAGGGAAAAATTTTCTTCTTGTATCCCATCTGTATCTCTCTTCTATCAGTCTAGCTTCATTTTCTCCTGTTTTGCCATTTTGCACCACTGTGAAGAGGCTAAATCTGATTACTCGATATCCTCCCCATAACCTTTGGGGGCAGATGTTCAGTTCTCCTGAACCTGTCTCTTCTCCAGGCTGGACAAGCTTAGCTCCCCCAGCTTCTCCTCACAGGGCAAATACTTCAGTATTGTATCGTGATGGCCCTCCGCCAAACTTGCTCCAGTTTATCAATGTCTTCCTGGTATTGAGGGCCCAAAATAAAAAAAAAATATATTACTTGTATTATATTACTCATGCTATACTTACTACACATGTGAGAATGGAAATATCTGACTCTTCATGACTGTCTTATGATGTATCTTGCTAGAATCACAAGAGTAGTCCAAACAGCAGAGCTAGAACAATCTCCATTCATTATATCACTTATTACGCACACTTTTGCTGCTTACTGTACAAAACTTTCTACAGAATGGGACTTAAACATGTCAGAAGAGATCCACATTGTGTATTAAATATCAATAATGGTTATGTCTTTTGTTCTTAAACTCAAAATTTTATGAAAATCAGTGATGTTATCCTTGACTTCACATATGCAAAGTTCAGATCAGGATAATTACAAAGTTCAAATATTTCCAAAGCAGTTCTGAGTCAATTCATTGACAATGCACAGTTTTACATATGAATCATAGAATCATAGAATTATTTAGGTTGGAAAAGACCTTTAAGATCATTGAGTCCAACTGTATGCCTAACACTGACGAATCCACCACTAAACCATGTGCCTAAGTGCCACATCTACACAATTTTTAAAGACCTCCAGGGATGGTGAATCAACCCCTTCCCTGAGAAGCCTGTTCCAATGCTTGATAAAACTTTTGGTGAAGAAATTTTTCCTAATCGCCAATATAAACCTCCCCTGGTGTAACTTGAGTCCATTTCCTCTCATCCTATCGCTTGTTACTTGCGAAAAATAGACCGACCCCCCCCTGGCTGCAGCCTCCTTTCAGGGAGTTGTAGAGAACAATAAGGTCTCCCCTCAGCCTCCTTTTCTCCAAATTAAACAACCCCAGTTCCCTCAGTTGCTTCTCACAGGACTTATTCTCTAGACCCTTCACCAGCTTCACGTGGAACATTCATTCTCTCATGGCTTCATCTGAAATCAAGTGAAAATATCACTTTGAATAAGTATTTCTTTCAGTACTTAAGATCACACGATCTCACAAGCTCTAAGCAAAACTCTGCAAACTCAGACAGGGAAAAAAACGTGTATTGAAAGATTTTGTACAAAGATAATAATAATGTAGTAACACAGGTGTGAAAGCATACACCTGGGATCTTTGCAAGTGAGTATTTCTACACTGATAAATTGGTTGCATACAATAATATATGGCTATACACATAGTTATATGTACATGTGTTATTACATTTAGCTCTATATACTTACAAACACTTTAATCAACACATGTAAGCCACCATTGCCTATTCAGTTTACCAAGAAAGAATATAACTGAAATGAAAATGACTCCACAAAGAAAAGTGTAAATTTACCATCTAGTGTCTCACAAAGTCATGTGTCCTACAGATTTTTCAATAGAGTGATACATTGTAGAAATCAATTATAAAAATCCCTGGGATTAATAAATAAATTAAACCAATATTGATACTAATCAACTTTTTTATAAACTGTATAAAACCTTTACAACTTATTTATGCTGTGCTATTGCTTCATTCAGTGTAACTGGAGTATGAAAAACATCTGCCCTCTTTGTCTTTCTCCTCCACCTGCTTCCCAAAGGGGAATAAAATCACCTGATCCGTGTTAGCTGCCACTGCAGCCACTAAAGTAAAGAACTTGCTGGAGCAAGCTGGGACAGAAAGACTAGGTTACAGAGAAAGAAGAGTGAAGAAAATGGATGTCTAGTTATTAAACGCTCTCTGCTATAGCTCTGAAAGACCTGAACACCTTATTATCAAACAGGGAAATATTGTTATTTCAGTGAAATCACCCAAATAATTCACACTTCTCTACAACATAAGTGGCTTATTGTACAATTAAAAAAATATAGTTTCCTTCAGTTAACAGATAAGTGGTTGAGTAGACAGAGAGTTTTGTGACAGAAGCTTCATGTAAGTACTACTATATATTATGTGTGGCCTTCAAAATAATTGAAAAGTAATGTAATGACAGAATACACCTAATAGTTTATTTTAAGGTTAACTTTAAATTAGAAGATGTGTTCAAACTCTTGTCCTTAAGATACTCATTCAATTTTGTACCTGTTTTTTCCCACTCATTCAGCTGAATACTGGAAGTGTGGAATAACCAAGGAATGTTTCAGTCATATCTGTATACATATATATATATGTGTGTTTTTATATGTTGATTCATATAAATGAAAAAAAGAAGAAACCAGGTGATTTTCGAAGAATAGTTATCTAGCTTGAAATTCCAAAGATAAGTCAGAAATATTTTATTTTCAACAGTAGTGCTGTATTTGAATTCTGAATAAAATTCCTATTCTCTCTATATGGAGTAACCTTCTGTTATTTTCATGTTAATTAATTTCCAAGCTTAAATGCCTGACAGAACTACTTTGCACTGAATGTTTTACTGTGCTTAATATTTCCACCATGGCTTGTTCAAAGAACAATTTGATTTAACAGCCCAGTTTTACTGTGTTGAACAATATTGTTAAGAAATGTAAAACATAACATAGAATCTTAGGATATACTCATCAGGAAAATTACAGTTTTCCTAAGGTATCCAGAACTGGTCTGTCACTTTGGCCAAGCAGTGGAAACATCTGAAAAGGATATATAAAATAGTCATGTTTTCCCCCCACTAAAATTAACTGGAAGAACGGGGCACGGGGTCAGAAGACAATCTTTCTGTATCATAAGAATATTTAAAAAAATAATGGAAAAGCATTTCCGAAGGGCTAAGAGAGAATAAAGCACAGACTATTATAACTATAATTTTTTCCACATGTAAACAAGTCTTTAGCAAGACTGTGCAGGAGAAAGGGAGATAAAACTGCTCAGCAAAGACAGACCTGAAGAGCATAAGAAAGAAAGAGTTCACTGTAAAAGTGGACCACATTTTCAGCTAATATAAACTAACATAGTACCAATGACTTTGATGGGCCAGTATTTGCTGATTTATTGTATCTGAGAAAGCAATACAGAAAGAGAATTGCTATATAAGCAGTGTTATATTTTCTTTTTACTTAGAGGAAGAGGTAGACTGTAATTTATTGCCAGCCAGAGAACAAGCAGAATACTCAGACTTGAAAAAACCAAATTTATTTCTCCGCTTAATCCTTTAAAACAAAAAAGTCCCCCACCTGTCTTAGTGTAGAACACTATGAAAGTATATTCTGATATGTGACCAGTAAAACAAGAATTAATTTTATGGGAAAAAGCCTGTCTGCTTGATTAAACCATGGCTTTATGTTAGTAACCCATCAGCAGCAGTTGCAAATCATCAGGGTTCTGCCTCTTCTGTTCCCACATTTGCTTATTCCCCAGGAAAGATTACCATCCCTGTTCAATTCCATTTCTGTGTCACCTTACTATAACCTACATTTCCTGAAATGATCCACTGAAATAAATAAAAAGATGTTGTGTGTTTTACTCTTAAAATGGCTTGTCTCACTCGTCTGTTTTAGAGCAAGGCCACACAGCTGAATCAGCACACTTGAGGGTGTCATAAAAACTTGCAAAGGATGAGGAGAAAAATATCTTAAATTAGATCCTCCTCCAGTGGAACAGTAATGGAAAATGGAAGCCACAAACAGAAAGAAATTGGACCATGTCACAAATTCCACGTCTTTTACAGCTGTAAGAAAGCAATCAAATTCCTCTGCACATATCACCTCCCCAGCTGAGTCAGCCTGTATATCCTGGAGGTAGAAAGCAATATAAGGAAGCAGAATCTTCACTGGTTTTGATATGAATTGTTTCACAGGATCACCGATCTTGAGTATATCCTAGGGTCTCAGTTTTTAGATTGATCATACAGTTCCTGTTCAGGCTTTATTCCCAGATCACAGAAATGTATTTCTGATGCATTGTAGAAGTACAATTTTCCTATTTAGAAGAAGCCATAGATTTTCAAAATCATACCAAACCCACTGGAAAGACTGTGTCTAATTGTACATACTGTATAAATTTGTCAGTGTCCCTGTCATGTACCTAATGGCTGCAGTCAGACTTTTTTGAAAGACTGAACTACTACTACCCTATGTTAGTGGAAAGAGAAATTGTGTAATCTATACATTTAATCAGTAATACAACTGACAGGTATATCTCTATGTATATAATGTGCTTCAAGCAGCGTTTTCACTCTCTTCCTACAATACAGTTATCACAGTGAAAATATATTACCTGTAGCATATAAATATCTCTGGACATTGAACTCATTCTTTCAAGATAAAGAGGGAGGATAGCCCTTAACAGTTTAAAACAGCTCGCCAAAATATCACCTAAAGCAGTGGGATTCAAATCTAATTATACATTTGACAGGCTTTAGAAACAAATGGAAATTGTCCCAAGCATGTTGACAAGTACAAGATAAGAAAGGAGAGCTGTCCTCAAATGGTTAGTAGCCAAACTCATTAATTTCTTTCAGAAGATTAGATATCAACTTGGAAAATGCTAACACCATATTTCTAAGCCATTTAGACAACCCAGAAAATGAATTTTTGAAACTAAAATGAGACACAGTTTCGTAAAATGCACGTCATGACTTTTTCAAATGATCATGTGTTAAAGCAAATCCTACAGACATACAGGTTTGTATTGTGCCCTAAGCTTACACTCAAGAACAACTGGCACCGCTGTCAGAGATGACTTTCACTTGATACATAAACAGCAAATCTGGAACTGAGTCTTTTCAGAGGAGAAAAGTTCTATGAGCCAATAATTTATCTAGCTTTCCATGCCATTTAGTGATCTTAGGAGGTCTTACAGCTCATCTGCTGTAAACAAAAATCTGAATCACTTAAAAAAGTGTATCTTAGCTTTCATTCATCAGTCATCACAGAATCACAGAATGGTTGAGGTTGGAAGGGACCTCTGGAGGTCATCTGGTCCAACCCTCCTGCTCAGGCAGGGCCACCTAGAGCCACTTGCCCAGGACCATGTCCAAATGGCTTCTGTACATCTCAAAGGGTGGATACTCCACAACCTCCCTGGGAAATCTGTGCCAGTGGGCAGTCACCCTCATAGTGAAAAAGTTTCACAATTTTCAGGTGGACCGTCCGGTGTTTCCGTTTGTGCCCACTGCCTCTTGTCCTGTCACCAGACACCACTGAGAAGAGTCTGAGCATTCTGTTCTCTAGGCTGAACAGTCCCAGCTCCCTCAGCCTTTCCTCATATAAGAGATGGTACAGTTCCTTCATCATCTTTGTGGCCCTGCACTCAACTCTCTCCAATATGTTCACGTCTCTCCTGTCCTAGGGAGTCCAGAACTGGACACAGTACTCCAGGTGTGGCCTCACCAGTGCTGAGTAGATGGTAAGGATCACATCCCTCGACCCGCTGGCAGCACTTCGCCTATTGCAGCCCAGGATACCATTCACCTTTGCCACAAGGGTACTCTGCTGGCTTATATTTAACTTGGTGTTCACCAGGATCCCCAAGTCCTTTTCTGTTGAGCTGCTTTCTGTCTGTGTGGCCCCCAGCATGTACTGGTGCATGGGGTTGTTCCTCCCTAGGTGCAGGACTTTGCACTCCTCCTTCTTGAACTTCATGAGCTTCCTTTCAGTTCACTTCTCCAGCCTGTCAAGGTCCCTCTGGATGGCAGCATTATCCTCTGCTGTATGAGCCACTCCTCCCAGTTTTTGTCATCAGCAAACTTGCTGATGCTACACTCAACCCATACATCAACAGATTCTCAATGAGAATCTTATAGGAGACAGTGCTGAAAGACTTATCAAAGTCTAAGTAGACAATATCCATTGCTCTCCCTTTGTCTATCAAGCCAGTCAGTTCATCAGTTTATCAAATTCGTCAAGCATGAATTCCTCCTTTGGGAATCCATACTGACTAATCCTGATGATTTTCTTTTCTTTCATGTGCCTGGAAACATTTTCCTGGATTAGCTGCTCTACCACATTCCCAGACATCAAGATGAGGCTGATTGACCTGTAGTTCCCTGGGTCCTCCTACTTGCCCTTCCTGAAGATAAGAGTTACATTTTTTTTACCTCCAGTCTTCAGGTACTTCTCCTAGTCACCATGTTGAAGGATTATTGAGAGTGTCCTTACAATGACATCTGCCAGCTCCCTCAGCACTTGTGGGTGCATTCCATTAGGGCCCATGGATTTATGTATGTCCAGTTTTCTGAAGTATTCCTTGACCTGATCGTCTTCCATCAAGGGTAATTCTTCCTCTAGCCTTTCCCCCTGGTCTCTGGGACCTCAGACTCCTGAAAGCTAATCTCGCTAGTAAAGACTGAGGCAAAGAAGGCATTCAGTACTTCATGATTCAGTACGTCATAATTCAGGACCTCCTGGTTAACTAGGAACAGTTAAATGGTGACTTCAGGTCACATTTAAATAACAATTAAAAAAAAAAGAAATTAGAGCCTTCAAATAGCTAGAGATAAGTGGCTAAAGCTATATATAATTAACCAAACTTGAAATAATTATACATTAAAAAAGCCTGAGTAAATTTTTTAGCTAGTTTTTAGTACTTTACTGACTACTTTTTTATAAATGTTATGGTTTAACCCCAGCCACCAACTAGGACCACGCAGCTGCTCACTCCCTTCTCCCAGCTGGGATGAGGGTGAGAAGTAGAAGAGTAAAGGTGAGCAAAAACTCATGGGTTGAGGTAAATACAGTTTAATAAGTAGACTAAACACCAGCATGCAAGCAAAGCAAAACAAGGAATTCATTCACTGCTTCCCACTGGCAGGCAGGTGTTCAGCCATCTCCAGGAAAGTAGGGCTACATCATGCGTAATGGTTACTTCGGAAGACAAGCACCATCACTCTGAACATCTCCCTCCTCTTCTTCCCCCAGCTTTATATACTGAGCATGATGCCACATGGTATGGAATATTCCTTTGGTCAGTTTGGTGTCAGCTGTCCTGGCTGTGTCTCCTCCCAACTTATTGTGCATTCCCAGCCTACTCGTTGTTGGGGCAGTGTGAAGATCAGAAAAGACCTTGGTTGCTTAGCAACAACCAAAAAATTTAGTGTGCTACCAACACTATTCTCAGCCCAAATCCGAAGCATAGCTGTACAGCAGCTGCTAGCAAGAAATTCAACATCATCCCAGCTAAAACCATGACAAAAGGAACAAGTTTTCTTCTCCTTTTTCATAGTTCCTACAAACCCTGTTTGTAAGCATTATTTAAAATCATATCAAACAAAAAACCAAGAAAAATGTAGTTTTCCATGGTTTTCTAGCAAACTATTTTCCCTTATGAAATAATACAGATTTTGTTTTGGTAAAGTACATGATTTAAGAATCTGGCTGGCTATATTCAAGTTTGAAGAATCATGGCTTTCTAACATTTACTGGAGGGTCTCTTCAAGCCTTCACTTCCATTTCTACATCCTCATCTAATCTTTTCTCTCCAGAAGAATTTGTCTTTACAGCTTTGTCCTGAAGTCTTCTCACCTTCTCTGTTTGACTTAATTTACCATGGTCACCATTAAGAAAAATGGTATGCCCCATAAACCGTTTAAGAGCCTGTAGTTCTATATGTACACCAACACAAGAGTGCAGAAAAAATGTTTCTTTCACACTTTACACCTGTAATACAGAATCAAATTCTCTGACAACCTGAGAGGAAAATTCAAGGAAAAGATTTTTTATAGGTGCTCAATTAAAGAACATGTTACTTTCATTATTTTTGTTCTCATACACATTAAAAGGTTCCCAGAAAGCCTATTGAGGTCAATAGAGTTTCTGTTACTGTTTTAGTTTGCAAAGCTGATTCCACGAAGAGGAGAAATTACTTATCGAGCCTAGTGTGTTCTCTCTAATCTTCTTNTTAAAAAAAAAAAAAAAAAAGGTTAGAGTTGAAAACACTTTTTCTTTTGAACACAGTATAAACAAGTAATGATAGGCAGTTTCTTTCCTTAGAAATTTTTAACTGTGTTAGTCTGGAAATCCACATTTTCATAGAAATTTCTCTTTGTTTCCTTTTAAGATTAGACCCATGGCTGCTGAATACTTCAGCTTTATGTCAGCATTAATTTGTCTTTGATGGATGATTACAGGATTGAAGTACCATTCTGTTAACATTGCAACTCAAAGAGTCACATCACGCTTTACATTGATTTGTCATTTTCTCCAAAGAACAAATTATGTAAGTTCATTCCTCTCCTATATCCCTTGCTTTCTGTCTCTGGAGATTTTATCTTCAGTCCAAAATGTTCTTATCCATAAATCGAGGAATTTATGAATTAAATACAAGATGTAACTTCAAAATCATCACCCATAATTCTGTCTTTCTTAATTTCCTTTTTTTTCTATTTTTCAGTGGTGTCGATGAAACCCAGAAAGTCTGATTTTTACCATCCAGCACTAATACCACAAAAGTTCATGAAAAACTTCTTTTTACAGTACCCAGGATTTCCAGATTACTTCCTGGTAAGTACTGGTCAGAGCCAAGATTGATGATGTTTTGTAATAATACAGTGTATATTCAGCCCAGAATGCCCAAGAAGAAATTTATCCTATTTCAGAAAGCCAAGCATGGCAGCCATGCTCATGCCTCTGTTTATAGGTGTTTTACAAGGTTTTCAAATGTTATCAAGGATTATGAAGTTATCAATTCAGTTAACACAGTCAGTGAGAAAATTATCACTTCCTTGATGAAATTTTCATCCAGAGACAAAATCTTGAAATACACAGAAAATATTCCCGTGGCCAATGTGAGAGGGAGATATAACAACTCAACAGTGGGACAATATGGAAAAATCTGTCTCTCACACAGGCCTTGTTCTTGTCGCCGGAAGCTGGATTCTACGTTTTTAAAGATATTGTAATAACTTTGAGAACCACATGATTCACTATTGAATCCTCCTAGATCTAGGCAAGAAAATAAACTCTATATTTCAATTAATAATTCATATATCTTTTTGGAAACAGTATGTTCTGTAGCCTAAAGGCCCTAAAGCCCAGTATACTCATATTATAGCCAGTCAGTATATTTGGAGATCAGTCTGTAGAGAAGCTGAGAAAACTCAGAAAGCTTAAAAAGTGAGTCAGCATTCAGATCATGCATCTCTGATTGTTTATATTGTAGTCTGAGAAGACTAATTAGGATTGAGCCCTATGTGAGTAATGTGTGTTGATTACTGTTAGCTGACCAGTGAGATGTGAAGGACAACCTAGAAGTTGGCAACTATGATTAAAACTGATAAGTTTGATTCCTGCAAAGAATAAAAACAGACTAGTTTGTTGTCTTCAGACAGATTTGTACTGAAACTGATGTATAAGCATATGGGTTTGTATGAATAAATAAGTGGAAAGCACGGTAACCATAATTATGGTTCAGTTATTCCTTGATTGACTGTATAACTCTTTCACACATATACACACACACTCACTATGAGTATTCTTTCTGCTTGTTTCCTAAACTATTGACAGCATTTCTGAATGTGCCTTTATTAAAATCATCATTTTGAGGAAATTATAAATAGTCATGTTTTTGTTTCTTGTCAGACAACAAATAAGGTGAGTGAATTGACTGGTTTTAGAGCTTTTTTAAAATAAAAATACTATTTTTCATGGATTACATATGCTTTTTGGGCCCTGGAAAAAAAAACCAACAAAAACATATCCACAGGAAAGATGCAGTCAATGAAGAAAAGAAATTCCCAGTTTATCTGTTAGAGTTTGTGACCTGAGAAAATATGAGATTACGATTTAAGTAAGGAATATCTGTAGTTGTTTTCTTTCATGCACGTATTAAAATAAGTGAAGGAAAAGGAATTGGGGGAAAAAAGGATATGCAGATATTACTTTATACTTTGTAGACAAATATGGACAATGATGGGAAATTTGTCTTAGGAGATCTACAATACTTAACTGGCCATTGTAAATGGAAGTGAACTGGTCATACAATAGGTTCAGAATTTTAAATAGTTTCTATGCTGTTTGAGGTATATGCATGGGAGCTTTTTAATTATAAAAAGTAAATTAATTTATTCATAAATAAAAAACGACTGGGCGCTGCTATGGTCTAATGAAGAGCAACCTAGAAGAACCTTATCTATAGTAAAATTAATAGTTCTAAATAATTCAGAAGAATAGAAAATAAAATGCCAAGCCAAATATGTATTTTCTATAACACTTTTAGTAGCCAACAGCTCTTAAAATCATAGAATGGTTTAGGTCGGAATGGACCTTAAAGATCATCTAGTTCCAAACCCCCCTGCCATGGGCAGGGACACCTTCCACTACACAAGGTTGCTCAAAGCCCCATCTAGCCTGGTCTTCAACACTTCCAGGGATGGGGCATCCACAACTTCCCTGGGCAACCTGTTCCAATGTCTCACCACCCGCACGGTAAAGAATTTCTTCCTAATATCTAATCTAAATCTATCCTCTTCCAGTTTAAAACCATTACCCCTTATCCTATCACTGCACTCCCTGATAGTCTCCCCCCATCTTTCCTGTAGGCCCCCTTTAAGTAATGGAAGGCTGCTATAAGGTCTCCTTGGAGCCTTCTCTTCTCCA
>RSEF01000001.1:21532032-21557204 GCA_003993805.1 Himantopus leucocephalus | reverse complement strand
TCATAGTGCTTGGAACTGTCTTGTTCCTGTTAAGCATTAACCATAGAGATTAATGAGACTAGAAAGTAGAGTAAGCAAAGCAACATGACAAAAAAAATCTTACATATAGACTGCTGATTTGAACCAGTTCTCCTCTGTTGTGCTGAGATGGAAATTCTCCATGAAGATTTTCGTTAGGGTGAAGTTGAATAATATGAATGCATTAATTGGCACTATCAAAAGGAACTTCTCAAAATCACTGGCTCTGGAGCATCTCTGAAGCTCCATCTGTATGGATGAGATCAGGGAGACGGCAAAAAACAGGTACATTTCTGGCTAGGAAGGCTTTTTCTGGGTAGTGAGTTGACCTGTGTCAATGAGTGCCATAGTCATCATAAAGAAAGGGACAAACACACAGGACTGGAAAGTGAGATTGCCATTCTTGGGAGCAGTGAACTTCCAGATCTTCTCAACTGTATTGTGGAACATCATCTTTAGGATTTGTATTTAACAGAAAAGTAGTTTATTTCAACAGCCTAAATGATATTTTAAAACAAAAGAAATAGTAGTCATTTTTACTCCAAGATTTCAGCAGTCATGATCTCTAAATAAGCATGGAAAATATTTACAACATGTATACTTGATCTCTGAGTCTCTTTTTTATGCATATTATTGCTCAAATATTCACCAAATAAACTATATCAAATAAAAAGTGTTCTAATTCATCAGACATTTGATAAATATTAATTCTAAATTCATGAGATAGATAAAAATTCTTTTATGTGATCACCAACAGGGGAAAAAAAAAAGAAAATTTATTTTCATCAGAGTTCCATGAATCATTAAGAGATAGTTTGTCTTATTACCGTTTGTTATTAATGTCCAGATTCCATTTAATTTCACTTTTAACTGACTGTAGCAATTAGATAATTGATTTCATCTGGCAGGCTTAGGTGGTTTATATTGCTGTGATTTGGTAGTGATACAGAATGTCAGTGGCCCATGAGCAAAGCTTATGTATGTCAGTGAGAGAAATAATGGATTAAAAAATCTCCATACAAAACACACAGGACGTATCTACTTACTTTTTTTTTCTATTCCAGTAGGGTGGGGTTTTTTTCCCAGATTCTGTGGGCCTGCAGTTCACCAACATTTTAATTAGGCAAAGTGATAATTTCGTAAATGTGGTTTTCAACCATAAGGACAAACAAAACTTATGGACAAAATAACTTTTGAAAAAAGTATAATTTATTTTCTTCTAAGGGAGGGTGTGGCTTATAGTCACATGTTAGAGCTTATATTTGCATGACTTCTAATATTTAGTAACCCTACAAAGCAAAGGTCACCAATGGAAACATTTCTGTGCAGACACAGAAAAAAAGAAACATTCTTCTTATTTTAAGGTAAGACTTTGGTATAATCACAGACCCCAGGGATTGGCAGAGGAGAAGAAACTCCTCAGAATTTCCCGAAATCTTTTACTAAAAATGTGTTGTAAAGGAAATATATTTTCTAAAGTATTAAATCTTTGAAAAAGAAAAATACTGGCATGAAATGTTTGTAATTAACTACAGAAGGAATCTAGGACAAAGAATGCAAATGTTCAAAATGTGATTAAAAAAAAAAATCACGTTATATAACAGCTTACAGTTGAAGTGTCTTCTTGTTCATGTCAATAGAAAGGAAGTCACTGACTTAAACATTTCGCTGGACACTAAGGACTGGTGAAATTTTCTTGTGATAACCAGGCTAGAATTTAGAACTCCTTTTCCTGGGAACAGACACTCTGCTTTACCCATGAAAGACACTAGGGCATGTAATAGATCTGCATTTGTCTCAGAATAGATATTTCTGGCTAACACTACAAAAAAGTAATCGTTGTGACCATAAAGTTAGGACTTATTCTGGAATCACTCAACATGCAAAGCTCAAGTAATCTCCATTATTTAATTAAACAAAGAAGATAATTGGACTTTATTTTCAGAAATATAACTGAAAACAGAAAATTTTAAATTCAATTGCCTGTGAGATGAAACCAGTGTGGCTTTGGCAGGACAGGTTTATATATGTAGACTGAGTGTTTAGCCAGTTTTGCTGGTATCTCAACACCTCATTTTGAGATATTTAGTACATCAAAATGGAGAGACTTTTTTTTACAGAACTGTTGTTGGTTTTCTTTCAATTCAATTAAGCTAAGAAGCTGGTTTTGCTAAAGGGAAGACGTCTTTCAGAGATCAGAGTAGGAAACATTGCTTTTGAAAATGCAGTGAGAGATATGTACTGACTCTTTTGCTTTCATTAAAATAAAGACACTGAGATCTACTAAAGGCCTGACTGTTTAGCCACAGTCCTTGACATATTGAGTACAAACCTCTCACTTTTAAAGAAAATTAATGCCAACTAATATATGGAATATTTCCAGGATGAGTCCAAATTGTAGGACCATTTATGTGTGTGTGTGTGTGTGATTATAGACAAACGTATCCTCAGGGTTGTTATATTAATTATATACACCCAATATGCATATGCATACTGTATATATTAACTAGTCATAATAACCATGTAGTTGGTGACTGGATAAATAGCATATCCTATAGACTCCGAGAGTTCACCCCCATATGAGACAAGACTCTGTTTAATAAAAAAATTCTATAAGAATAAATTCTTATTTAATCCTTTCTCATTTAACAGAGTTAGCTATTCACCAAGAAGTTCATTACTGCTGATTTAAAATACATAGCATTTGGTGGCTGGAGCCTGCACCTTTGATAAACTGTGAGATGGCACATTTCCAGAAGTTAACTGGAAGGTCACTCACTGTCCTGTTGAGCAGTTTGAAGTCACTAGGTACTAGTAAAGACCTCTGATTCTAGTAAAAAAATAAAGTATTTAAAAATCCTGATCAACTGCTGTCCAGCCTGCCAAGTGCTTTGAGGAACTTATGGTTTGTTTGGTTTCCCTGCTAAAATTCCTTGTTTTACTACGTGTTACACATGCCCTGTTGAATGGTTAGTCCACAGAAAACGAAACTAAGTTAATATAACAAATTCAAGTCAAAAACTTTTTTTATTTTGTTCTAGGTATGGTCGTTTTATAGCATTAATTTAATATTCTTCAGTACACATGCTAAGACAGTGTAACACCTTGTAAAGACATGGAAAAAACCCATATTGTATGCTTTTAATTGCTTATTTTGTACACTCACGGCATTTAGAAAAGTTTTGAAGTACAGAAGATGCTTTTTAGCATGGGTGTGTTAGTTTGGAAATTCGCATATCACTTTAGTTGTACAATCATGAAGTTATTGAGTGGTGGAGTTACTGTCTTCGGCGATGAGCAATCTCTGCAGCTGATAACATCCTCTGAACACAGACAGGTATGAGGGTTGTGAGGCAGAAAAGATATTCAAGCTGTTTGGCTAACAACTAATTTCCCTTTAAAGTAAGATGATTTAAAGAGGACAAAGAATCATCCTGTATTTTGTACTTTGAGAATCAAATCCCAACGTAAGGAAAGCTCATATAAACAGCAGATTATACTGTACAGTAATATGCAGGGATTGCCACCTCAGAGGATAAGGGGATTACAGATAAACTTCTGGTATTTTATTTTATTTTTTTTCAAAATTATTTTGCTTAAACTTTCTTGAAGCTTAGAATCTCAGTCAAGCTTCTATTAAGAGAAGTTAATTAGTACCTGCTACACTTCATGGCTGATAATTATAAGACATTATTCAAAGCTCATTATACACAGAAACCTGAAAGAAACAGCCCTTCCTTTCTTCATATCTGAAAAAAGACTTCTAGCTTATATCTGTTTGTTTACAAACTAATTTATATTTTAGAAAATATGTTTCTTCTGCCACTTTAGATAAATTTGTACACCATGATCTAACTACAGAGTATTTCAAAACCCGGACCCAAATAAGAAACGTTATCGAGCTTTATATGTGTATCCTTGATTGTTTATTTATTACCAGAAATTCTTTGTGAATTTCCAGAGGTATGTAATGAGAGCAATTGCCTCTTTCAAGGTGAATCACAAGGGACTGCTGGGACACGATATCTTCCAACTTATCATGACACTAATGTAAATCTGCAGACAGAAGATGGTGGCCACTTGTTACTTTTGTGATTCTAAGCTATTTTACCTGGGTGAGAGTTGAGGCCTAGGTGGGTGAGGTATTAGATATTCTAAACAGCTGCACTCACCATGTTCTTTTATTTTTCATAGTATATATATCAAATTAAAACAAGTAAGTATGTCAGGTGGCTTTTGAAACATGTAATGTAAAAAATGAAGAGTCAGTCCTTCTCAAACAAACAATATAACCTCCTAGAAATTTTATTTTTTTCTGTTATTTTTGAAAGATTTGCTAGTAATATTGTCATGAGTAAACCAATACCATATTATTCGCAGTTTTGGATTTTTAATTGTTTTACCATCCATTCAAAATATTCACAGCTTGATACAGTTCTACAGTTTGTTAAGGACCTTGAAGTGTGATCTCTCTCTTCCTCTCTTCTTTTAAAAGATCAAATTTGTTCTCAAGAAGCAGCTGGTGAATTGTCAATAATTTTCTTCGTGTCCTCAAAAGTGATTGAATCAACATAATCACACGCTACAAATGAACAGGTGCTGCAAACAGGGCTTCAGACATCTAAGGAAAAGATCAAACCAGGCTGCATAAGCTCGGTTACAACAACTAACCTTTTTGGCATTTCATCAGTATCAAAATTCTGGGACATTCTGAAAATGATTTTATTCAAAGCATGAAGAATGGGTTACCCTCAATTAAGCTCTTTGTAAATCTCCCTGAAACATACAATATTCACAGAAGACTGGTGGTTTTATCCCAATTATCCACAGTCTTGAGGAACAGTGCTGAGACAAAATTCAAGGTATGCAATTTATGAAGGCACTTTTTTGAGTCATTTACTGTATCTCTATGCCTTTGTTTATTTTAAAACAAGCCTAGTATTACTATGACTTTTAAAATAATTTTACAAGGCTATGCAAAGCTATCTTTGGAGCTTCTTATTTCATCGTATTTCTTAACACTGAGGTTACAAGGTAACAACCTTTGGTTTTTCCTCTCCCTTAAGAGCAAAGTTCATTGTTTCTCTGCAAATCACACTTCACTGATCTGAGCAGTAGCTGTTGGAGTATGAGATTCGTAGCAAGCATTATCGCACCAGTACAGACAATGACTGTTAAACTGACCTTCTTGTCAACAGCATTAAGATTTTCACATAATACATTTACAAAGCACCTAAGACTTAGAGAAAACTGTGAAAGCAAAATGTGTTTATCTTACTCTACAAGCAAAGCTGTATCTTTATAAACTTTCTCACTTGAGGCAATGTGACAAATAAGACACATAAACAGACGCTATACACATGCTCTCTGGGATAAGCTTTAAACCACTGCTGTGCTTATAATGATAGTTACCCCAGATGCACCAGTAAAAGACTTTTTCAACCACCCTGATCAGTTCTCATTTCCTAGGCAAGTCAGGTCAAAATACATTTCTTCTTTTGCCTAATCTGTGCCTTCATTCCAGTGTGTGTAGCCAACTGATATGTGACAGGTATTATATACTATTTCTGATTGGACAAGGTGGAGATATATATATCATAAATATATTTAATTCTACTCCTTCAATTGCTTCTAGCATAAATTTGTGTACAGTAAACACTGACTTCTGTTGTAATTTCTTTCCCTATGTACTTTCTCATTTAAATTCCATAACTTCTTATCCTGTCCTAAATCCAGGTTCAAATGTAGATGATTCAGGCTTATTCACCACAAGACTGTTCCAACCTCCAATAAAGTGCATCAGTGCAAAAACGTAGCTGTTCTCTGAAACCTGAATTTAACAGTGCAGAAATAAAATGACCTGACTGAAGTCACAGTAACGGTTAAGAAACTCATGTTTCTACATGACCAGGATAGTTTTAAGATTCTGTGCCATACATGGAACAACACAATGCTATTGATTTGACGCAGGAACTTCATAATTCAGGTTAGGGTATGTATATGACAGGCTTTTTTTGGTCTTAAATATTTCTTTGGACCTCTACCCCTGTCTCTCCACCTGAATTTTTGGTATTATTGAGAAATAGTTTGTAGTTTTCTCTGTTCAAGATTCATGTACAAAGTGTCAAACATTCGATTTCTTCATTTCAAGAAACTTTTCTGTCTGGATAAATATTACCTCAGTGACCAGTCTGGGCCTGAGTAACCCATGGCAGTGTGAGCAGTAGTACAACTGGTTTACACATCTTATCTCAGTACTCAGTGTGATGAGATACAGACTCCAGGAAAGTTGTGGGGTTTATGTTCCATTATGAGACCTGTGTAATTCTTATAGGCTGCAACATATTTGGGAGTAGGATGAGGTTCATAAGGTTATTTTATTCTTTAGAGTCTGTTATGCTCTGGGTTTTGTCAAAAAGCAGATCTTGCTTTCGATTTTGTCTCATTTATCAGGCTTTGTTACACCCTAGATGTTTGGCTTTTATTTGTTGAGGCTATTTTGTAAACAGAAGAAGCATAAGACTTCCAAGAAAGCTGAAAGTGTAAGGCTTTCTATCTTCTTTAAGAGAAACTATAATATCAATATTTATTAAAAAAAAAAAAAAAANCTACTTTAAACAAGAAAAAAAAGTCGTTTTTTTTCTTGTGAAAAGTACTTTCTTTGTCCTGTTTTGTGTTTGCAGTATTATATTACAGGCCCAAAATTTTTCCTATTAGTTTTCTAATGACCTACTAGTCAATTTGAGATATTTGTCTAAACCATCACCAAGGAAGTACATATTATTTTCTGAACAAATCCCTGAAACAGTGTTGTACATAATGTCGAAAAGCACAGTTGTTGTATCCTGACTTTTCCCTGCCAGGGAGGGAGAGTGTAGTTTATAATACCTTCCAATCTTGAATAAACTAGTAAGTCAAAATGTTCATATTTGGAACAAATGTATGCTCTTTTTTTTTTTTTTTTTNAATGCTCCCTCACTATGATATCTGCAAATCCCACGCTACCAACAGGATGCTTCAGTCCTTTGTTCCAGAACCATGTATTCCAGAAACAATCTACCTGTGTACTAATCAGCTCCATAGAGGGTATGAGGTCCTAGAACAGAAGAGACAGACATCAAACATGATGTGTAATCCCATAGTCTTTCACTATGAGCAGTCTCCAGCAGAAGCTCCTTCTTCTTTACATGGTCCAAAGCACATACGTAAGTTTACCATAAGAAAGCATGCATGAACATAGAAGAATATATAATAGTTTGCAATGACAAAAAGAGTATCTGTATTGTGCGGCATCCTGCCTTTAGTGCAGCTATTAGCGAATATGTAGTTACGAATATTAGTAAAGCATACAATGATACTTTCCCAGAATACTTTCATAGAATCATAGAATCGTTTTGGTTGAAAGAGACCTTTAAGATCATCAAGTCCAACCGTTAACCTAGCACTGCCAAGTTACCACTAAACCATGTCCCTCAGCACTACATCTACCCATCTTTTAAATACCTCCAGGGATGGCGACTCAATGACTTCCCTGGGCACCCTGTTCCAATGTGTGACAACCCTTTCAGTGATGACATTTTTCCTAATATCCAACCTAAACCTCCCCTGGTGCAACTTGAGGCCATTTCCTCTTGTCCTATCACCTGTTGCTTGGGAGAAGAGACCAACACCCACCTTGCTACAATCTCCTGTCAGTTAGTTGTAGGGAGCGATAAGGCCTCCCCTCAGACTCCTTTTCTTCAGGCTAAACAACCCCAGTTCCCTCAGCCGCTATTCATAAGGCTTGTGCTCTAAACCCTTCACCAGCTTCGTTGCCATTCTCTGGGCGCGCTCCAGCACCTCTATGTCCCTCCTGCAGTGAGGGGCCCAAAACTGAACACAGTACTCAAGGTGTGGCCTCACCAGTGCCGAGTACAGTGGAACAATCACTTCCCTAGTCCTGCTGGCCACACTATTTCTGACACAAACCAAGATGTTGGCCTTCTTGGCCACCTGGGCAGACTGCCAGCTCATATTCAGCCAGCTGTCGACCAAGACCCTACAAAGTCCTTTTCTGCCGGGCAGCTTCCCAGCCACTCTTCCCCAAACCTGTAGCACTGCATGGGGTTGTTGTGACCCAGGTACAGGACCCAGCACTCAGCCTTGTTGAACCTCAGATAATTGGCCTTGGCCCATCAATTCAGCCTGTCCAGATCCCTCTGTAGAATGTTCCTCCCCTCAAGCAGATAGATCAACACTCCTGCCCAACTTGGTGATGTCTGCAAACTTACTGAGGTTGCACTCAATCCCCTCACCCAGATCGTTGATAAACATATTAAAGAGAACCGGCCCCAGCACCAAGCCCTGGGGAACACCACTTGTGACCGGCTTCCAACTGTATTGAACTCCATTCACAACCACTCTTTGGGCCTGGCCTTTCAGCCAGTTTTTACCCAGTGAAGAGTACACCCATCCAAGTGATGTTTCTCCAGGAGAACGCTGTGGGAAACTGTGTCAAAAGCTTTACTAAGGTCTAGGTAGACAACATCCACAGCCTTTCCCTCATATCAGAGAAGGAGATCAGGTTAGTCAAACAGGACCTGCCTTTCATAAACACATACTGACTGGCCCTGATCACCTGGTTGTCCTGCATGTGCTGTGTGATGGCACTCAAGATGATCTGTTCCATAACCTTCCCTGGCACAGAGGTCAGACTGACAGGCCTGTAGTTCCCTGGATCCTCCTTCAGGCCCTTCTTGCAGATGGGTGTCACATTTGTCAACTTCCGATCAACTGGGACCTCCCTGGTTAGCCAGGACTGCTGATAAATGATGGAAAGTGGCTTGTGGAGCACTTCTGCCAGCTTCCTCAGTACCCTTGGGTGGATCCCATCTGGCTCCATAGACATGTGTGTGTCTAAGTGGTGTAGCAGGTCGCTAACCATTTCCTCTTGGATTATGGGTGGTTCATTCTTCTCCCCATCCATGTTGTCCAGCCCAGGGGGCTGGGTATCCAGAGAACAACTGTTCTTACTATTAAAGACTGAGGCAAAGGTGGCATTAAGTACCTCAGCCTTTTCCTCATCCTTGGTCACTATGTTTTCCCCCACATCCAATAAAGGATGGACATTCTCCTCAATCCTGCTTTTGTTGTTAATGTATTTATAGAAACATTTTTACAGCAATAGCCAGATTAAGTTCTAGTTGGTCTTTGGCCCTTTTAATTTTCTCCCTGCATAGCCTCACAAATTCTTTGTAGTCTTCCTGAGTGGCCTGCCCCTTCTTCCAGAGGCCATAAACTTTCTTTTTCTTCCTGAGTTCCAGCCAAAGCTCTTGGTTTAACCAGGCTGGTCTTCCCTGCTGGCTCGTCTTACAGCACATGGGAGCAGCCAGCTCCTGTGCCTGAAAGATTTCCTTCCTGAAGGAGGTCCAGCCTTCCTGGACTGTTTTGCCCTTCAGGAATGCCTCCAAAGGGACTCTGTCAGGCAGGCTCCTAAACAGGCCAAAGTCTGCCCTCCAGAAGTCCAAGGTGGCAGTTCTACTAACCCCCCTCCTTACTTCTCCGAGAATCAAAAATTCTATCATTTCGTGATGACTATGCCCAAGACAGCCTCCAACCTTCACATCACTCACAAGTCCTTCTCTCTTCACCAAAAGCAGGTCTAGCAGGGTGCCTTCCCTAGTTGGCTCACTCACCAGCATTTCAGGAAGTTCTATTCTACACACTCCAGGAACCTCCTAGACTGTTTCCTCTCTGCTGTATTGTATTTCCAGCAGACACGTGGTAAGTTGAAGTCTCCCTTGAGAACAAGTGGAAGTGATTGTGAGACTTCTTCCAGCTGCTTATAGAATATTTCATCTGTCTCTTGATCCTGGTTGGGTGGTCTATAGCAGACTTTCACTATGACATCCGCCTTGTTGGCCTTTCCCCTGATTCTTATCCGTAAACACTCAACCCTATCATCATCATCATTAAGTTCAAGACAATCAAAACACTCCCTAACATACAGGGCCACTCCACCGCTTCTCCTTCCTGGCCTATCCCTTCTGAAGAGTTTATAGCCATCCAGTGCAACACTCCAGTTATATGTATCATCCCACCATTTTTCTGTGATAGGGACTATATCATAGTTTTCCTGCTGTACAATGGCTTCCAGCTCCTCCTGCTTGTTGCCTATGTGCATTGGTGTAGATGCACTTCAGCTGGCCTATTGATCCTGTCACCTTTTTGCTGGGAGAAGCTCTAGTTCCTACCTGACTATTCCCATGCACTTTTGTGATTTCCAGCCCTTCAATATCCCTTCCGTCCTTGCTGTCACATGGCACTCCATCCCCTACCTTCACTGGGATGGCAGACCAAAGGATCTCACTAGCACACTGTCCCACAAACATTGATGAATCTCCCCCGGGCTTGTCTCTAGTGACCCTGGTTTTGCCCCTTTCCCCCTTCAAATCTAGTTTAAAGCCCTTTCGATAAGCCCTGCCAACTCCTGTGCAATAATCTTTTTCCCCCTTTGAGACAGGTGAACTCATCTGTTGCCTGCAGGCCTGGTGTCATGTAAGCTGACCCATGATGAAAAAAAACAGAAGTCCTGCCAGTGACACAGGGCTTGGAGCCAGGTATTGATCTGTTGGGTCGTCCTGTTTCTTCCCTCATCATTTCCTGCAACTGGAAGGACGGAGGAGAACACTACTTTCCAAGACTCCAGCTGTTTAAGATGCAATGTACACGCCTTAGTTAGAGTTGATGACTTTCCTTGGTGGAATTCTTTGATGGATTTTGTTCTATCAATACGTTCAGCTGTTTCTGAACTTATACAAAATTTAAACATTTGTCTTTTGACAAATTATTATTTTCTCATAAGTTGTGTGAAGAAGTAATGCTTCCTTTATATCTTCTCTGCTCTCAAAGTTTTGTTCTGTCTTGAGATCTGATATGAAGTTGCCCCAGTGTCTCATTAAAATGCATTCAGTCAGAGTTGTTCAGAAGAACTCAGAGTCCATTGAAGGGATTAGTTCAAGACAAACAAAATAAATAAAAAAACGTCCCATAGAAATTATGGCTGTATATTGAATGTTTAATATGTTAATTTAATATTATAATTCCTTATATTTCAAGGATGGGTAAATGCTGAACAAGAGACCCGTATGATAAGACAGTCTAAATAAATTTAAATTTCTCAACTTTACTTTACTTAACTGATATTATTCAGGATAATATCAGTATACCCCAAATTATTCCAAAACATACTGTGAATCTGAATGAATTCCTTTCACAGGAGGATGAAGCCAAGCTACTTTGACTACATACAGTCAAATTGGAGCTAGCTAAGTTATCCATACAGAAAACACAGTGAAAAGCATGCATATTATTAAACATTGGAATCATACCAGTTGTAGTCATCCACTTATTTTTTTTAAAAAAACAAGCCAACCAGAAACTCAGACACACAAAAAAAAACCCCAAACCAAACACAGAAACAAACAAAAAAATCAAAACAGGAAGGGGAACTCCTGTTACAGTAACTTGTGTATGAGTGAAGCTGAGCTTTCCTCTACTCGTAACAGAAAGAGATAGGGGAATAATTTCTCCATCTCCGTTTTTATCTCCTTCAACATCTCCCAGCTCATCTCACCCTATATTGCCTATCCTCTATTCTTTGTGTATATTTGTTTTTATATTTTTCATATGAAATATATTTTTCATATGACTTTTTTTCAAAAGCTTTGTTTCTAATGCCTGGAAACACATCACTTCCAAGAATAACTTATAGATTACAAATATTAAGCGTTTGGCCACATAATAACATCTCCAAAATACTACTTTGTGGGAGCTTATTTTGTAAGATTGATCTCAGTGATTTGGTGCTTTTGTCTGTATGGAGGAATTCTGAAGATAGGAAAAACCACCAGGACCTGGCAAGAATTTCAGTCACCTTTATAATTTCTTTTTCTGTTCATTCATTATTGATGCATGAAGAATAACAGTCCCAAGTAAAAAGGGACATGAGCCATTGCCTCCAAAGAAAACCCATCTTAAATTCATCCAGTTCTGCCTAGTACACTGTTTGTGCCAGTTTTTATAATGGCCTAAGGGAACTCTTCAGTATTTGCTTCAGCCAACTGAGCCATATTTTGCTTTAATATTTATATTATTTATTTTTCTACAACAGTACACAGTGTGTCATACTTCAAAGATAGCCAGCACACAGAAACAGTCTCCTGAAGATGAAAGCTAGCATAGAAGTAGCCCAAAATCACTTCTTTCCATAAATATACACAGTATACTATTTCCAATATCATACACAGTCTTAATTATTTTCTTCTTTATGCCTCAGTTCATCCCAGATCCCATCCTTAATATCCGACCTCTCTGAGAGCTGGTCTCCTAATGGTGGAGCTGTTGTGAGCAGATACAAAGAAAGTGGTTTCCCTGGAAACAGAAACTATGATATAGTACGTAAAAGATTTTAAAACATTTCTGTTCCCACATACTTCCAGCCAGCAGTTTTCATCTCTTTACAGAAAAATGGAAGAGCTGACACTTTTTTCTGATTAATGGTAGCAGTCTTAAAAATGTTAAAGTACAGCTATTCCTTCTCCCCACCCCACCCCACAAGCTGCTTAGCACTTCTATTGTTATATGAAGCATAATTGAGTTTAAATCAACACACTTTACTAGTATACAAAAGATGTGTTAGAACATGATGAAGGTGCACATTTTCTTAATTTTCAGGAAGACTTGTGCTGTAGACCAAAGTGTCTACTTAGACTTGGACAATATAACTGCACTAAGAGGAACTTCTATAGATTACAGTTTACACCCTCCATTAGTATTACTTTGGTCACTTTTTAATTCCTGCTAAATACAAACACATCTGTTAAGGCTTTGTAGAAGTTTGATGAAGGAAATTCAGAAATACCCTGAACTCACTGCCCAGGAACCAGCAATTGCCAGCACGTATAAAACAGAAGTTTTCCCTCTTTTCTCTCTATAGTCACCTGATAGTCTTCCTGAGACAAAAAACATTGCATTTCTGGAAGATTCTTTAAACATTTGCTAGCTTAGTATGTGTATTTATAAACTGAAAATCAGGCTTACTAATTGTAACAGTGGTTACTGAATTTGCATATTGATATACAGTAGGATAAACATAGAACAATGTTCCATCTTTCCAAGTAACCCATAACACCTATTTAAAAATAAAGAAGATCAGGATCAGAAAAGGGCTTCTGACCATATTCATGTCCAGAGAAATCCTTTAAATCTTTTTTGTTAAAGTAGTTTTCTCATCAGTCTTCCAAACTATTCACTGGCACCTACCAATGGGGATGCACTGCTTTGTCAAACACTGTTTCAGTGCATATGTAAATAATGTCATTTAAATAAGCATACCTGGGCACAAATAAATTTTGCCTTTTGTATTCTACCATTGCATGCATCATTGGTTATGCAAAAAAGTAGATTAACAAATAATGGTATTCTGCCTCACATATGCTGGCACTATGTTTTGAAAAGTTGGTCTTTAATATTTAGGTTAAATTAATATATTTTCTCTTTAGCTGTGTATTTCACTTTTAGATACTTTCCTTTTCATTTTAGTTAATATCTTTCTTTTATCTTTTTCAATTAAAATCTGTATTTTTGCATCAGTGACTTTTCATTGATTGGGAGGAGCTAAAGATGCTTTTTTTCTCATTTTTTTCTAGCAGAGCCCAATTTACATTTCTCTTGGCTCATATTACTTTGAATTTGTCAAAGATAAAGAAGGAACTCCCAATTCAGCAGTACAGACAAGCTTCTAAAGCACTGTCATCCTAGAGAAAGTCTTATATATATGAATTGCCATTACTGTATACAATCTTTTCTTCACCTGATTACCCTAGAACACTTCCCAAGAAGTTATTCATTATTACATGCAAAGTATAAGCTGATTTATAGTAGATCGATAAATACTATATAGATAGTATTTTCTACATATAAATGTGAGGAATTTCATGTCAGAGAAACTAAGTAACATCAGTAACAGAATTCAGCATCAGAGCTGAGAATCATATGACATGAGCAACAACAAAAGATCTGTTTCTCCAGTCACCCACTGAAGCCCACATTTTTATGTTCATTCCCCTTTTCTAGTTTTGGTTGTTGTTGTTGTTTTTTTTTTTAATAACCAAGATCTTTATAATCTGACATATATTAGAGTTCTGACTGAAATTTCTCCAAACTATTAACACGGGCAAGGTAAATTGGCAGTGACACATATTTGTATCTCTTTCCAATGTTTGTAAACTCCAAATAGAATCCATTTTTGTATTAAATGGAATTGTTTCCTCATCTTTCAAAATTCTTAGTTTTTTGAGCAACCCATTTTATTCACCAGTTTTCCTTACAGTGCACAGAGTACTTAAGAAACACAGTGTGTATTTCTAAAGGGATAGAGCCCAACAGTATTTTTCAATGCATCAATTTCACTTTTTTAATCTTGTTTTATTTATTTATCCATCTAACTATTTCTTTATTTAGGATAAAAAAAAAAAAAAAAAAAANTATTTCTTTATTTAGGATAAAAAAAAAAAAAGTATTAATAACTTTCCAAAGGCCACTTTCTTCAAACAGTATACCAAGTCACTCAAGCATCATAATGGTAAGACACTGTCTTGTTTCTCATTACTGAAGGAAAAATTGTAGTTAGTTGCACTGTATAAATTTTTAATGTTGTTCACAGAAGCATTAGAACTTCCTTACAGAGGAAATATGGGTAGTCTGTACACTGTATTGATAGATCATTCCTATAGGTGTGTGATTAATGCTTTTTTACCAGTTGCTATCTCTGTCAAGCAGTAGCTCCAGATCATCTAAAATAATTCTGGCAATGAATAACAAGTGCAGAAAATTCTAAGTCAGCTGTGAGAACATTTCTAGATAGAAAAAGAAGAAGTATCTGAAAAAATAAAAATACGCTGCTTGAGTACTTCTAAGTGTCAAATTCTGTGCCTGATGTGCTTAAAATTCTGTTGCTGAACTAGATCACCAAATGTACCTTGTTTTCAAAACAGTTAGGACTCTTTAAATTTTAGAATGTGCTGCACATAAGCCAACTGCTAAATGCAAATTGCTTATCTTTTGATAAAAAAGGTCATGAAAACCGTAGATTTTTTTTTCCAAATGCAGAATTGATTGTTTTCATTAAAAAACATCATCAAATAACAGAAATCATTTGTTCTCATGATCATATGATTTCTTTGACTTCAAGAAAGAATAGCTTTAAGTAAAATAGCTACTGTATTTCTGTTATTTCTTCTCTAGTTACCAGAATGTGTTGTAAGTGCATCTATCCACGCATGAATGTTAAAATAAGGGACAGAAATGAAGCCATAGATTGTTTTTGGTATGCTTCACCAGAACTCGTGGGATTCCCTTGACGGATTCTTAAATCATATATTAAAAGTCAATCAGTAACTGATGTGCAGGCTGCGGGTCCCAGATAGTCAAACAGATAACTTATAGTCCATCTCAAAACTAATAAGGAAAATGGGTGTGAAATAAAACCCGAGTGTACTACTGTTGTCCATTTTAGACTGATTTTGAAACAGAATCCCTTTTGATAAGAAATACTTAGTGTTGTCAGCTTGTATGAATTGAACTGGTTTTAGATGCTTTGAATCTAATGCTTTTTGGGGAATTAGATTTTAAGTTGACATTTGCTTTGTCATAGCAAAGACAAAGGATAAGCAAGTGAAAGGTCACATTCCAGACTCAGGTGAGAAAACTCTTTTTTTTTTGTGCGATCTATTGTACATTTTTTTGTGCAGACATTTTTTTGTGCAGTATGCTATGGTAACTCGAATTTCACTTTACATTGAAAGTTGGAGTGAGCCTAGACTAAAGCCTCCAGAGAAATCTGATACAGGGAATTTTTTGTTTTGCTTTGTTCTTTTTGTGTTAAGTTGCCAAAATTTAAAGCTATACATGTAATGGACAGACAAGTAGTGATGATGTCTGAACTCAGAAAGACAGCAATAATTAGTGAAGACTACCTTTCCAGTAAGAACTGCCAAGTCTCTATGTTAAAGAAAGAGATGAAATTATGGTAAGACTCTGTATAATGTTGTAACAAAAACTGTCACCGAAGCTGAGTCAGGGAACCTGTAAAGTGAAGAATCAAAACAAAGAAGGAGGCCTGAGGGGGAAATATTTGAGTTCTCAGTACAAAACAAGTAGCAGGGCAAAATAATCTAATGAAAAAATTGGTCTGAAGAAAAGAAGGAATAGGAATTGAAAAGAGACGGAGGGATGGAAAGGAAACAGAAGGGAATTCCGAAAGAACTTATGTTAACCAGAAACAACTACAGAAACTAAATTACATTCAACTGTACCAAAAACTGTCTCCCTTGGAGAGAAACTGGTGTTAGTAAACCACACTAAGGTGGAAAGAATATTAGTGAACTAAAACTAATACCTATTCTTTTTGTCTAATGCTGCCCCTAATATAGAAATTAATATCGTCTCCTCCCTATGGAAGGGAAATGTTTCTGCTTCAGATTCTTTGACAAATGGTAATAACTAAAAGATTTCATTAGAAAGGACTTTGGCTACAAAGTTAAAATATAAATATTTCAAAAGCCAATCTCCATTTTTGCTATATTCATTCAAAGATGGAATCATATATTTCTGAATGACATTAAAAAAAAGAGCCTAAACAGTAACTGGGTTAGTACAGAGTGTTCAGTACCCAAACTAGTCTCCCTGCATATTATCAGAATATAAATTCTCTGTTATAACAGCTTTCAGTGCTGTAAATTCTCATATATGCACGCTTGCTACCTTTGCTTTCAGTTTATTAGATCTTCAAAGGTTGTCTACCGTATTTTTCAGTCCTAGCAGGAATTCTTGAAAGTGTGCCATTTTTCAGGGAGACATCCTAGTGTGATGAATAGAAAAAAAATCTCTCAGGTTGCAGATTTCAAACTCATTTGTGTTTAGGACCATGGAGGCTATTATGTGCCATCACAAGTTCTGTATTGATCAATGATTATAGGATGACAAATGACTCTCAGAACACAGCAATTCAGCTTTCATTTGCTTTAACACTCTAGTGGCTATGCCTATAGTGTTTTGCTCAAGGCAACCCTGAGGCAGCCTTCAGGGTAAGTTTTCAATACTACAAGGCTGCATGTGTGGCTTCAGGTGGAGTCAGCAATTCACTGAACCCTGTCCAGCTGTCCCTAGCTTGTTGTCATAATTTTGGCATGATTCACAGGCCTCTATTTTAATGGAGATAGGTGTGATGTACCAAAACCTAGCTAGGAAGATGTGTTTAGAACATACTTTCTTATAAGTTCTCCCAAAATTCTGTTCACGATCTAGCTGGAGATATCACTCATTCAGTTTAAGCAAGAGTGGGCTGCAATTCAGCCCAAAATATATCAGCAAAAGCTGATATATTACATAGGATTTAAGTAGTGAATAGGCCTTGTGCTAAATCTCCATATATGAATAAATTTCACTGAATGAGGACTAAAAAGACTTATTTGTAAGAGAACACAAGCTGATATACAGCTCTTTTCTTGGTTGGAAAATTCTTTGTCAGTCAATCCCTATTCCTTTTAACACATCTGCTATTTTTATGCTGTAGGCTTCATGATAAGCAGTTTGTTTGGACTGTTTACTGCTTATGTTGAGACACTGGCAATCCTTGTCACAGGCTATTATTTCCTCTGCACGGCTGGATGAATGAAATATGCTAAATTATAGAATAACATAGAACCAATAATAAGCAAATAGCAAATAGTACTGATTTTCCATTAAATAGATATTTCTGCAAGAATGGCTGAAAATTTCAGAACCAGAAAACATATATTGAATTTTTTTGGCCAAGTTTCAACTAATTAGTCATAACCAATAACATAGCCACAGAAATTACAATGCATTTAGTTTTTATTGAGAGAAGAAATGTATAACTTTTTTTCTCTTTCTCTCTTTTTTTTTTTTAAAAAGTCGCCTTTTAATGCCAGCTTCGTTTAAAAACTAGAACAGGGAAAAATGGAGGGAAAATAGTTCCTATTTAATAATAATAAAAAAGTATTCCTTGGCTTAGTTCCTGATATTGGAACAGCTTTAATAGATGAGAGAATTCTTAAACTGATTAGAAAGCTTCAACCATCAGTGATCATCTCTAGCTGAATGAAACATTGAAGAATGATTCAAAGAAACTTGTATCTCTGAAGTCTGTTAGCTCTCCATAACAGACCAAATAAAATGACACCATAAGTTCCCATATGCACCCACATTACTCACAGAGTAATATTAATTCAATGAAGGCAAGTTTTCTCCTATTTTAAAAGTTAAAAAAGAAAATAAGCTTACAGCCATAGCTGCTTCAGTATGAATACTTGTGTACCAAAACCAGAACTCAGAGATCTTCTGATACTGCACATTATCCTGAGTTAAAGAAAAATAGTTATTTTCCTGTGGTTATACATCAGTTTTCCCAAGCCAAACCGTCGCTTAAAAAGAACTTCCTATGTTTTATTGATACATATGTAGAATGTATTCACATGATATATTTAATATTTGTATCTAAAAATACAGCAGGTCACACAGGTGAATAACAACAACCTACTGTTTCAAAAAAAAATCACTGTTTATACATATAGTGGTAGTGCTACATGTTGACTCATTATATTCACAACTGTCTTTCATTCAGCAATTATTATTAAAAGCCTTGATTTATATAAGAATGTAATTATTTCTCAAAAAATACTGATGCCAGTTACAGTGTACCCAGAAGAGTGATTTTAACTATCACTGTGACTTTTTTGTTATAATAATATGTAATCTGTAATACAAGAAGGTGGACCACCTGACCACTAGAACAGATTATTTTCCTTTTACGTTTTTTCTACTTAGCCAGAGAGGACCATAGAGATTTAGGGCCAGAATTCCATATTTATCAAACCTTCTTTTCACTCCTTTGAACTCTGTCATCTACAGTGTACCATGAGAGGTAGACATTNATAGAACAGATTATTTTCCTTTTATGTATTTTCTACTTAGTTAAGGCCAGAGAGGACCATAGAGATTTAGGGCCAGAATTCCATGTTTATCAAACCTCCTTTTCACTACTTTGAACTCTGTCATCTACAGTGTACCATGAGAGGTAGACATTACGTGTAAAATGACTTTCACAGCTTCTTACACCATGANTACGTGTAAAATGACTTTCACAACTTCTTACACCATGACAGTGAAGCACAGCAAGTGTTCAGTAAAAAGAGACAGACTTTGAGATTATCAGAATCTTTATTAAGAAGGGCCAGAAACTCTTAGTCAGATGAGGAATGCAAGTAAAGACACCACAGAAACAGTGAGAAAGGACAGAGAATTAGTGATGTTGGCTGGCTGCGCATTTAGGGTGGAGATAGAATGTCTTGCCAAGCCATTTCCACTGTTCGTCCCTATCTTTTTTCAACTTTGTTAACACCCAACCAAGGCTCTTCTGACTTGTGAGTACGCTTGGATTGTCTAGAAAGTTGAGAGCTATTCTCCTAAATATTATTAATTACAAAAAAAAGGATGAAGGTGTTGGATAATTATTATAAATGTGAAGTATTTCTTGTGCAATAGTCCCAGATACAGCTGAGCCACTATGTGAGTATGTGTTCACAGCCAGGTTCTTAGCAAATGTGATTTAAAAAGCTATTCACTAGAAAAAAAAAGATAAAATTCCTGGCACTATTGAAAGTACACTTGAGAGTGACAAGAACATTCATTGTGCAGAGATCAAGCTTTGCTGTTCTGTCATTCACAACAATACCTAGACAACTCTCAAGCAAATAATTATAAGGCTGAGCCTGAGAATGCAGGAAGCATAGCTATTGTAGGTGTGCAGCTGAAGTGATGTTCTTAGGAGTACAAGTGATTAGTACTTTGCTATTAAGGCAATAAGTGGGATGCCTACAGTCCTCCAAGACACACGTACAGTAGTGTATGATAAGAATACGTAGATTAGGAAACATTCAAGTATGGCATCAAAACATATATAGACTGAACATATGTTACTGATAATGACTGACATTTGAGTATGTCCAGTAAATGGGTGAAGTAAATAACTGATAAAAATAAGTAGTAGGTGCCTGTAACAAACCTGATCAGTGTACACTGAGGAGCTAATGATCCAGATAATTGTTAACGTGAGTGTGCGCTTGCCTGTGCAGTCCTGCATGTATAGCTGTGCCATCAGCCCTGCGCTGTGCTGTGCGTACCCCTTGGCTGCGGGATAAACTTAGCCCACCCATGGTAACAGAGGAGCTTGTAGGCAGCTCCCATTCATTTCTGGCAACTACGCCACCTGTATGATCTTGCCTTTAACTAAAAGTGTGGCAACAAATTCTCACCTGAACAGCTCTTCTTTTTCACAGTAGAAATTATGTTTTCTTTTAAGAAAATCTTGTAAGAGCTCAGAAGACCAAGATGGGATAACTTTTCCATGGATGAGATCCGCACAGCGCACAACACCTTGATCAGAGGCTCATTCAACACTTCATAACTTGGGCTTCCCAACATCTGAAGACTTAGAGATAAGACTATCTCTATCATCCTCTCGTTCTTTATAACTTTATAACTATAGCTGATAAATATAGTTATATTAATGATAGTGTTAATGAAGTTAATAAATGGTATTTTAAACAATACTTTATGGAATCCAAGTGTCTTTCTTACAGGAATCATAATGAAACAGAACCTCCTGGTGCAAAACAATTCCTCATAGATGAAAACAAGCAGTAGGGAAATTAAAGATGCAGTTTAAATATTTGGAGAGAGCTATGGCTTGGACTTTGGAGATCTGAATAAAAAACTTAAGCGATAAAGTCAATTTTTTTTTTCTGAGGCTGTGATGTTGGTTGAGTTCCTGTTTGATGGAAGAAATAAATTGAGTAGTTAATCCAAACATTGGCCAGTAGGCGAACTGCAAGCCTAGAACGCCAGAAAGGGAATGAAACAAAAATCCAGATCCCATAAAAAAGAACAAGCCAATTTACCGAATCATATAAGAATACAAGGGGTTTAAATATAGGTAATTGTGAGCAGAAGGATTTTAGATTGCATAAGTAAATGAATGGGTTGAAAAAACAGCTATGAGGTAAGAATATACTGCTAGAGTATGGACACAGAAAGAGAAGTAGATAAAAGCTATGAAGCACTGTGAATGCTCGTTTCCAAATCTTTATTTCAAATTAAAAATCATTATGTGAATAGTGTTGCATTTCACATCTTTTCATTTCATTGGCATTCATGAGATCATAGATAAATTCAAAAGGTGTAAATAAATCAACAAGCATTAGTTCTCACCCAAAATATGATTAAGCCAATTAAACCCAAGTAGTTCCTGAAACCAAGGACTTAGTGGGATTTACAGAACAGTTTGGATATATAATGGGTATGAAGAGTGTCCTGAGGTCTTTAAAATTGGAAATCGGGGCATTGGAATGAGAATGGAAAGCGACACACAGGAGAGGAACGTTATTACCTTGCATAATAATTTAAGCCAAATTGTGGAGAACCTTATTGATGTTTCAAGAGAAGGTTGGCCAGGAAATATCCCTAGGCAATAAATTATGGGAAGATAATGCTAATTTCAGCACACACTAAGTGACAAATACAGTCAAACTCATATTATTATCTACGATCAAACTACATGTCATAAAAAATTAAATTGGCAGCATAAAAAGGGGAAGAAAATTAGAGTGATCAGAATTAAATATATGTCAGTAGCAGAATACTTCAGCATGTGTTTTGTGGGCAAATGCATATGTCCAGCATATAATCCTGAAATGGATGTCCATTATGGTAATGAAAACTGTCATCAGAAACATAGAAGGATCACAGGCTAGATGAGAATTGGATTCCAACAAGCCAGAAGGAAATCACTATTGGGAAAGAAATTGAGGCAGAGGGAGATTCTGTCAGATAAAGAGCAATACTGATGAAGGACTTGGAGTACCTTGAACTGACATTTAATCAGGATCATATTTTTTCTTCTTTCTATGCTGTAACTTCAAGAAATTCAATCAGCCTGTTCTGGCTTGGAAAAGAAATCTTAAGTGTAAGCAAAGATTTCTTGCAGTTAACTCCAATTTGTTGTGAGTTTCTCCTCCTGTTCTTAGCATACATATATTTCTGTAATCACATGTTAAGCACAAGCATGTACTTAAGTCAGCATACTTAGGCTTTAATACAGCAACAAAATCATCAAAGATCTTAACTGAAGAAATAACTTCAAATAAAGCTAAGCAGTTTTCAGCTGTCTAAACATAGGCATCTAATGCTCTTTTAGGCTCTGTTGAATATCTTGCCAGGGCTGCAGCTGCAGCTTCAGAAGGCCACGAAGACTGTTTTGCATGTGCCATCAGATGTCACACGATAGCCTAGACCATTTTGAAATGGCACATCTATGTTCAGACAAGTTAATCCTTCCTGTCTGGTTTACATGCCTAGGAAATCCTGGATAGACAAAACAGTTGTGAAAATCATACTTTTTTTTTGTGTGTGTGTGTGTGTGCGTGTTTTATAAAGAGCGTGAATATTTTGTTGCTAATCGATCATTTTGTTGAGCACTGCTAAAATCACTAATATCAGCGTGAAATAGTGAAAAGCTGATGGGGTGGAGTAACTTGTGCCATTCTTGGTTTTGTTACAATGCTGAACATGCAGGAGTAAAACCCTTTAACTTCAAACAATCTGCTTTCCCACTTGTTATTAAAAAATGAAAAATGATTCAGTGTTCAGCAAAGATTTATTGAGATACTAAATCCAAAGTCAAATCAACTGTGGAAAGAATTCATACATACATAATGGGGTTAAAATCCTCAGTGCTGTGGCCTTACAAATACATTTTATTGCTTGATGTTAGAAAACAGTCCCTATAGGGCCCTTGTGCATGTTAGAGAAAAAGAGATTTTGAGAAACTGCTTAAGTGACAGGCAAATAAAGAAAGTGGAAAGCGGAGGGAAGGAAAGAAAGAGGTGAGGTCACATTATAGTACTCTTTTTTTTTTTCTCAGAGGAAATTGCCTAGTTACTGCATAGCAAGGGACAGATACTGGATGAGAGGAATGAGGATGACTTGAAGGAGAGAAAGTATTGAAATAAAAGCTAGGATTAAAAACATAGGAATTCAGTGGAGGAACTGAAGTGGGTCGTGCATATTGTAGTACATATTCCCCAGAGGGATAGAGAAAGAAGTATTAGTGATGTGACCATGTGGATGAACTCTGAAGTAAAAGAATGGGACAAAGAACCAGGTGTACAGAAGAAAAAAAAACAACAGAAGAGTCAATCATCCTCTGTGATAGATGGTAGAACTGTTTGATTTGTTTGTCTACAGTTTATTTTATGGCACTACTCCACACAGGAGATCACTTCTTTCCCAGAAAACAACTGGGAATGGTCATGCTTGGAGAAACTTCAGAAGCAACCAGGAAGAGAGGCAGCAAAGAGGGATGTTGCAGCATAGGTGCAGAGGCTAGAGCGTTTTGGGTCTATTGACTACTTGTTTTTAAAAAAGGCAGGCAAAGACAGCAGTTAGACTGTAAGGTCCTAAGCAAACCGAGGTCCCATCATACCATATCATAAGCGGAAAGGGAAAAGAGGTCAAGAACGATGCTGAAAGGACTGAGCAGAGACATAATTAATGCAGATCGATTAGAAGTCCACTGAGAGTGCTGACAGACCAGCATTTGATTTTGAAGGGAGATGAAGGAAAAAGCAGTGCCAGCTTGGCACTGCAGCAGTTCTGCACTGATTAAGTACTTAGTGAAGGGTTGAGTACTTAAAGCTCCCTGAGAACTTCACTCTGGGTTAAGTGCACTCAGCATGTGGCTCAGTGAGCCTTATGCAGCACAAAAACAGTTATTAAGGCTATGATCATTCACTGACAGGTTGTTCTCTGCAAACTTGTTAATATATTGCACAAAACATAAATTTTGTGAATGAGTTGTAAAAAATTAGTATATTTATTTATTAATATTTGTTCCTTGTATCTTTCTGTGCTCATAATCTGCAATTTGACATTCAAATGAACGTGATTATTTCTCTAGAAAGGTATGAAGACTAATAATGAAAACTTGGGGCCAGGAAATATTTTATTTTGTTTTTAAAGCACTTCTCAGTAGCCAAAAATACAGCTACAGAAAACACTTTTGCATCATCAATTCTGAATCCTTTATAGATTATCTATAGCCATGTCAAGGCTCTGAATTTTTATTGAAATATTTTGTTTTATTTTTCCTTCTGTGTGAAGTGTACAATTTTTTCATTGTCATGTGTCCATTGAATACATATATCTCATTACAGCCACACTCCGACAGTGGAATACATAAAATGCTTTTGTTAAACCATGCCCATGTCTTTCTTTAATATCAAAATCAAATAATGCCATATTTATTTCATATTCACCAACTCTCTTTAATTGTAATATCCTTGCCACAATGTCCCTTTGCTTTGATTACCATTCACTGGCAGAAGAACTTAGTAATTAGCCTTGAGGTCAAATCTCTCAGTTTGACTGATTAATCAGATTTTGAAAAAAATCAAAGATGACCATGGCTAGAAAAAAAATGTTGTTACTATAATGCAGTTATAAACACTTTTATAGCTTGGTGGGTTTGTATAGCTGTATTGGGTTTACTTTGCAAGGTTTTTGGTGGGGTTGGCTGCAGGGGTGACTTCTGTGAGAAGAGGCCAGGGGCTGCCTCTGTGACAGACTCAGCAAGTTCCAGCCAGCTCCAAAATGGACACACTGCTGGACAAATCTGAGCCCATCAGCAAAGCTGCTGGTGCCTCTGTGAAAACATATTTAAGAAAGGGTAGAAACCACTACGCGGCAGCTGTGAGGTAGAGGAGTGAGAAAAAGTGTGAGAAACAGCCCTGCAGACACCAAGATCAGAGAAGGAGGAGGAGGTGTTCCAAGCACCAGAGCAGAGCATCCCGTGCAGCCCTTGGAGAAGACCATGGTGAAGCAGGTTGTCCACTGCAGCCAATGGAGGACCACAGTGGAGCAGATATCCACACTGAACCCCTGGAGGACCCCACGGTGCAGCAGGTGGAGATGACATGAAAGAAGCTGCAGACCGTGGACAGCCCACTCAGGAGCAATTTCTCTGACAGGAGCTGTGG
>RSEF01000001.1:21515880-21532022 GCA_003993805.1 Himantopus leucocephalus | reverse complement strand
TGCTCTCCCCTTATCCACCAATGCTGTAATGCCATCGTAGAAGACCACCAAATTTGTCCAACATGACTTGCCCTTGGTGAAGCCATGTTGGCTATCACCGATCACCTCCTTATTTTTNGACTTGCCCTTGGTGAAGCCATGTTGGCTATCACCGATCACCTCCTTATTTTTTATGTGCCTTAGCATAGTTTCCAGGAGGATCTGCTCCATGATCTTGCCGGCCACAGAGGTGAGACTGACTGGCCTGTAGTTCCCTGCATCTTTCTTTTTCCCATTTTTGAAAATGGGGGTTAGTTTTCCCCTTTTCCAGTCAGTGGGAACTTCACCAAACTGCCACTTCTCAGATATGATAGATAGGGGCTTAGCAACTTCATCTGCCAGTTCCCTCAGGACCCGCAGATGAATCTCATCAGGTCCCATGGACTTGTGTACCTTCAGGTTCCTCAGATGGTCTCATAGTTGATCTTCACCTCTAGTGGGCGATTTTTGATTCTCATAGCCCTGGTCTTTGCCTTCTGTGACTTGGGCAGGGTGGTTAGAACCCTTGCTGGTGAAGACAGAGGGAAAACCTCATTAAGTACCTCAGCCTTCTCCATATCCTGGGTGACCAGGTCTCCTGTTTCCTTCTGGAGAAGGCCCACATCTTCCTTAGTCTTTTTTTATCAGTGACATACTTATAGAAATTTTTCTTGTTGCCTTTGATGTCACTGGCCAGATTTAATTCTGTCTGTGCTTTAGCTTGCCTGACCTGGTCCCTGGCTGTTAGGACAGTTTCTCTGTATTCCTCCCAGGCTACCTGTCCTTGCTTCCACCTTCTGTAGACCTCCTTTTTCTTTCCAGTGTGTCCAGGAGCTCCTTGTTCATCCATGCTGGCCTCCTGGCTTTTTTGCCTGATTTCTTCTTTGTTGGGATGCATCTCTCCTGATGTTGGAGGAGGTGATCCTTGAATACAAACCGGCTTCCTTGGGCCCCTTTCCCCTCCAGTAATTTCTCCCATGGAACTCTGCCAAGCAGATCCCTCAAGAGGCCAAAGTCTGCTTTCCTGAAGTCCAGGGTAGTAAGCTTGCTCAGCACCCTCCTCGCTGCCCTGAGGATCTTGAACTCTACCATTTCAAGATCACTGGAGTCAAGGCTACCCTTGATCTTGACATTCCCCACTAGCCCCTCCTTGTTGGTAAAGACAAGGTCCAGCATAGCTCCTCTCCTTGTTGGCTCCTCTAGCACTTGAAGAAGGAAGTTGTCATCAATGCATTCCAAGAACTTCCTGGACTGCTTGTGTCCTGCTTTAGTGATCCTCCAACAGATATCAGGGTGGTTGAAGTCCCCCATGAGGACCAGGGCCTATGAACGCAATGCCACTCCTATCTGTCTATAGAAGGCCTCATCTGCTCTGTCAGCCTGGTCAGGTGGCCTGTAGCATACCCCCATTGTAATGTCATTTGCCCCTGCATTCCCTTGAATCCTGACCTTACCTCAAATAATTTCTTTTCCTGGGCTAAGCTGATTGATGTTGCACTTTAAGAAAAGCAAGCAATGGATGCTAGTTTTCTACTTTTAAAAACAATTCACTTGACTTGCATTTTAAAAAATGAAATGTCATTTTTCAGATACTAAGCTCCTGAATTTGACATTTAATAACCAAATCTCTCTGAGTTCAGAGAAAAAATACTGTGAGAAATACTGTGAGATGTAAGTACTTATTAATACCAGGATAAGACCTACTCCCACACTTAAAAATAATGTTCATTTTGTAGATGAAAGCAGAATAACAAAGAAGGGGTAGCTGGCAATTTTAGTCTGCTTTGAGGTGATGATTACATGCAATGATGACTCAACAAGAATCATGTAAACTAACAACCAGAGAGAAAGAGGCTTGAAAGCTATGTCCAGATTGTTAGCACAGTGACAAGTCCATCATAAATCATGCAAACAGCCAACTAAACAGCAGAAAAAAATCATGAGTCTAAGCATTTCTGCATCTCTTCTGGTAAGAAACCACTTCTGATGAAAAAGATAAGTCACATTCTCTCATTTTTATCTTTCTCTAGAGAATATCAGAAGGCGCTAGCTTAATAGAGAGAAAATTCTGGGATGCTTAAGGACTGATTATTTACTATCTACCTTGGGATCAGATTATTAGTTTATAGCAATGTCTCTGATACAGACGTCCAAGCACTGATAACAGCAAACATAAATCGTATGTTTGGTATAGATTTGTCTTCTAGAATGAAATGAGATTAACAACTCATAGGATTTAAAACTAATTTATACGTGATTAATTTGCAAAGAGTAAGTATGAATTATATAATCCACTGAAATGAGGTATCTATAGCTCTGTGCAGTTACAGAATATGTCCCTTTCTACATTTGAACTGCTGGTGACATGTTTATCTCAGTGTGTCTGAGCATATCTACATCACTGTTTATCTCTGTCTTTTCTATGGTATCTCCCACTAAAGAGGAAGAAAGTTTGAAATAAGCTTGTGATTTGCTATTTGAAAATAATCTTTAAACTCTGAATATTGCCTGTTATTCCTAGGCAACATGCAAAATTCCTATGTTTGATCTTTAACACTGGATTTGGATGTAGAAACTTAATTCTTAAACAGATACTATTTTCGTTGTTGTAAACTGAGCATTTTGTAACATGTACCTTTTTGACTCATAATAGGGCAGAAGGAAGCATTTCCAAATATTCCTAATGGATTTTGCAATTAAAGCTTCATTTTCTAAAAAAAAACGTTTAGAAAATATGTCCCTTCAATGATTAAAAAAAAACCAAGGAAGCCTTTTTCAGATCAAACTATCATTTTTTTTTTTTTTTTTGGGGGTGGGGGGGAGGAGAGAGGGCAGTGTGGTGGTGATCTCATTTTATTTTTTTATGTGTTCAATCCTTTATTCCTTTCATTTTTTCTTCTGGGTAACCTTCTACAGAACATCTCTTGTTTTATACCATTTTCTGCTACAAACAACATAAATAAAAGAATAACACTAACAGCTATATCAGCTGGCCACAAATGCAATATTCAGGACCTCATTTCTAAATGAATATATTTTCTCTGTGAATTGAGCCAATTCATAGTTCAAGGCAACTGGTTCTCTTATTAAATCTTCTTCTCTTGAGATCTGCCCATTGGTATCTGACTACATTGAACCCTACTACTTGTGCTTTTTTGATTGTTAAATGATATTTCTGTTAATTACTTTATATAAAAATTATAAGGAATAATTAGGGCTCACTTGCATTTGATCTGGACAAAAACAAGTTTTGTATTTTCACATAAAGTGAAAATTACAAATGTTGATTGTCTAGAGTAATGATCTTTAATTCATAAGAAGAACACAAGTATTTCTTTTGCAACTTTAGCTCCACATTTCTGCAGCTGTAATCAGAGCGGTCATTCAGTTTAATTTTTCATATAGGATTCTTTCAGGGTCAAAGCAGAGGTCAGAAATTGTTACGCTCTAAATCATTATTTCAAACAGTAACACCTGGTCAGATATGCCTTATTTGAATCAGGTGGTCATAATTTCTTAAGATTAAATAATAATTGTTTCATATATCATTAACATATTTTAGACTTCTGTTCTAAGTCAGGATGATATATTATTGACGAGTAAAGAAAAATATTTTTCTCACAATTCAGGTATTATAATAGTTATTTTTAAAACACATTAACCAAGATATTTGTGTTTTATCTCTTCTGTGGGAAGAGTATTTTTTCCATAATTTCACATTTGTCTCACTAAAATATAGACCCATGAAGAGCAAAGTAATTTCTCGTAAAAGATGTAATCTTAAAATTCACAGCAGTCAGTGTGACAAATCATATTTTAAACTTCTCAGAATAAGGATATTTCTACATTTAAAAATTGATTCTATATTTCCTTTTGTTTAATACAAAAATATGGACTAATATGGTTTCATTTTAATAAGAAAGGCATTAAGTGCTTACCATAGTTATAAAATGGTTCACCTATACAATCAGTTACTGAAGGATATGTAAAATGGAAATCATAATAAGGTATGTTTGTTATCAATCTAGCAATTAATTTTCCTGCTGAGCTGAATTCTGGATATCATTGATGAACCTGATTAAAATACTGATTATGCATCAATAATAAAAGGACAAATTCATTATAAGCTAATAATATAACATCAAATATTAAATTTCATTATAATATTGATCAGAACATCTTTTATGTTATTTAAAGAAGTCTGCTATCCCTCAGAGTAAAAAGTTACAAGAGAGAACACAGCTGCATGTTCTCTTACAGGGACAGTTCTTCTTTTTACTTAGGAACGTATTAAAGTATCTGAGTTATAATAATAAGTTTTTCATAAATGTTAGCTTTCTGTATGCCTTCCCTATTTTCATTCAAAATACGCTGTATGAAAATTGCAGACCACACTGTCAGATAATTACTTACAGAGACATTGGTGACATTCTGAATTATAGATTTCTGTAGATAAAAAGTATCCAGGGTAAATAGAAAAATGGAAAAAGATTATATGGCGGGTCTAGCATGGTGAATTATAGTTTCACTTTGTCAGCTGTAGAAATAGAATGAGAAGAACTTTATTTGGTTTTAATCCTAGTTTTCACATTAAATACACTATAAAATCTTTAAAAGTAAAAGATTTTGTATCTATCTAAAAGGTCAGGTTATATCAAAAGATGCATGTGGTTCAGTATCCTTTTTCTGTCAGCTGCAGATGAAGACTGAGAGAAACAGGACATCTCAAAAGGGAGCTGACTTCATTATTATCTGCTGGTTTTAAGCTATTAGTGACTTAAGGACTTCCAAAGCCAGAGTTATGTCCAAACTACTGCATTTTCTAGTCACCATCCTCCATGACATTTGAAATCTATTTATATTTTTTGCCTTTTTTACCCAACCTTCAGAAATATTTTCTGTTTCTATATTGCCTGAAAAAGCCCTCCCTTTTTTTAGTCTTAAACCTGTCTTTGAATAAATTCTCTGTGTGGCCTTCACAATACTTAAGATGTGGGCTTATCATAAATTATGTAGCGTTACATCTCTTTTATTTATTCTAAATATCTTTCCTCAAAGTGACAAACATTGCCTTTTTGGCTGCATCTGAACAAAAAATGATTTTTTTTAAAAAAAAATCTAAATAAAATTCTTCCAGAAAAAGAAGTTATAGGTATTTCAAATCTGTTATTGTGTATTTTGTGCACCATTTACATTTGTATATACATTTTCATTAAACAATATCATATTTTGTTTTTCATTTTATAATCTGATTACTCAATATCATGAGACCCTGATGAAGTTGTTCAGTCATTTCATAGTACTAGTCTTTTTTATTCCACTTTGAATACTTCTGTACCATCAGAAAGCATTGTTGACTCACTATGTAAATCCATTTCCAGAACACTTATGACTGTACTGTGCTGGTGTCATATTTGGGATCCTTACTGATAGCCTAGATTTACTGTGAAAACTGATGTTTTTTGCCATCTCTTCGTTGCTGTCTTAAACCAGTTAGTAATCCAAGGAAAGACTTTCTCATATCCGGTTACAGCTTAGCTCCCCATGATAGGACTGTGTTGCCTCTAACCCTATGCAAAGTATGTACCTGTCTCTGCTGATTGCCTTACTTACTGTTGGTTCTGTCAATTGCCTAGAATACAGCCCTTTAACTATGATTTTGGCCTTTACTAGTGAAGGGCCACAGGCTCAGTACTGACCCGACAGTACAGGTCCTTGGCCGGAGCTGGGCTGAGCTTGTTTCAGTGCCTGCCTCAGGGCCAAGAGCCTGTTTTGTCCCCTGCCTGAGCTTGAACTCTGCCTGAGCTTGAACCCTCCCCCTCCATGGGAAGGGTCTGGCAAACCCAGGGGGTCATTGCCCAACAGACAAGAGCGCTGATGGGGATGAACCTGGGGAGGCCATGGGGTCATACTCACACTCAGCTGGGAGCAGCCAGAACGCAGCAGCTTGGGGTAAAGAAATATATAAAATAAATTCAAATAAAGCCCAGGACAGAGGAGGAAGACTTCTGCCCTGCTTCACCAGACTTCACACTCATTCTGCCAAAGACCTCAAGACGGTGGTGGCATGTCTTCTACACTTCTCCGGTCTTCCTGCCAGGAGCTGAGCCCGTCAACTTCAGGACCCCCAGGGACATTCGAGGTACAAGCACAGTACCATGGAAAAGAGTTAGATGCCAGGAAGGAGCAAAGGGATTGCATAACAGGATTAGCTTTGTTATTAACGAGGTTTTTATCTGTATTAATTACATAATTTGTATTACTAGAGTGCTAAAACATCAACTGGACTGCCAGTAAATTCCTAGCTCCATATATATGGTGAGTTTCTTTTTCCTCATAACAAGATTTTGAATGTAACAAGTACAGGTCAGACCTGTGACCTTTATAAAAACTGACATTGCATATCAAACATTTAATTTCTTTGATACCTAGCCTGTTTAAAGAAATAACTCTGCTTCACAATAAGCAGCTAAGCAATTTCATATTTGAGTCTGCCTGAAATTTGATAAATTATACAGTGTTACAGCAGATCTTGATCCTTCAGATACCTTTCTTCTAGGCTAAATAATTGAAAATAAAATTGTGGAGTCAGTGTTCAGATGACTTTAATCTTTCACAATAGTCCTATAGGAAGTGGAAGGGTTTCAAATCTACATATAAAGATGCAGCATAGGTCAGAAAATGAAACAAGAAGTCTGCAGAGACTTAAAAGTTGCCATTACACCTTGGTCAGACTTACTGTATGCCTCAGTGTCTTCTGCTGCTTTTCTGAAGCATGTCATTTAAGCCTTCTTTTAGAAAGAAGAGGTCTTGGAGGGGAAAAAACAAAAAGAAAAATAAAAACAGATGATGATGAGAGGTGGCACAGTGGTAGGGACTAATTAATATGATCTGTTCATAGCATAGTATTTTAGGAACAATTTATATGGACAGTTTTAGTGGAAGCTATAGAAAGTCCTGAGGTGTGTAGATGGCTGGAGGGATGAATGCAAACTGTTTGTCCGGAGCCACATGTAGCATTCTTATTGGGTATTTATTGTTTTATAAACTCTATCAAGGAAAAAGAATAAAGCATGTTTAACTTTAAGGAGAAGTAATCCCACTGAAATCAATAGAATTAATCATATATCTGAAGTTCAGTGTGCATTTCCTTCATAGCATAGGGATCAAAAGAGTAATTCATAATCTCATTTTTGTTACCCTTTTGAGTGAATCACTTCTTTTACTGTATTATTTATTTATTTATTTAAACTTGGCTAATTATGCTGGAACTTCAAGGTTATTTTTGTTGCTGAATACAACAGGTTTTTTTCTCTTTAAAAAATCAAATTTGGTAACCAAAGGCTTAAAAATGTAGTAATAGCCGTAAAACTGATTAAATACAAAGAGTGTTTGACGAGTAGCTGCAACACTACCAGATCTCAGCACTTAATTAAACAGAGATGTAAGGCTGATGTCCAGAGACCTTTTAAAGTCAAAAGAAATAATGCAAACATGGATCTATTATCAGATTATGATTATCTATTCTGATTCACAGGCAGCTGTGGGTTTTCGGTGGGTTTTGGTTGGTCAGTTTGGATTTTTATTATTATTATTTTAATATTTTTAAAAAATATTAATAAATAGAAACATTTCTGTGTACTCTTTGCTTCCCAAGATCACATCAACAAACTTTTTCTAAAGAAGGGACAAACACCTATAAACCGATGGAAGTGAAAGCTCCAAAACTGCCACCTTTTCACCTCAGCTTTCTGTGATCCTTCCATCCACTGCCCTCCGTTATCCCCGTTACTGTGATTGCTGCACTCAAGCTGCAGCTCTGTCAGACACATTGTAGTATCCTGATTATACGAATGGTAGTATTCCTATTCCATTCACTTCACAACAGAACAACAGAGCAAATTGCTAGATACAAGGGCAAATTGTCATTTCCCAACATTTTAAGTGTTTCTTTTATATAGTGCATAGTTGTGTGTTATAAGAAACTTTCAACAGCGCTTCCATCTATGGAGCAAAGCTGTTTTAAAGACCAATACAACTCACAACACTTGTGAGTTACCAAAAGTGTTGCCATATATTCGTTTATATATGTCCGCCTATCAAGATTGCGCAAACGTCATGTTTATTAATTAATAGCTGTAAATGCTCAAAGATTGCTGTTTCACTCATAAAGAAGAAAATAAAGTTTAAATTAATGGAGTATATCAATCAGGCTGTTTTATCACTATATCAGGATTTTGCTAATGCTCGTAGCATATTTCTATGTAATCACTACTTCTTTAATAAGTAATACAGAGACTAAATGGCAGCCTAGTAGCCTGTTGAGAACAATTAACTCAAAGCAGATGGCACTACAAATACAACTCTTAAAGGCTTTTTCCTTTTTGGGGATTTTCGCCTTCCTTGTTGATTTTGCCCCCTGGGTGAATTAAGGTCTTTATTGATAGATTTAAGATCTCCCTGACATTTGATTAAGCAAACTTCATACAGAGATTGTATTAAATTTTAATATCTGTCAGAACTGAACAGCAGTTTCTATCGGATGTTTTCTCACCATGTCTAGTGTTTAGCATCATATAAAGTGACTGATAGCTCAGCAACTACAAATCCTGAGAAAGCAGTACAAGCACAAAGACTTAAACTAATAATAGCTTTGAAACATTAACCCTAAGGGCCAATCGTGTCATCTCCAAACAGGGTGGTTAATTTTTGAAGACATAAAGAAATATGGGAAGTAATTTCACTGACCCGTATATAGAATACGTTAATTTTTTTTTAAGTACTTGAAACATCTAAGTGCTGATCCTTCAAGAAGTACTGTGCATTAATGGAGACTGATAGACTTCACTGAGGTATTGCATATGTGTGGACATACACCCATCAAGATGTCAGTGCAAATTTGAGGCCTTGTGTGTGTGTAAAGTTATAAATGAAGCATCTCTCACATTGTAACTGAGGCCTGAGAGACAAATCAGTGTCCAAGATGTGTCCATCAGCTAAGTTCTACACTAAAGGGAACATAATTATCCCCAAGCTGTTGGCAGTTGTAATTCAGCCATCCATTCCGGTGTTACATTAAGGAACGATTTTTGCTGTTCCTTTGGAGAGTGCTCAAATTAGATTTCATCACAGGTATTCATATGGACTTTTTAAGCAACCATATGCATACAGAGTATTTAAGAGGTGCAGAATGGTTTATAGGAAGATTTGCAAAGTTATTAAGTACAGTCCTAGGACTAAAAATCCGATCTTTTGTAAGCAATAAGTATTCCTTCTGGTTTATAATAAATATTTCTCCTAAGTAAAAACAAATATGCATCTATACAACCTCTGCTTTTATAGAAGCTTGAAATACAGTTTATCATATTAATGTTTTACAAAAAGAAGAAAAACTGGAAGAAAGCTGCTGATACTGCTCTGCCAAAACGGCAAATAGAAGACAGTGCTGTATCAAAATTTAATAACTGAAAAAACTTTTGTGTTGCTTCCTTGAAAGAGTTGTTTTGGTGTTTTTTTCCTGACCATTTCACTGAAGTGTTCTGTGTCCTTCAGAACCTGAATAACTAAAATTTCAGGATTTTACATCTGCTCCTTTTGGGTTGGCATCAGCCATACTGATCACCACTTAATCTTAATTAAATCAATTTTGAAGCAGTTGCACATAACTCACTAGCAAACTTCCAATAAATAGTTTGAATATTTTGCATAGTAGCTTGTCAAGTTCTTAATCAAATGTGTCAAAGTGCAACTTCACGTAAGGGCAAAAATTCATGGAATTACCTCTTTTTTAAACTTATCATCAGCCATAATCACAAAATCACACAGAATCACAGAATGATAGGATTTGGAAGGGACCTTTGGAGATCATCTTGTGCAAACCCCCTGCCAAAGCAGGTTCACCTAGAGCAGGTTGTACAGGAATGCATCCAGGCGATTTTGTAATATCTCCAGAGGAAACTCCACAACATCCCCAGGCAGCCTGTTCCAGTTCTCTGTCACACTCAAAGGAAGGAAGTTTTTTCTTGTGATGAGGTGAAATTTCCTGTCTTCCATATAATGAAAACATAAACATGTTAATTCAAAGGTACAGAGCATTTTCAGGTGAAAGGCATAAAATGAAAACCATAAATAAAATAATGTTGTGAGCCATATATATATGGTAGAGCAATGCTGCTCTAATATCCATAATAGCTGTGTTATTTTCCAGATGGCATGTCTGTCTCAGTCTTAGCACTATTTTGCCACGTGAGTTTTGACTCTTGCAGAAAACAGGAGGCTATCATGCCTCAATGACAGTAGCTGTGCTGCGACATTTTTTAGCCTTATAATGCACATTATAAAAAAAAATTATGGTGTAGATTTCTTTTTTGTCTTTATTATTTAAGCTCTAGAAACTCTAAATACAATAATACAAATTTGAAAATACATCAACTAATTGCAAGAGGCAGAAAATTGTATGCAAAACAGGGGAATATAGGAACAGATCAAACTAACTTTAATTTCTGCATATCTCAGCTACTCACTGCAGCAAATATAAAGAAAAAAGCTTCATTTATAACTTTTGACTCCCATTAATGTCATAGTTATGTTTGTATAGTTATTGTTTCTTCCTGGGATAGAACTGTCGTTACAAATTTTACTCCTAGATTTTGTTCATGTCCAGGGGCAGAAGAACTTTTTTTTTTTTTAAAAAAAAGGGAACAAGGCTTTAATTCTGCAGATTTTGATGAATCTCAGATAAAATGTGATGACTTTTCCCATATCTTTTCACTGGGCTTCACCCATGTTAAGGTTAAATGTATGGGGGTGAATCAGCATTTGGGGTTTTGAAAGTAGAAAGGTCTTTGGGCGTAAAGCAGTAAGATAAACTCCTTCAGCTTTTGCTTACTTTTAAAGAAGGCAGAGTCATTATCAATCATCAAGCTACATTAGAAAAAACATTTCCTTCTCATTTGCTTTGACCCAGTGGTTATTCCAAATGCTGAGGCCAAATTTGGGGTACAGAATTTCCTGGTTTTATTGTTTCACATTAACAGTGACCTCACTAATTTTGTATTTTATGTGTGAAATTTGGAAACCTTAATTTGTTCATATGAAGACATTGATTGATCAAAAGCTGACAAAACTCTTCCAGATATTATAGAAATAGCAATTATTATCATACAAATATCAGAGGGATTTTATTTTGTTTCACCTCCAGTAGGTATAATAATACCCAAAAAGACAGTGCCTTGTGATCTTGATCCCAGAAGCCCCATTGTTTCTCCATCTTCTGAAATAAGTTAAGTATGGTCAGCTATATTTTTATTTTCCATATTTGGAAGCAGTTTCCAATTAAAGTATGTCTCGTTTCACTCAGTAAGCTTTATCCATACCTACCATGACAAGAAAGTATTATCTGACAGATTATTTGGAAAGGATTAAGAGAGAAGTTGTTTAAAAAACAGAATTCCTAAGTGAAAAAATTGGAATGAAAAAATGGAACATGTCACTTACACTCTTCAAGATAGGATTTTTTTTCTCTATAATGTACTTTTCTAGTGATTTATGTTGCCTAATAGGAAACTTTCCACAGTTTAACGACTAATACAACATATTACAGGTGCCTGGGGCTCTTTCCCCACCCCGAAGGTTCAATATGTTTCTGTCTGTTTTGTTTGTGTCTACTGTGTTCAGTGATGTTCCCTGGACTATCCTAAATAACAACCGGTCATTAACTGAAGAGTCCATTAAGGCACACCAGCAGGATAATAAGGGTATGAGATGAGTAAATATGAGCACATTAGAAAAGCTGAATTTTATTACACTGAACTAATCTCTTTTAAATAAAGGTCTTTTTACCCTTTGGTCACCTAAAGTCTAATCCTGATCTACAGTGAAAGATAGTATTTTGTTTTGATGGTTGATTACTTTCCCCAGAAAGTACTTATTAACACCAAATAGACCAATTTTGTTATTCTTAGTGAAAAATACTTTTTATCTTTAAAAAGTTGTGATATTGTCTAAACATTTACAGTGAAAAATGGCAATTGCTTGCATAGGTCATGTAGAGACAGGTGGCCATAAACATAACAATAAACTTTTATAGATCTTTTAAAATGAATACTTAAAAAATCATCAGAAATGCATTAGAAACTAGCTGTAAAGAAGAATGGGTCACTTTTGTATCAGGATTTTTAAGGCTTTAAATTTTATTGTTATTGATAAAACACATAAAAAAGAAACTCGTTATGTTATTGGTGAAAAAATAAGCTAAACAGAAATTTATATGAGTATTTACTTGGTCCAAAATTTTCATTCATTTATATGTATGTAAACCAGAGCTTAAAATAAATGTATACATGTTGTATCATAATTTACATAGAACGGGGGAGTAATGTGGCTTTACAAAACATCTGGAGAAAAGGTGTCTTTGTATGTGGGACACCCACACGAACACTTGTCTGCTACCTGACCTTGGAGGAGTAGCTTCCTATCTCTAGGAGTCTCATTTTGCATCCTTCCTTTGATGATTCTGTCTAAACTATAAAATCTGCAGTAAACATTGTCTCTAACATAACAGTTCAGCCTCTCCTTTTGGCTCCTGTTTAAAACAAAAGCATCTCCTTTTGCATTCAGTGAAGAGTGCAACCCTTGGCAGACTATATTGGGTGTGCATGTCTACCAGATCAACCTATTGATCCTGGAGGGTAATAGCTTTGAAAAAGAGTTGTGGCCTATAGTAGTTATCCACTTAAACATAATTTTCACTGCAAAGCTATAGCTAAGAATGCTAAGAAGTAGTCCTTGGATATATAAATATCTTGGGAATACCAAGTAGTGAAAAAGCATGTAGCTTACAGATATTCCTTATGGGGACAAAAAGGGCAGATGATGGTTTTTACTCCCTTTTAACACTACAATTTTACATATATTTGTCATAACAGAATGGAATAAAGGTTTGTAATTTCAGCACTGTTCTTGAATTTTCCTTACTAAGATAGCAGGTGAGATATCAATCATACTACCACTGTATCAAAAGGAAATATCCAAATTTAATTCTTCTAGGCAGACCTGGCATATCCAGCTTTTTATAATCATCAAATAATTGAGTGAAATTACAAAAATAGATCTGATTATATGATAATAAAAATAATCCCTAGACCAAGCTATGTTTCATTCATGAAGGTTTTTGGAACAGATCTATGAAGACTAAGATTCAGTATTTGCATTTTTTGTGCCATTTTGTATGTATGTGTTTCCACATATATATAGTGTACATAGGTTTTATTTAATCAATATATTTTACTAATTTAATACATGTGTTATAATTCTTATATTTATGATTTATATAAATGTTAATGTTTTATTAAAAATGTATAAAATTCATCTATTTTTCTAAATACAAATAGAAATCTAAACCCACCCAAAAATCTCAAATAATTCACACTAAATTTTCACCAGTCTTCAGCTTCAGCGTAATTTTCAATGTGCTCATTTCCTTTAGAGCTCCAGTTGCTATTTAAAACCAGTGTTCATTGATTCGTTTATTTTTGAGGAAGCTATTCCTTCAGCTTTCAAGATAGTGAAGACCTTGCATTGCAATTCATCTTTGGATGCATTAAAGTACATTATCAATTTAAAAAAAATGAAACCTTTGTTATTGATTCAAAATGCGTTTATGCCAATTCTTCAGTTTTTATATATCTCGATTACATGGCAGAAATAAAACCATATTTACTTATTCTACCACCAATCCTTGTGTAGATGACATCAAAGCAGTAGAATCCTGCCTAGATGATACAGGATATAATTTTGTCAACATCTGCATTATTTTTTTAAATATTCCATTGATTCCACAGTCTATAGAAAAAAAAAAAAAGATATTTTTTGTGCTTGTTTTAACATATATAAATATATACATATATATAGTGGCATATATATACGTACAATTTTTGTAGCACTAGTCACCTTTTGAAATCTTTGACATAGATCTTAGTTAGGTAATTGCATTCTGATCAGACCTCTGCTAATCCCGGCTAAGCAAATGACATATTTGAATTAGCTCAAAACAGTTCCTAAAACAAGGCTGGATATTTGACTAAAGTGTTAGGTCTCAATGAATAATCACTTCTGAAAGTGTTCCTGGATTCAGACTAAACTAGCTGACCACTTTATAAAACGCAGGAGGCTTCTATCTCAAATTGAAGGATATTATTATAAATTTCTCTATCAGTTTCCCCCTCGGTTATGGGGGAAATTTTCTATAGTAGTACTGAAACTCAATTTGTGAATTGCTGTCAAATGCCAATTAAATGACTCTCGTAAAACAAGTAGTACTTATCATAATAACAAATTATTACTATCTTTAAAACTTCACATGCTTGCTTTCAATGACTTCTGTAATGTGTATTTCTCATTCTATTTAGTTCATCTTAAGAAAATTAAGGAAAAAATATCAGCTTAATTCTATAAATATTAAATTACAAATGCCATTAGGTGAAGTCCATAATAACAGGAAAATAGTTGAGGGAGAGAATGGAGAAGATGAAATACAGATACAAGATTACATTTAATCTTAAAGAGTAAGAGCATTAACAAATTTGAAACAGCTGATCTTTAAGAACAGCACGTTTACCTTTCCTACTTGTATTGTACTATATGGTTTCTTTGTAAAAGAGGTGAAAAGGATTAATTGCACTGGTTGTAACACCTTAGTTCTGAAACCTGTGAGCCTTTGTTAGGTACCTGTTGCAACAGTAGTCCAAGGTAGCTGCTACTGTTTCAGTGTTNTAAAAAAAAAAAAAAAAAAAAAGAAATGGGTTCAGGTGCTAAACCAGAATGCTTGTAAGACTTGATGTTGTACAGTAGTTATTTAGGTTTTAGGCAAATACAGAAGACACCATGCAGTTTTTACAAGGAGATGGAGGTATAATAATAATTTAGTCTACAAGATGTGAAGAGACAGCTTGCTGGAATACATCCACTGCTGAATCTCCATCAGACACTCTAGTGCAGAAAAAGGATTTGTCAAGGAATTATCAGCCCAAAGTAGCAATAAATCTGTATGTTGTCTGCATAACAATGATATTTAAAACCATTTTAGGTATTAATGTCAATCAGTGTAACCACAGATAGAAAAAAAGAATCTTACAACTAAAATTTTAAGGTGGATGTGAGGAGGAATTCACACAAATCCTGTTAGTCATAATAAGCACGATTTTTGTGCTTATCTACTGCGCTTTATATACCAGGTTAATTTGTTTTGTAGTACAGAGAGATTTGCAGAGTGGAGATGTACCAACAGTTTCAGAATTAGACCTACTGCCCAGGCACAGGTGATATTTAGGGGAAAATAATTATAGTCTGGGCCTAGTGCATCTGTGCAATACAGTTAATCTGTATAGGTGGGGTGTATCCTACACATCTGAAATATTTGCAGTGACTTTACATGACATATATAGTGAGTTCAACACATGTGTGCAGTCATTTTATGTAGAACATGTATAGTGGTCACTCATCCTGAAATGTAATAGGTCTACTGGAGAAGAAAAATAATTATTCAACCTGATGAAACAGAATTACCATCCTGGTAATGTCTGGAATGTGCTGGAATGTCAACAGCACATTCCTGAGAACTTTGTGATCCTTTTGGTTATTCAAATACTGAAGATAAAATAAGACATTTTTGGTGATGAGAACATGATTTCTTGGTAAACCTCAGGGAACCTCTGATTTCCTTCAGGGAATCAATTCATAAAATCCTGTACAGATTACTTTTTTATACAAGAGTAACTCCCTGGTTAGGACTTCTAACATTTGTACCTAAAACCAGGCTACATTTAAAGGAAAAAAATAGAGGGTATTTTCGGTAATATTTGTGACTGATGCTATCAATACCATATTATTCTAGTTAATGGATCTCATCACTAATATCTTGTTACAGCACTTTTTTTTTTTTTTCAAATGAGAATAAATGGCTATTCCAGAATCTACAATATAGTTATAATTAACTTGCACTTGAGGATTGGACCAAATTCTATGATGATATATCATATCTGTCTTACAGAATCACAGAATCACAGAATGGTCATAGATGGACGGGACCTCTGGAGATCATGTAGTCCAACCCCCCTGCCAGAGCA
>RSEF01000001.1:21496571-21515870 GCA_003993805.1 Himantopus leucocephalus | reverse complement strand
ATACATTCCAGTTGCTCTCTCACATAAAGAGCTTTGGGCATTGTAGAACAGACAGAACAAGCATAAGGTCTTCATGATAATATTATAGTTATCAGTTGACTATATGATACAAGTATGTACAAAATTCTGTATTGGATTCCATAATGGAAGAGCTTGTCTAGTTTAATCCTGTCTCTTACCAAAACAGCAGTGTAGGAATGCACTGTGTCCCACACAGGGCACAACTGAAGAAAAACACAACCTCAATGAGCCCAAAGACCTCTTTTCAGTTATAATTAAAGCTTTTTTCAGATTTCCCTTTTAGAGCTGGGGGGTAGGGGTGAGAGGGGAAAGGTACATAAGAAGCTNAGAGGGGAAAGGTACATAAAAAGCAGCATAAGCCTGTGTTTAGAAAAATACTTTGAAATATTAACAGATAATTAACATCCCAACTATTACAGTTCTCTGAGCACTGGTAGTATACAATCAAATTCTTTCAAGGTGCTCCAATATTAAATGTGAGGGAAGTTATGTGGAAAGTGATTCACTCATTTGCCTTCTAGCACACAAAAAATTTTCAATAAGAGTGGAAGGGGAATACTGAAGCATATAAAAATAATGGTAGATGAAATAAACAAGAGTTGAATAATTCCTGATCCAACACAGATTAAATATTTATCTTGCTAAAATCAATAGAAATTTTAGCAATAATGCAGAAGTGGCCAGGACTTTATCCCCAAATTCTATAAGGGAATTAAGTGGTACCAAAACCAACATGTTTTTTTTCCCCAGAACTATGCATTTAAATAGAAAAAAAAAAGAAAAAAAAAGGCAGAAAAGATCACTAAGACATTATTCTGTAACCATTCTTCCTTTCTAAATTGATGCATATGCTGTTGTGAAATTTTATATTTATAGACATTAAATTATACAAATATATTCACACACAGAGAAGCAACTGATGAACATAAAATGATAGGTCTCAAAATGGTGTAACATATATAATAATTTTTTCTGTTTAGTCTATCAGATTATGAGATATATTTACCTGTCTAACATAGATAGATAATTTGCCNATTCACACACAGAGAAGCAACTGATGAACATAAAATGATAGGTCCCAAAATGGTGTAACATATATAATATTTTTTTATGTTTGGACTTGTGGCCAAACAGGGTTTAGTCTATCAGATTATGACATATATTTACCTGTCTAACATAGATAGATAATCTGCTGACAAATCTTAGTCTACTCATTTGCTTCTTGGAGTAACATTTTTATAAACCGTATGTATTATCCTTTCTAGTTTTTCCCCTTATTAGAGTATCAGAGAACTCTTTTAGTATACTGTTTAGTTTTCTTTTCTCCAAATATAGCAACAAATAATAAAAATGTTATCCTAAGAAATGTAGATATCGGCAAGTGAAAGATTGCTAAAATAACTGGATCAAATAAACCTGCTTTTCGTTGTTCTTTCTCTAGCTAGTTCATTACTGGGCTTTATTTCTTAGAGCAATGCAAACTATATAAAGTTGCTATTGTCTGGCTGCAGGAGCTACTGTTAGTCAAAAGGCCTAAAACATCATTGCTCAAGTGAACTATGATTGTTAAGAAAGTCTTAACCAATTTCCCATGCTTTGCCTTTGGCAATAAATACAGCGATATATTTTTCAGATCTCTGACTTCTCCTCAGCTTTCTACCCAAAAGCTTTGAAGCTATTGTAATACATGGAGGAGAGACACAACTTTAATGACATTAGTTTTTCTGTGTGGAAAAAGATTCATTATACTCACATCAGAAAAATAAAACACTTGTTAATTTCTTTAAAACCTGCTTTGCAAGGGAAAATGAAATTGTTAAATGCATTTAACCAGGACAAAGTGATTTACTCAAACATTATTTATTTTAATTTGTCCTTCAATCTCATTTAGTACATGTATTGCCTATGGCTGCAATCAGAGCTGCTTAGAATCCCTTGAACCAGATTAAAGATCAAAATCCTTCTTAGTGCCAGCTTATTGCATAGCAAATACAAACCCAATGCAATCAGCAAGCTTAAAACAAGACTCAGACGTTAGTTAGCAAAGCCAGCGGAGATCAAGAAAAAAATGCAGAAAACAAGGTGACCCACAACAGAATATCAAAGGCTCTTTTGTGTTTTTCAGCTCTGGCTAAAACCATGAAGTCATTCATGTGTATGTAGAAATATCCCCAAAAGATGTAGTTTCTTCTCTGGAAATTTAAACCTACTTCTAGTTTATAATTCCAAATGTTGGACCTATTTTCAAAAGTATTCATACATAACTTCTTCTGTATGCTTTGCACACGTGTATCAAAGCATTCTCTACCAATTTATCACAAGCAGAAGAAATAGCTCATTTCTTCTTTACGTTTTTGTCATGAAATAGAGGTTCAAGACAAATAGCAACAGCTCAGAATTATCGTGGTTCTGGGATTCTTTAATGACCAGGAAATTTCCTGTTCAGCACTGTGCTACAGGTAACGTCTTACTATTTTGTCAGGACTTCGTAAGATTAGTTGAAAAATTGTTGTTTTAGAAGACTTTGAGATTGCCTTGCACAGTTTCTGTCACAATGTAAAATATGTTACTTACCTACTTATTTATTATATTTAAAAAACCCCAAACAACTCCAAACACCACAAACTAAAAATTATCACAAACTAAGTTCCATCCTAACGTATACTTGTGATGTTCTTTGCCTTCTTGGAAGCTAATAGAAAACAGAATTCAGCCTTTTTTCCCCATTAATTCACAAGTTCTCAAACAGATTGTTCTACAAAACTGCTAATAACCCTGTCCAGAACTTATTCTTTATTACATGCTTAGGAAGGAGGCCTCAGATTTTTGGAGAAAGAAGTTACTGAGTGTACACCTCCCAGGTCAGCACCTTATGAGGAAGGGGGTTCTGTCCTGCAGTAGATACACATTTGCTCATGCAACAAGAGTTTATCTATTGGATAATGTGAACCAAGACAACGTGCATGTTCCGTCAAGTGAAGGGACATGTGCCTATCAAATGAAAAAGAATGCATTTAACCAGTGGATGAATGCACATCCAGTCATGCAGGTGTGCAAACAGCTTTGGAGCATGACTTACATTCCTACAGAGTGCCAACACCTGATGAGAGATGGTGTATTTTTTAACATCCCTTAGCACCTCTGAAAACAAAAAGAATTGCATAAGTGTATGCATGTATATTTGTTGATTTGTTTCTGTTTTGAAATTAATTAAAAAAACCCCCAAACAGTTCAAGAACAAAACAAAGTTACTTTTGCAAATTAGCCCCATATGCATAAATACTTGCATAGCATAGGATTAGTATAATTAAAGGTGAAATTTTTAAAGGAAATTTATATTCAGTTACCACCGAAAACTAGTGATAACTTTGCCTGTTAAAAACTACATCCTACTGGTATTATACATTTGTGCAGATCTAGGTAATGTTAAAACAGGCTCATCTGTACAGACATAAAAAGAAGAGATTCTGTTTACTACAGCATAGCAATAAATGAAGTCCCTGCCACATCTTTTGATTTCTAAAAATAATTTCTGTCCTTTTACTACACCTGTAGAATGTTTAAGTTAATCATCTCAGATTACAGACATTTTAGTTAAGTTGTGCCTCAAAATTTTAATTTTTTCCATGCTTGCATTAACTGAATTTTTCCTTCACAAACTTAAGGAAATGCACCAACATATTTTAATAAGATTTCACTGTATTGTACTCTCTTTTTAAAAACAGAGTAATGTAACTTACAGGAGGTGTGAGCTTCAGGCTATGGTACAATGCAGTATTCTGTGTGCAAACTGAAAGGATAAAGAGACTATAGACTGGATTCTTGAATATTTACTTTTTTATTTGAAATTATGGATAAGGCCGCAACAATAGTACAGTAACTATATATATTTTTTCAAAAAATAAACAGAAACAAAACCAAACCCATCACCAACAAAAAATGCCTCAACACCTATGCTTCACCAATAGAGAGGTTCCACTGTTGTGCCTATTCTGGGAGCTAACTCTTGTTCTATCAATATTTCTGTCAGGAACATTGATGAAATCTCTTTCAGAGAGATCAAAATCCAACTGTACACTGTGTTCTGAACCCAAATAATGACTTTGGCACTGTGAAGCACGATGCTGCGGTACCAAAAGTCTTGGTTTGGGGAGAAGGATTCACAATGCTGGTCGGTAAGTTGCAACAAATGGTGAGATCTATCTTTCTAACACTGGTATTCACAGCAGTTGATGCTCAAAATGCTTCTAACAGGATGTCCACTAGAATGGATTTTGACACTAACACAAGGGTAGAGAAAAACATCTTTACAAAATAGGATCCAAAGGCTGCAGTCATTTCCTTCATGTAGAGGCTTAAGTCATACATTTGGATGAATTTAGTTAGTTCCCTGGTTTTGCTTCTTCCACAGCCATGCAAAGGGGACAGGCTAGTGTCAAATTTTTTCTCAAGAGGTTAAAGATTGACATTTGCTACTTGAGTTCTTGTTCCAGCTTGGTCTGCAGGGTTTGAGTCTGTATCTGCCATACTCCAAAAGAATACTCTTTGCTGGCTGCAGAATATTCCATTTTCTCTGCAGTATTAAAGACGTTGCTGTGTATGTAAAACTGCATAAGAACATAAAAGTCTTAACACTGGGAGCAGAGGAAGTGAAAACAGTGTGTTTTGGATGCTCTTTGTTACAGCACTCAGGTGAGAGGAGATAGTCCAGACCCTCAGAAATACTTTCTTAATATCCAGTGATTTCTTAATATTATGTGCATAAATGCATACATAGTCAAGCAGGAAAGGGACCTAAATCTGCAAATTTTTCAAACAGCTTTTTCAACTTCTTTTAAAAGGCGTATATTTATCAGTACAAAGAAATTCCCATTACAATGACTGATTTTCTAGAGTAGCAAATTCAAGATCAATTCAGCTTCCAAGGTACTCGCTCTACTTTTGTAGTTACTCAGAGATTTGAGTTCAACAGGTAATGTGAATTTCTGGTACTCTTGTGTATTTTGTATTATTACTTAATGCTACAGAGTCTAATGCAGATGCAATGACATGATTTGATGCAATCATTATATGATTTTTTTAATGTTAATTTAAAACTCCCTAGAAGTTAGTAAAGGGGAGAACCATTCTTTAGCTTTGTTAACTCTCCTGCAGATTTTTACATCCGTGTGTTCATGAAATATCTCTTATTTTTTAGGTATCAAAATACCTTTAAGGTTGTTATGCTTTCTGCTTTACATTGACTGCAACCTCTCCAGCAGGGATATAACTGATCTGGAAACTATGTAGTTCAGCTACTAAGAGCTGCAAGAAAAGTTTATACACAGTGGGTGAAGTGTCCTTGGAATAAAGCCAATAGGCAACACTCTCATTTGCTTCACTCAGGCAAAAGCAACAGCTAATGAGTTATTTTGCACATCCAGTACACATGTAAGTATGAAAGAATATAAGTGTACATAGCATCTCTGTCTTAGTAAACGTTGGACCTAATAAAGATCAATATGTTAAGCTGTCTTTATTAAACAACAGATGCATCTATCCTAGATCTGGAAGTTTTATTATACAGTAACTACAAACATTTGGTGCATTTCTCATATATTTATCTATACATATATATGACTTGCAGTATCTGCTACACCTATCAAACCTGCCTGATAGAACTACTTCAATTTGTTGGGCAATAAATAGTGATACAGGAGGATCTTGGATAAGAAAGAAATTATGACAAATAAAGGAAGGTAACTATTAGCTTTACTTTGTATCATATGCTGATGATAAAAAAAGAATACAATTTAAAAAATAATAGATCAGCTGTTTTAAAATAGTGAAAGATGGAAAAATGTGTATACACTGAGATCTTTCATTGTAAAAAAGGTAAATATGTTCAAATTAAATTAGTTGTCTTTTCAATCCAAAGCTAGAATCCAGAACATATACTATCATAAAAATATTAAAAATACATATTTGCTAAAATAATAACAACACTGTTTTAAACACAAACAAAACAAGGGTGAAATATTTGCTACCTAAATCTCACCAGCAGTGGGTGTCTGATACTTAGGTATAAGACAGCAACCCACTTTGAGTGCTTATAGGGTTTTCTGGACCATTGGATAAGCCTAAAGTTTCCTCAATGGCTGAGGAAACATAGCCTCACATAGATGTTCAGAATTGTCTTTTCTGAGTAGGTATTTGCCCCTGAGAACTGTATTCTGATCCAGGTTTAGGTAGCCAGCATACCTTCTTTCCTCAGAAGATGTTTGAAGAGTTAATGGGAGCAGTACAAGAGGTAAGAGGTAGAGTGGTGGTGAAAGTAGTCCTGTCATGATCATAGCAGTTTGGTTGTTAGAGCTCTCACTGGGCAATGAGGCGCCTTGGTATAGCAATTTTAATGTTATTTTCTTCAGCTACTCTCAGTCAACCAGTCTGGGATTAAAAAAAATTAACAGTTGTAATCATTAGTAATCATGAAAAATATTGTTTCTGAGATATTTATCTAATTAAAATTGTACTTTTTATTCATATCCCTTAACTGGTAACTGTAGTAATGTGGATGTTTTTTTACAAATTTTTTTTCAAGGACCCCTTGAACTAATCCTGTGACTAGGGCACAACAACGCACATAAATTGCTGCCACAGTCCACACAAAGTAGGAAATAAATCTATAATTCATGAAAAGTTTAAGATGAATCACAGATGTACTCCTTAGATAGTCCATGAAGAGTTACTGGAAATATATGCTCAGTTCTAGCTGTGTAGGATACTACATAACTGCAGTGGACCTCAACTTGCGTCAAAAGGAATTTGTGCATGAGCAACTATAGAACTGAATTTATAAACTGTTTAGCTATGCATCCTAATATACTTTAATCTGTAAGATGAATTTTCTCTTTCATGAAGGCAGATTTTTTATTTAGGTTACTGAGCTTCCTTTAGGCTTTTCTGTGCTGCTCAGCATCTTACAGAAGATTTACAGCAACCTATAGAAGCAAGCATTGCACCAGGAAAAGGAATTATGAACAAGAATGTTGTGTCTTTAAATTTTGAAGAAAACAAAGCTTTTCAACCTAAAAGAGAAGTTTAAGGAACAGGACTGTTTCATTGTTCTACTAGCGTTCATTTATTCAGTATTTGTAGAAAGCAATTTTTTTGTCATGGGAAATTTTCTGCATTTCCATAACTAGATTAGCCACTATGTAAAATTAAAAGAAATGACATAGCTATTGTAATAAATGTTTTCTTTCTTTCTGCAGAAAAAGAAAGGATTGTTAGCGTATTTACACTTTTTTTTTATTTTATAACTATCTTTTAAACTTTTGTATGTTCTAAATGTTCTATTCACAGCGGGTCCATGTTTCTCTACACTTTATGACTCATTATCCTTCCATGTGAATTCATTTAGCAGATTTCTAAAACGGCCAAGGCAACAAGCTTTGTTCTTGCATAGATCTTCACAGGAATAGAGATGGCAAACAAAGCAGCAGAAGAGACACGTAGGGAGTGGATAGTGTGTTTTAGCGTTTCAGGGAGGATCGTGGACTTCCACAAACACATACACAGAAATGATTTCAGCAAGCCTTTGATGTCTGAGTGGGGTCAGTGTGATTATTGTCTTAGAAAGTCTGACTGTTTAACTTTCACATCAAATGCAAATTACACATCCCCTTATTCTTGCAAAATGGAAGGACTTTAGCTTTATAATTGCTTAAAGCTTGTAGATTTTGCAATCAGGATGATAGTCTTTACCTAAGAGCATGCAAGTGGCTTCTGAGTAAAAAGCTAATTTAAAGACTTTTCAAGTGTCCAAGGAATGCAAACTTTCAAGCAAAAGACAAAGTTAGTTGGAAACAAAAGGCTGTATAAGAAATGTGGGATTTTTGCATCCCACTGACCTATTTTTGCTGTCAAGTAATTTGAATAAGTTCATAAATCTAGTCCTATTTTTTGCCAGCATTGTGAAAGAGTTTTGATTAAAGAGCTTTACTAAGAATGGTTTTGGATTAAAATATGATTGCACTTATTAAGACTCTTTTTAATACTTGATTTTCTCAAATGATGTGGAGGAAATTTTCATGTCAATGCTATTACTGAAAAAGGATTTTCAGAATGGAAAAAGAAGTTATTATAACAGAAATTTATCAATCCCACAGAGTACTATAACTGTACAACGTTGGGATCTTACTGGAACAAGTCATTAGTTTCTAGGGGAGGCTATTAAAACCTGAGTTGCTAATATGAGAGATGTTGTAATCACACATGGTAAAAAGGAGAAGATAGAATAGCCTATGGCAGAAGGTCCTTGGTTCTTAGATTTGAACTCTTTTAAAACATAGCCCATTACTTTAACAAATCGAATAAACCTTGCCAGAGGATGCGGGTTGTCTTTAGAATTAGCTTCATAGCAGTAAGATGTACTTGTAAAGCATACTGTCATCTAGTGATAATACCTTACTAGACTTAAGAGTTGTGGTCCTGTAGTGTAGGTGGTTATGTTGTTTAAATGAAATAGGACTACTGATTTGAAGTTCTACTGAACACAGGTGGATGTGGTTTTTGAAGAAATGTCATGTAGCCAGCATTTTTTTTTCTCAAAAAATTAAAACAGTGTCATTCAAACTTTAACCAAAATTCCCATTAACCTCAAGCTCTCTGTTTACATTTTACAATTTATCTGGAAAGAGGTGGACAGCGGAATCTCTTGAACCACAGGTATAACTGAATTTTAACATTTATGTTGCTGCTACTTCACCTGTTAACCTGTGGCAGTCACAGAGATTTTAAGGTTGAAAAATCTTGAGATTATCTGGGTCAAACTTTGTCATATTAGAATATTATGTGGATATTACTGAACAAATAATGCAGTGTGGATATAAAAAGACTTCATTTGAATTAAAATATATCTTCTCAACAGGTGTTCATTCTCCTTTATAAATGTCAAAAGATGATGAATCCACACCTTCCTTGGGTACATTATTCCAGTGGTTAATCACCTTTGCAGTTACAAAAGGTGTGCTGACTCCCAATTTGAATTAAAATGAACCATGAAATAAAAAAATCTGGCTAACATTTCTTTTGTTTTTTACTCTTTTTTTTAGTCTTCTAAAAAAAGAGTATGCAAGTGTATTTGCCTTCCTTTATTACTGGAAACAGAACTATTTCTGCTATATTGCCATTATGGGAATTGATCTCCTACATGGTTTTAAAAAATTTCAAGTTGCTATTGTTGTTATATAAAGTTTGTTTAAAAATCTGACCCGAAATAATTAGTTCAAGGTCATCCTGGAAACCTGTATTGTAGTCAGTGACTGCACACAAGCTTTTCAATATTCTGATTAGCCCGCAAGTCACAAAATAAGATTTTCCGCTGGTTTCTTCATTCCTTTTCTAGTTGATAATTCAATCATTTTTTGATCTTTGATTTACAGCAAATGTTTCTCAAGTTAGATTACATATATACACTGATTACTTTGGACTAAGTTTTTCAATTACCTATAGATTGCTTGAAATCACAAGAGCAACCCTGATATTCCACTAATGTCATGAAGCAATACAGTTATGACACATAGGAGTTAATGAATAAGCAAAAGGACCGAATTAATTAAGGGAAAAAACCTTCCCCCCCAAAACCTTTTTCTTGCTTTCAGCCCTGTTCCAAGTTCTCATTTGTTCCCATGAAAATATCTTTATAAAACTAATGGCAAAGTTATTAAAAAAAATGTACGACATGGAAGTGTTATTTACAGACAATAGTTTTCATTTTTTTTTATTTATTTTGAAAGCGTGATAATAAATTTTACATATAAATAATGTATGATACAGATATGAAAAAAACTGCAATAGCAGAAGAATGCAATAATCAAGAAAACAGGTTAAGAAGATTATCACATTTGTCCCGTTCCTCATTTGAATATATAGATATTTTTAAGTCCTTACCCAAGCAAAAATTCCAATGCACATTTTATCTAAGTAAAGCCTGGAGGAGAAGGACAAGAATTAATATTGTGGAGACAAGCATTTTCTATCATCATATCTGAGCCAATGGAAAATCCCAGGTAATTTCAGTATAATCTGTATCACCTTGGTTGTGGATAACAGGAGAAAGCTCATTATAGGGTAGTATTTTATAAGGACAGAAAGGAAAAATGTTTACTCTGCGGATGCATCAGAAGGAAAAGACTGTTTAACCCTGCACTTCAGCAACACTGAAAGATGTTTTGGTGTTGTATTCTAGTCCAGAGTTTGCTACGAGTGAGGAAAGAAAACCCAGTAAGGATATGTTTGATGTTGTGTGCTATGGCTAGAATTTTGAAATGATCAGTAGAACTGATAGTTATGCATTTCAATGTCTAAGCTTCATTGTGATTAGAAAATTCTAGTTAACACTGAATCATTACATCATCATTTCAGAATTATTTCCTTATATTATATTAAAATGCAAGCTAGGAAAAACAAGATATAATCAAGGATGGAATAAAGATATTCGTTATTGTTCTTTTTAGATTGTTTTTTCTTAGTGCCATAAGAAATGTAGAATTCTTATTAAATATTCCTCAATACAACAACCATTTCATTAAGTTTAGATGTAAGAAAATTATGAGATGTATCTTCCCAGAGGACTTTGTTTCTCTAGAACACATTTAATTTTCTAGAAGCTTTTCTATAAATGTTTATTTTTATTTATTCACACTACAAGTCTCATAATTAGTTAATGAAAATAAATTTGTTTCAATTTTTCCAAAATTTTTTCATCACCAAGCTTCACGATAAAAATGCACGTAGACACCTAAATTTAAATGGGAATTTTGGAGTCTAAGTAGAAGCTAGGACCTTCAATAATCTTGGATTCCCCTGTATTTGAAAAATCCTAAACAGTATCCTAAAACATCTTTAAAACCTAGATCCTAAAACTGTGAATTACCAAGAGGTCAAGCAGTTTTAGTAGTTAAGTTAATGGTTACTTTTTGAATGATGGGAAAAGCCTCAAACCTATGCGCAGTCAGTTTAGTGTAAAGCTTCATTTAAACAGCTGTGTAGAGAGAGGTGTTTTGCTTCCTTATAAAATTAAGAGAATTTTAAATAAATTAGTATGTTATCCACATGTGTATTTTATGCAAGACTATATACATGTATACGTAGCCATAGGCACACATGCATATACCTACATGCAGGCACAATGAATGACTTTCTAACCTACCAAAGATTTGGGTTCTTCATTGCAGTTCTTGGTTTCGGCGGCAAGGTAAGTCAGAAGACCAAGCTACCACCCTCTTCCTCATTCATTTACCCTTTTCCTCATTCATTGAAGGTGCCATTATTTTTTTTTTCCTGTTGAACACAATTTCCTTGATCTTTGCCATGATTGTTGCAGTAATCACCTGTAAACTTGAAAGAATGGATGGCTTCTGTTAGGGTGTGTTGATTGGCACAGCGGCAATGTATTTTTGTAGCATGGTCTTATGGTCTTCAACTTCTTGTCGTATTATTTACCGAGGCATTAAGGTATGCTTTTTCTGTTTCCCAGAATGAGGAACCAGAAGTGATCTTCATACTTGTTCTGTGCAGCTGTGCCACTAGATTGGTGAGTGTAATAAAAGTTATGAAAGTTGGTGGTACAAACTGTATCACTAATTGCAACCTTTGGAACACCAGTGTTTTCATTTATTTAAAAGAAAAGAACGTTGAAAGAATGCAGAACTATAAATACAAAAAGACCAATTGATTTATTACGCCTTATGTGCTGTTGACATTTGTCATGTGGTAAGAAAGAAAGAATATTTAGTGAAGTTTTATTTGTCTCCCTGGTTCTCATTACTTTAGCTAACATCTAGAAAGAAAAAAAGCCAAATCTTAACGATCCAACAGTGCTCTCTGGTGGCGTAAAACAAAGGTATTTTACCCTCTGTTAAAAATTCACAAAAGTCCAGTACACAAGTCCTTGAAGACAGATAAGTGACAGGAATTCTCAACATGTTCCCTAGTGATAAGAAAAATAGAGCAATAAACAACTTTAAAACCACCAAGGCATGAAATGTGAAACCGGGCTTAGTAAAAGTAATATAAATAAATATATTAAAAAATAATATTTCTTGTCCAGCAGATGTTTTAGACTCTTAATGTTCACAAAGAACAAATTCCTTCATCATGCAATACCTATCCAAAAAATGAGAGAAATATACTGCACACTATTATATTTTACCACAAAATAATTTTGAACTTTAAGAAATAGCTTCTCCACTTCTTGGTTTAATTTGTATTCTCTTTAAATGCTGAGGGGGGAAAGAAAAACATCTTAGCAAAAGGAAATATTTCGTAGAGGTGAAAGAACAATTATAAACCAGGGTCATTAAGCTGTTGAGTTCAAAACAATTTCCTTTGCTGTTTTCACACAAAGACCCTCTCTTGGATTTTGATTATGTAGAAATACTTTGAATACAAGTAGATAAATAACCCACAGTAGAAATACCCTGAATATAAGTCAATAAATAACCCACACACCACTGGGATCCTTCACTTTTTGTCCAGTAAGTAGATGAGGACATTGCACATCTTAGGCAGTATTGGTTTTAATTTTTTGCTTTTGAGGGGCTTGTGTGCAGTTTGTGTAAGTCAGAACTTGTTCAACTTAACACAGTCTCCCAACTGTGTTAAATGTAGATAAATGTCTAATTCTTTCCTTTCAGAAAAGGCTAAATATAGGTCTTGTTCCCCTAACCACACTATCAAAGTGAAAAAATGATATTTTCCTATGAAACTGTCTTTACAATTATGGGTAGATTCTATCCGTACCAAATTAGCGGTTTCTGAGGTCATCCTATATTCTACTCCTTCAATTTTCTTGAGGTGTTTTGTGTGGTTTTATTCTGTGCCTTNCTTTTTTTTTCCTTTTTTTTTTTTTTTTTTTAATATCCCTTGAAGCCATGGAGACATAGCATATTATGTAGCAACACAGTAAGAAATAAAGGAAAGGACTGAAGAGAAACTTTTACATGGAATATAGCCAAAAATCCCCGATTGCAAAGTTATTTACTATCCGCACAAATTTCTGATAAGTAGTTTGGCTGAGATGGAAGTACAAAAAATGCTTCCAGCGCCTTCTGAGATCAGAGTTATTCTGAAGTTATTCTGTATGGCTCAAAACGGATATGTTTAGCCCCAATACTGATACATTAGAAATATTTTTATTGATGCTATTGAAGTGTTGAAATGTATGGAGAAAGTGTTGATCAGATAAAGAGAACAGACCTAAGAAGTTGTTATGGTGTTCGTAAGAATAATGCATTCTGCATATGTCAAGATGGGACTTTCAAGAGTTTCTAGAGCTACAGGAGGAAAAGGTGCATGCCAGGAACTTTCTCTGCAAGGAACAAAGAAGAATGTATATGAAGTCAGTCTCCATTTTGTACTAAGTATATCTCAGGTGAAATAACAAAATAGATATAGGGAAAGGATAAACTTTTACTGTACATCTGATTTTGAATTACAGAAAAAAATGTTTGCAAGACTAAAGTAAACATGAACTGAATTCCATTTTATTTTTCTGCAGTATTTGCTATCTCAAAAGGATTCAAGGCACACTTTTGTTTCAGTGAACTTTAGATTGTACCATAGAACCCAAAAAAGCCTCTTGAAAACCTCTGGAAAACTAATAAAGGCATAAGTAGATCTCTGAAAGTAACTGGAATTTAAGAAGACAAGATCTTCAGATTCAAGGCTTAGAGTCAAAGGAAAGAATGACACAAATTAAGTTTTCTTTAAAAATGTATTCAAACCTATAAGTCACATTCCTTTATTGTCTCTTCATATCAAATCTGAAATTTTTCACTGATTTCAGACTATTGACTTTTGCTGTAGGTGAGGAGTAGATGAATGAAATCCCGGAGAAGAATAATGAAATTGCACTGTCATACAGTCTTTCTTGAGCTAGTCTTAAAAAAAGAAAAGAAGTAAATTTTTCATTGTTTTTAATTTTACATAGACATAAAAAGTATTCTGACTATGCACTTAGTTCTTCATTCTTTTATTGCTGTGCAGGGATAGATTTCCATAAGATGCATAGGATAAATTCCGTATTTGGCTTTCTGCTTCAGTGAGAGGTGACAACAAACAGGGGACTGACTTGGCTAAACATAGATGTCTGCTGGCATAGGGGTTGTCCAGGGATAGCCTATCTGGTTTGTCCTTTTCTGTCATCCAGAAAAGTGTGGGTTTCATGTAAACACCATTTATGCCAGCCCTGATCTGATGCCCTTGGGTATCCCAGGGCATGTCAGTTTCTCCAGTGGTTGTGTTTAGCCAACTGACTCAAGTCTTATTATTGTACAGACAGTGACTTCAGGGAGGAGAAGTTACCACATGATGTAGGAAAGAAACAGAGAAGTAATATTTTCTTTTGAAAGCTTTTCTCATCTTACATTTTGTATCAAAACATACTAATTGCCTCTCTGAAAAGACAGACGAAGGAAGACCTCTCCAAAAAGTTTTGTGGGGAGGATGGAGTAGTATTGTTGGTTTTACTTATAGGGAGTATTACAGCATCAGAGTCAAATAAAGCTGAATCACTAAATTAGGTACAGATGTTTCCAGTAAAAGCCATGCAAGTACCTCTTTCTCAGAACTAGCAGCATGCCTGCAACAAGGCATTTGCCAGTCATTGGTCATAAGGCTGAGTGAAGTCAATGACAGTCACAGTAAAGGACTAGAGTCTGTGAAAAGTAAATGTTTTAAAAAGGGAAATTGGTTGAATACTTAGGACTATCTTACCTATGTTTGCCTCTATTATTTAGAGTTGTGTTTTCAGTGTTTTAAGACCATGCCCTTCCTGGAACTCAGTTATACTAGGGGAGGAATAATCTGAAGGGGAAAATTCTGCTTCAGAAAGACATCAGGGAATATTTAATTTTGAAGACATGTTCGTTTGTTTGGTTGGTTGGTTTTTGGTGTTTTTTTTTGGGGTGTGGTAAAACTTGTGATATGCAGATAAAGAACCAAAGGGGAAGCAGAAACAGGAGAGAGAGCTTAGAGAGAGTGTTCTTTAACTAGTGTTTGTCATGCATGTTATTAATACATAGTATAAAATCTCAGTGGAAAAGTAAATGTGTTACGGAGACTCTGAATTGGACAATATCTATGTAAAGTAAATACTTCTTATGATACATGATTCATAAAATATTGTAGCAGTCTTGAAAATAATGTATCATTCCTCCCTCATCCCCTGATAAAACAGAATTCTTAATTTACAATGAATCAGCCCTAAGGCCAAGTGCTGAATGTTTCATTTACATTAAAAAGGTTTGGGAAAAAGATCAACACAAGAGATAAAGAAAAGACAGGAGAGAGGAGGTGGAAACAACAAAGTGAATCAGAGTGGATATATTTGGGATAAGATATGTAAATGATTGAAATTTAATTCTTACTGGAAAGAAAAAACAGTCAAGCAAGAATATAAATGCGTAAAAACAAGAGTGTCAATTTTGAAGAAATGAAAGAGTATAAATTAAAAAGCATCTTTCCAAGGTACCTTCATAAAGGTAAGGCAATTGCTAGAGAGATTGTCAATCTCCAGTTTGTTTATCATTTTATACCTTTCTCAGTTTGTTTCCTACTTTATAATCAATATCTCAATCTCTGATTTGAAAAAAAAAACATCAAACCCTTAAACTAATCTGATGCTAAAATGGAAAACAGGCAAAACTGTCAGTTTTTGCCTACCACCCTTTCCTTAAGTATCAAATACAGTTAAAATACAGTTCATGAAGGTTACCTTTTTAAGAAGCCTGTGTCTTATGACAAAATTATGTTGCTCCGTGTCTGTGTTTGGGAGCTGATATACCAAACTAAGTGGATCCCCAGCTGGACTTTTACCAGTTGTGAGATTATGAAAAGACACAAGATGCTGGTGTTGATACTTTCCAAGGCTACAACAAGCTTCAGAATATGTTATTTATTTATGAAGACTGCTGACAAGTTGAGCTTTTTCTCAAACCAATGGTAGGTGTCAATACAGAAAAAAGAGTTTCCTAAGTGTACCCCTGTATGATTGCATAGCATTCTAGAAGAAAAGAACCCTGCAGCCCCCAAATTAATCTACAGGAATTGTTAATATGACCATTTTACCTAATATAAGTGGTTTGACCTTAAGGTGGTGGTAGAATAACTTGTAGTAACGAGCATGCAATGAACAGTAAGATTTATTTTTTTTAAAGAAAAAAACCCCACATATCACTAATTTATTATTTGGTTTTACAAAGAAGAAAGCTGGACAAGAAATTGTGGTGGGTTAGTTTTAGCTTGTTGCCAGACCCTCTCCCAGCCACTGTCTTATTCCCCCTCTTTGACACCACAGGGGGAGAAAATAAGATGGAAAACTCTTGGGTTGAGATAAAGATCATGTACCAATTACTGCCATAGACGAAACTTGGGGAAGATTAATTGAATTTGTTGCCAATTAAAAATAGAGTAGGATGGTAAGAAACAAAGACAAAACTAAAAATACACCTATCCAACCGTTTTTCTGAGGCTCTTCACTCCTTTATTCTTGATTTTTCTCCCTCCTCCCCTTCCTGGAGAGGCGCAAGGTGGATGGAAAACGGGGTTTGTGATGAGTTCATAACACTGTCTCTGTGCTCTTTCGTCCTCAGTGTTGACCTGCTCCAGCATGGAGTCCCTCCCATGGGATACAGTCCTTCACAAACTGCTCCAGCATGGGTCCTCTCCATGAGGTACAGTTATTCAGGAACGGACTGCTCCAGCATGGTTCTCCCATAGGCTGCAGTCCCTGCCAGGAAACCTGCTCCTGTGTGGGCACTACAGGGGCTGAAGCCTCTTTCAGGGCATCTCTACCTGCTGCAGCTTAGGGTCCTCCACAGGCTGCAGTGTGAATATCTGCTCCACCATGGACCTCAATGGGCTGCAGAGGGACAATCTGTGTCACCACATTCCTCTGCATAGGCTGCTGCTCTGGTACCTGGAGCACCTCCTCTCCCTCCTCCTTCTCTGATCTTCGTGTCTGCAGGTTTGTTTTACTCACATTTTTCTCACTCTTCTCTCATAGCTGCTGTGCAGGGTTTTTTTACCCTTAAATACATTATCACGGAGGGGCCACTGTCTTTGCTGACGGGCTTATCTGTGTCCTGCAGTGGGTCTGTTTGGAGCTGGCTGGAACTGACTGTGTCTGGTGTGGGGCAGCCCCTGTCTTCTGCTCATGGTGACCACCCCTGCAGCCCCCTCACTACCAACACCTGGACAGGGACACCCAATACAGAAATCTTAATCAGGCATTAGACATACACATTTTTTAAAGTCATTGATTCACATGTACTTCTGACTGCTGGATGTTTTGATAGAGGTAATCAACAAACTGACCAGAGGAGGAACTTCATGGAATTTTTTACTCAGGAATAAGGAAGAACTGGTCAGGGATGTGAAGACCAATGGCAGCTTTAGCAGCTGCAATCATGAACCAGTAGAGTTTAAAATCTGTAGTCTAGCAACAAAGACAAAGAATAGGATTAAAATTGAGAACTTCAAGAAAGGAGATCTGAGCTTGTTCGGTGTTCTGCTTGGCAGTTTCCCAAGTGATACAGACCTAAAAGAGTCCAGAAGGTGTAGTTTGGTCTTCAGCCTTCTCAAAGCACAGAATGGTCCATTTCAATGTGCAAATTGTTGGGGAGAGGTAGCAGAAGGCAACATGACTAAACAAAGTATTTCTGACTAAACTCAGATGCAGAAAGGAAAAGCACAGAAAGTAGGGGCAGGTATGGGTTATCTGGATAAATACAGAAACATTGTTTGAGTGGAAAAGACTCAAGCAGTGAATCAGTGAAGGAAAGAAATGTTACCCACAGCAGAGAAAGACAGGGGCTATGTAAGTAAATTGGACATACAGAAGTCAATGAGATCACATGGCATGTTTCTAAGGTTTCTGAAGGAGATGGCAAATATCATTGTAAGCCTGCTGTCTACCAGTGTTGGAAGGTCATGGTGATCAAGGGAGGTTCCTGATGAGTGCAAAAAAAAAGGGCAAATCCAACTTGAAGAAGGGCAAGAATGAGGATCCAGGTAGCTTCCAGCTGGGCAGCTTCATTTCAGTCCCTGTGAGGATTATGGAGCAAATGTTCTTGGATGCCAGGACCAGGCACATGGTGATTGAGAAGGTGGTTGGGAAGAGCCAGAACAAATTTACTGAGGCAAGATAAAAGTTGTTTAAGAAAAATGTAGCCAACAGGTGAAGGGAAGTGATTCTTCCCCTTTATTTGGTACTTTTAAGGTCATATCAAGAGTACTGTGTCCAATTTTGTGCTCTCTATTATAAGAAAGACATTGACTGGAGTTCAGTTGAGAGCCACCAATATGGTTAGGAGTTCAGTGTACATGATGAACAGGTAGAGGCTCAGAGAACTGACTTATCTCAGTCTTAAGAAGAGAAGGCTAAGGGAAAATCTTTTTGCTGTCTTGAACACTTAACCAGACTTTTCTTGGAGGTGCAATGACAGGAAAAAATGCAAAAATACAAGTTGCAAAAGGGAAATTCCAACCATAGAAAAAGCAAAAGAAGTCACAATAAGGGTGGTCAAACAATGGAACAGATTGCCAAGCAAAGCTGTTGAATCTCCATCCTTGCAGAGATTTAAACCTTGACTGGACCTGAGCAACCTGATCTAAGCAACCAGGTCCTGCTGTAAGAGTTTAGATTAGATGATCTCCAGAGTTTCCCACAAACTTAAATCTGTGGTTTTATTATGAAACTGAATTCAAAAGATAATTTGCAGGCTATATGAGATAGATCACTGTTTCTTACAGTATTGTTATTAGATTGAATTTGCAGGAACATAGACACAGTCCTTGAAAAGCAGAAGTTATTGTTTTGTATCTTAGAACTTGGATAATTAGATGAATTTTGGCTAAATTATTGAACTTTGTAATTCATAATAGACAATTTTAAACTCTGCTTAGTGTTAAGGGCCAAAAGAATTTGTGTTAGCTTCTAGATTAGTGTGGCTGTATGAATCAGACACATAATCATATTTGTGTATAGAGAAGGATAGAAAACCTTAAAAATTTCTTTTTCATCAGGTAGAACTTCACGTAAATGTCATAAATTTTATGTGACACAAATAGAACATGTTGATTGGGTTTTGCTTTTTTAATAGGATTGTCCTTTTTCATAAGACACTGGAAATTAATGGAAATTTGTACATCATATCATCATATTAAACATATTTAGTGCATTTTAAGCTAAGATAAATCTATTAGATATGTCTATCAACATTCTTCAAGGGA
>RSEF01000001.1:21470138-21496471 GCA_003993805.1 Himantopus leucocephalus | reverse complement strand
AAAAAAGAAAAAAAAAGGGTGGGAGGGAGGGTGGGTGGAGAAGAAAGAGATAAAATACGGGAGACCAGTGCTTAATTCCCTGCAGTATATTAGCCAGATGAATAATACAGAGTTGGTTCACCCATGTGACCAAACTAGCAGGATATACCAAAACATGGAACTCTTTGAAAGGGCTGTTAAGAACGCTGATGCCTACAGTTGACAGCCAAAGCTTGGTAACAATCCGGCGTGGTAAGCAAGAGTATTGAATCTATCAAGTAGTACGGGGATAATCCCTCATTAATATTAACAATCTCATTCATAGGATTCTGAGAAAGGAAATAAGAGACCTTCATTTGATGTTTATAGAATACATGGAATATTGTAAAACTAAATTATTAATGGAACCGTTTTGCATTTGCTGCAGCTCTGCATGGTTTTTAAGCAAATACTGTACCATTTTATGTGAACAACAGTATTCAATGACTGTCTTTTGGAAATACTCAATCCGATTTAGCAATAAAGTGCAATAGGTCCCCTGGAATCTGTTACTTAATTCAGGAAATATTTAGTGGTCTATTCAGGATTTTGCTTGACATTTGGAAACCATATTAGAAGATCACTTGCTGGTAAATTGAACTAGTACTTCATGTCTTTTGATAGTGTCTAAGTTATTTGATAGCCTGTGACATCTTCGTATCATGAAGTAGTACTGTGAACCACTCTGCATTTAATTAAAAACAAAGTAACAAACAAATATTTGTGACTGTTTTTTTCATAATGAACCAATACTGCACAGGGTTCAAATTTATGTACCACAATATGTATTTACCTGTAACATCAATAGAACTTTACTCCTATACAGTCTATCAGACTATAGTTTTGGGTGCCACAATTTAAGAAGGATGTGAAAGTCCTTGAATACGCCTAGAGGAGGGCAACAAAGCTGGGGAAAAGGCTGGAAGGAATGTCCTATGAGGAGTTGCTGAGGAATCAGGGCTTGTCTAATTTGGAGAAAAGGAAGCTGAGGGGTAACCTCATTGCTCTCTACAGATTCTTGAGGAGGGAAAGCGGAGAGGCAGGTGCTGATCTCTTCTCCCTGGTATCCAGTGATAGGACATGTGGGAATGGCTCAAAACTGTGCCAGGGGAGTTTTAGACTGGACTTTAGGAAGCATTGCTTTACCAAGAGGATAGTCAAACACGGGAACAATGTTCCTAGAGAGGTGGTCAATTCCCCAAGCCTCTCAGTGTTTAAGAGGCATTTGGACGGTGCCCTTAATAACATGGTTTAACTTGGTCAGCCCTGAATTGGTCAGGCAGTTGGACTAGATGATCTTTGTAGGTCCCTTCCAATGGAAATAATTCATTCCATTCCATTCCATTCCATTCCATTCCATTCCATTCTATTCTATTCTATTCTCTACCTTTCACCAAGTATTTCACAAACATTTTTTCAGCAAGCTCTGTCAGAAGACAGGAGAATGATCCAATCATTTTGGGATCGTTTTTGATACTAAGGGTTGTTTTTTCCTTCTGTCAAAAAGACATTGGTGGCCCCAATAGATTCTTCTTGCCCATTTTAGACATTACATCACATGATTTCCTCCTTTTTCTCTGATCTTGCTACTACTTGGTCTATTTGCCTACAAATGCATTCAACCATGATCTATTGATTATGTGTATCTACAAGTGGAGTTACAAAGTCTTCTCTCAAGGCAAATTAATTCTATTCTTTCAGAATCATCGTTTTGACCTTGACATTACCCTAAGAATACCAAAATGTTCTTAGTTACAGTGGCTTGTACCAAAATGAAACTCTCTTTTTATCAAGGTGTGCTTTTTACTAGAGAACTATGCTGCGTATAAATATTTTCTTGAAATCAAATGGTAATCTGGGTACGGAACAGTTGTCAGGTCAAACTCTTAAATCCACGCAGTGTTTTTCTAAAAGCCGAACTACAGAATTCAATGGGTTAAAACTGGTGCAAAGCCACAAAAGTGCAAAGGGACTTGAAACAGTGTTCAGGCCAAATGAGCACAGGTGATAGCACAGGCATTTTTATGATATCTAAGTCTTTCCTGATTTTATATATAAAATTTATCATAACAAGCACAAAGGTAACTGATGGCTTAACATCAAGATAGGCTGGGCAGTTTTGATAATTATAAAAACAAATGACAAAGGTCACATGACTGGTGACCTTTGTATTAGCAACTTCATAGTACAATATAATCTTTATGTACCAATACGAGAGTTGAAATATTTTCTTGGCCACAAAAGGCAACATGGATAGCAGGAGGTATTTACATATAGAACACTATTCTTAACCCTTGGGTGAAGTAAATTCTTTAGTAAGGTCTTTCTGCTATATCCTTTTTGGTTCATTTTATTGTAATTCTTGAATCCTGGTAGCTACAAAACACATTTAGTTCAACCAGTTCATCGAATTACTTATTTTTCATTAATTTTTAAAATCAACATTGATTAGGTGAAATTTGTAAATTGTTAGAAGATAGAAAAATGTCACAATGGTACAGTGCAGTTATGACATGCTGAAAGCATTAAATATAGACAAGTTACAACACTCAGTAGTCTCGGGACCCTAAAAATTTAATAAGCTTTAGCTGCAGGCAAGAATCTAGAAGCTGCAGGGACAGAGGAGGAGGAAGGTCTAATCTATTGGCAGCATGTATTTTGTTGGAAAAACTAATGTATCATCACAACCCTTTTTTCTGTTTTATTACTGAAAGTTCTCACAAATTGTCATCTAGTGCATATATCTATGCAATTACCTATTGCTCTTTTTACCTATTTTGCAAAAGTAGTAGGCAAAACCATATACTTCAAAAAATCTTATTTCAGTGTTTCAGAAATATTAAGGCTCTGCATATTTATTCTTTTATATTCTGAACATAATCCTCTGTTCCCAATAAACCTTCTATGACCATGAGATTGATCTTCATGAACAGGATCTTTTTTAATAAATATCCTGTAGGAAGAAGCTATGTTCACGATATAAATATTGAAACAATATGTTGTTAAAAGAAAATGATCAGTTCAGTCTTACAGTAGTCGTGGTTAACAGTCAATGCATAAACAAAAGTCACAACATAGTATTGGGTTTTAGCTATTTATTTGTATTTACTCTCCAACATTATTCTCCAGTCCTGCTGCAGAAGGAATGGTTTCAGAGCACATGTACTGAAGACTAATACACTTACAGTACATGTGTTTTCTTTCCTACCACACCAGATATTTCTGGAGTTGCAGGCCACAAAAATGGTGTTCTTCATGTTTCCAGCCAACCTGGAATTTACTTTAACTGAATCTGAAAGAGTCTGAGTCTTTGTTACTAAACACATTTCTGAAAAAGAGCTGCGGCATATTTTATCACTATTGCATTATGATGTTGTGATGTCAGGATTTAGGTGGTGCACTGTCAGTGAAGTATTCAGCTTTAAAAGATATTAGAAAAATCCCATTATAAGAGTCACTCATTCTAGAAATACTCCACTCACATGAGGCTAAGCTACATGAGGTTAATAGACTTCCCCCTCCATTTAAATGGTCTGCAGAAGTACAGCTTTTCCTTGTTTAATTTATCTAAAATTCTCTCTTGGCTAGAGAACACCTTTGTCTAGAGACACAAAGAAAACCAGCCAAAACAAAACAAAAAATCTTTTATATGATTGTGTGAGACGAGACAGGCAGGATGCAGGAACAATCACAAAACCACAAATGAAAGGCAAAGAATAAATTTAATCCTGATACCTCGTGGACCAGGGGATCTCCAAAGCAGCACCTGGGCAGAGGCATGCAAGCAGGGGACACAAGCACCATGGAGCAAGACAGTCCTTATTAGCAAGAGAGTCCTTGTTTGTGAGAGAGTGAGAGCTCAGACTTGCTGTTCTCGCTGGTATTTCAAGGGTTCAAGCAGGCATAGTTTTTCACTGTGCTTTGATCTCCTTCAACAGCAGGGCAGGAACCTCAGTCATGCTCGATAATGTGCCCTTGAGTCCATCACAGGCCAACATTATCTAAGTGCGAATGTTCTACTTGTCAAACACATAAGACTAAAACATAAGACTAAACACCAATTAGTCAATGTGTGTGTTTTCCAGCACCCCACATGCAAGTCATCTGAGCATGTTTACAGTCCTCCTCGCCGATCTTCCATTACTTTCCCAGAACGATTACCTTATTATGGGGAACAGCTTTAACGCGTTCTGTTAATGGTACCTTTTCATTTGCAAATATAGAGTTAAATTTCAAACACACTGGTACATAACTGTGCATATTTATTTTTTTCACTCCTGGATCAAGTGACATGCACTTTAAATTTGATGGAAAGCAATGGTAAAATCAAGTTGCCTATATGGAAACCTCTCAGTTCAGATGTGAAATGCAAAAACTTTAACAGTATGCACTCCAATGTCCCAGTGACAGAGAGATTAAAACCAAAAAAGGGCTGTAGAGTAGAGAACATTGTTTTTTAAATGTGTAAATGTGTAGTGCGTTGACCCCAGACAATACCCACCCAGCCTCTTGCTCACTCCCTTCTCCACAGGACAGGGATAAAAAAAAAGGAAGATGAGAAGCGAATTCATTCACTACTTCCCATCAGCAGGTAGATGTCTGGCCACTTCCTGGAAAGCAGGGCCATGCATAATGACTGCTTGGGAAGACAAATGCCATAATCAGTAACATCTCCCACTCCTCTTTCTTTCCCTCAGCATTTATTCCTGAGCACAGCATCTTATGGTATGGAATATCCTTTTGGACAGTTTGGGTCAGCTGTCCTGGGTACGATCTTCTTGCCTATCCTCAGATTACTCACTGAGGGGGTGGGCAGGAAGAAGGAGGAAGAACGAGGGGGAAGAGAATAACTTCATACTGTGTCTTTCATACCTTGTTCAGCAATAGCCAAAACACTGGTGTATTATTGACAGTGTTTTAGCCACAGATGCAAAGAACAGAATGATACGGGCTGCTAAGAAGAAAGTTAGCTTCATCCCAGCCAGACCCAGTATGAAATTATATCTTCCAAAAATGATCAAGACAGGTTGAGATTTATAGAGAAATTTTGCTTGGGATTTTCATTAGTTGCCATTAGTGTTAGTGCTACAATTTTAAGAATAATTTTATTATTTATATTTAAGAAACAATTCTTAAAATTCAGTATTTGAGGGTAAAAGTCCTTCTTAAAATCAAACCTTTAAAAATGTTTACAGCTGAGCAAACAAATATGAGATACTTAAAAATATTCATAATTTTTTTGGCATAAACACATATACTGCTGAATGTATTGCATCTGGGGTTTACACAGAGCAAGTATCAACATTGTCTCTTACGCAGTACTTTATGCAGTTAGGTTAACAATTATAAAATGGCTCATTAAAATTCATAAATATATTTACAAATGAAGAACAGGCTTTTGATCTTCCAACCATTGCAAATATTATCTACAAAAGAAGCTGAAACACCAGACCTACAAGGAAATTCAAAATATGCAAAGGTCTTATCAGAAGATACAGACATTATCTTTCCTGCAGCTGTCAAATCAGTAAAGTAAAATTACAGCAATTTTCAAAATAAATGAAAATTCTCACTTTATGCTTAGGATCATGCTAGGAGAGCAATAGAGAGAAAAGATGGTATAATAGTTTTAATACAGCTGGGAAGAAGAAAAGTATAGTCAATGTGATGTTGTCTTGGTTGAAGTATAAGATGAAATACTACTGCTAAGCTATCAGTCTAACCCCAAGTTTGTACTGACAGAGAAAACTATCCTTCCAGACTACAGGTGCATAATGTTAATATTTATATTTTAATATATTTTTCACGAGATTCATCACCAAGTACATAGCACTCATTATCTATGGGTACTATAATCAATTTATGAATACTTCCTGTTGGGAAACTTGACCTAAACAGAAACAAAACACTTGCTACCTTATAAACATCAGTCAAAAGACTGACCAGTCACACTAAATTGCACTATCACAGGATAGATCTGCTTCAAGAGGTAAAATTATTAATCCCTGTCACAGAGAAGCAGTGTTACATCACTCCTGAGCTTATGGAGAGGGACCGTGGAAGGGCAATACCTTAGTCACCAGATAGAAAGATGTACAATCACCAGAGAACAAGGTTTTTGCCCTTTCTTGTTAAGGTCTATTCCCAAACTCTGCTGCTTCTCTAGCGCTGCTTAGAAAGTCACCAAATTTGGAGTAAAATGGATTTCCAGTACTGTAAGTCCTAGAGATCTGATTTCTCCACTGTATCTGCTTTTTGTTTGATTTTTTATACTTCAGAACATACAGACAAAAGATGCAATGATCCATGAGATGTAAATTCTATGGTGTTACAAAAAATTGCAAAAAAGTAACATTTCCAATAGCAGAATCCTAACTTCTTTCAGACTTAATGGCTCACAGCAAATGATGGACCATCAAATGTAAATGACCTTAAATCGGATTAACAGAAAAATGTTTTTTTACATTAAGTTCATATTTCAACAAAAAAGTTTAAACTAAATATGAAAACATCTAGGAAAATCTTATAGATGTAATGTGAGTTATTTCTAGCTCAGCCGAAGAAACAATCCAGGAAAAACATCAGGATAAGAAAATCCAGCAGTACAGACTGGATATGTACATAATCAGAAAGTAGCTTTCAGACTGTATCTGACATATTAAAAGTGAATTTATGGTCAGACAACACAGGCTCACTCATTCTACCACTGGGAAGAAAAAGCTCCAACATCAAGCCATGCACTAATATTCCTTTTCTTTGTATTATAGCAAGTTTTGAACTGAGTACATATTAAGGAAAAAAATCTAATTAAAACCGTGTTTGCAACCGCATCTAGTCTATCTGTGATTACAGAAGAAAGGCTAATTATCACTGTATGATTCAACAGTAGATGGTATTGATCAAAAGCGTTATTGACATCACTGACTATGTTGAGCTGGAAATTAAAGTTTTTCCTTATTCCTGTCCCCAGACAGTGAGTGAAGACCCTCTTAAAATATCAGGAAGATTATGAATCTACGAGTTTCCTATTGCCAAAGATTTTTCTTAAGCCTTGTCTTTCCTGTTACAGCTTTACTTCCTTACCATCAGAAAGAGGTGGTTTGAAGGAAGTATCATAGGACAGAGTGTAAAAGTCACTTTGATCCAACTCCCACCTAGGACTAGATTACCTGGTTTAGAAAGGTTGCTAGTGGTATTTTTTGCTATTTTAGAAAGGTTGTTAGTGGTATTTTTTACCTTCACTCTCCTTACAATTTATGTGGGACATGTTTGTGCCGCTCTGTTTCACCCTTTGGTGTTTGGTACTGATCCTCCACTAGAAAATCAATATTGTAGGGAAAATCCCTGCAATTTACTCTTGCAGTGGGACAACAGCAAAACCTAAGAATGACAGTACTGAAGAATTACGTATATCTCTACCTGATAAATAGGAAGAGTAATATACACTCTTCTAAGAATGAACTTGGCATAGCTTCAGAAATCAATGAAGTATACCTTTCCAAAATGTGTAAAGAATAATTTTCCACATGTGGCCTGTATTAAATTCATTTCTTGTATTCAGATAACAACTGCTATAACAAACTTCTTTAAAAAAACCCCTGCACCTATGATTATCCCTTGTGATGATAACATACCAAAATGTGGGTGAAAAACGTGTCAGTTAAATCATTAAGCAAGACAAGTCCATATGAAACAAATTTTTCTCTGTTGGGTGTAAAAAATGGTTTTTAAATGAGTGAGTGGAATTTATGTAAATGTATCAACTTCTACAATACCCAAATGCTGTATAACTCATTAGGAAGTTGTCACAGTAAAAATTTTGTTGCCTGCCTTTTCTAGGGAATAGCAGGAAACATATCACTTTGTTTTGTGAGGATTCATAATGCTTCTAGTTTCTTTATTGCAAAATATTTCCGTGCTCCAGTTGTAATTTGTAGGAAAGGTTCTGGAAAATGAACTTTTTTGAGTATCAGTACAAGTATTTGACAGCCATTTTACAATAGAAGTATTTTCATGGATAACTTGAAAAAGGTGATATTTAGTTTCTCACAACAATTTTTTCTTTGCACAATATGATGATACGACAAAGCATTTGTGAACCACTTGTGAACAGCATATTTTCAGATTTTAAGAGAATTAAATTAGTATCAGGTGATTTAAGTAATGAATTGGGCAGAAGCAGGAGTAAATGATGAATAAAGAAAACTTTAGACACCCATTGAATGAAGTCATGAATTTGCAGACATTCTTCAAAAATAGTTTGTATGAGTAATTTTAAAGTGGTTATCTCTAAGAGTTACATTTCTTAATTATTTATTTATTAAATTGTAAAGGTAGATACACATTTATTAAATAAATGGTTATATCTAAAATAACTTACCCTTATCTCCCATACAAAATGTAGACACATAATAATAACGTTCCTGAGAACAGTCCTCCAGCTAATCTTGATTCATTGTGCCACTTTATGCATGGGTAGTAGAACTGGGACCATTTTATCTTTTCCTAAATGTCTTTTGAAGTTTATGGTCATTGAAAAATCCATGCAAATAAATTGGTGAAGTAAATGATATATGCAGATCTCATACAGAGTATCAAAGCATTACGGTGGCTTAAATCCCTCTAGAAGCAACAAGAGACAGGATGAAAGAGTTTTCTAACAACTGTCTAAGGTATATTTTCCCATTCAGATGAATGAGTTCTTAAAAATAGAAAAGAATATTGTAAGATCTATTTATAGCAGCTCTAATACTTTATGTTAAGGGATGTTAGGAGTGAGGCTGCCTCCAGCAGTGCCAGCCCAGTACTCCCTCCTGCCAGCCCCTGGAGCCCAGCCCCGTTCCCCAGGGACCCGGGGTCTCTGCCCAGGCTGAGGGACACAGCTGCCACTTTCCTGTTTGCAGGTTCAACCAGCGATGAAGTTCATCACGTATCCCAGAGGCAGACAGACACACACAGACACACACATGCAACACTGACGCAGCCAGTCACACAGGCTGCCACAGACGAGGCTCTGCCTTCAACAGCACCTGGATACAGAACTCACATAAAACCCAAGCACAGACAGGCAAGTCCCGTCCTCTTGGGCTAGCAGAGACAGGAGGTCACTAGTGCAACACACACACAACACTCTCCAGGTTCACAAGCACATGTACATTCATGGATCCCCTGAGTACCAGCACAGCCCCTCTGTCTGCCTGGCACCCCTGCCTGCATCTTGGCCACTTTACCTATCCCACAGGTCCCCTACTCACCCACTGGTCCAGCTCGGTGCTTGCTGCACATGTGCAGGACTCGCACACTTGTCCAACGGGCCACTTGTCCAACAGGCCATCCACAGTCGTGGATCCCCTGGTACTGTCATGGATCCTCCACACACCCGGTACCTCTTCCCCAACCTGAGGCCCCCCTACTCACTCCCTGGTCCAGCTTGAGGTTTGCCAGCGAATGCACACTCACACCCCACGCACGCCAGGACTGGGGAAGGTAAAGATGTTCAGAGGAGCCCCAGCAGCTGGCACGCAGCACATAGGCTGCATCCTGAGGTCCCACTCCCGCTGCCACCACTGAGCTCCTCAATCACACCATCCCCCCCTGTAGCTGGTTTTTGGCACTTGCACTGTTCCCACCCCATGGCTGGAGGTTAAAGACCTCCACTTGCTCCAGCAGCTGACACGGAGACCCCACTCACTCCCGTAGCTGACCAGGGGGGAACAGGCCAGGGGAACCCACACCCCTGGTCTGACTCCAGTACCTGGCAGCAGCTTCCACTCACACACGCAGAGGTCTCACAAGTAGCTAGCACTTAGTCCTTGCAGCACACAGACAAATGTGACAGAGAGTGAGATTATGCTGAGAGATAGTTAAGAAAAGGTTTAAGAAGATACAAAAAGATAGGATAAACTGTGGTGATCAGACACAGGGCTCAGCCAGGCAAGTGTACTGACTGGCTCCATTTTACATGCAACTGGACACTTTTATACCCTTTTCTGTGTTCTCCCCTTCATTCCTCTCTGTTTTGCTTCCTCTGCGTGTTCCCTCATCACAGTCCCACTGATCCCCTCAAACGTCCTGTTCTCTCAGGTTTGCATGCTTACCATGTACAAAGTCCTGGTTTGCCTGCAGTTTCATGACAGCCCATTAATTAGTGCAACTGACCAGGTGTGTTTCTTGTCTTTGCCTCCATATTGTTTGTCAGGTTTGCGTCTCTGTATATTTTGTCTATGGCTTCCCTTTTTTCCTTAGTATCCCATTTGACAAGGTCCTTGATCAGATAATAACAGTGAAATAAATATTTCTGTGTTCCACCTACTCTTATTAGCTAATGGTTTTGACCATGTTTGATTCTCATTATGGCCTAGTCAGGTTTGTGTCTCTGTATGATCTTGTTTATGGCTTTCTGCTTTTCTGATTATCTCCTTTTGCACTGTAAAGGCCCTTAACTAGCCACCCTTAAAGGAGCAGATGATCTCGCCTTTCACATATCCTTCTTAAACTTTAATACTGGTACCGTATTTTACTAATCTCCTCTTAGCATATTTCATCCTAATGATCTTTCTGCAGGTATAGTTCAAATGTAAGAAATTCATAATTTTTGTACAACTTTTTTCTCCCCTTCAGATAATTTTTGAGTATTAATAATAATAGCATAACTAAAACTTGATTACTTTTTGATTACTTTATTTCTTTCTTGTTAGTAAATGCATTCCTTCATGCATTCCTGCCATCCCTTCTTCTGAAATTTGAATGGATTTTATTCACTAGAAATTTGTTCCAGTTTCAGCCTTGGAGAGATATGGGTCAAAGGGCTTGACATACCACTTAACTAAAAATCTCCTCCAGTTTAACTGTGGACTGTACAGTACTCAATTACTTTTACTTCTCTCTCAGAAATAAATTTTAAAAAGGCTTCCATGCCAAATCAATGATAGTGATCACAATTATTTGTTACACTTTATATTCAATGCCATCCTAAATTAGATACAGTACATTAAAATATTAACACTAAAGTTAAATACAAGATTCATTCTTCTACTTGCATTTCTAATCAAATATACAAGTTGTCTTTGCTGGCTTGTCATTACATTTGGGCATGAGTGTGTTGCTTCACCGGCCAGCCACTGTATTTTATCTGTGAAGGTCTCTACAGGATGTGACATTAGATTCCCAAGCTGAAAAATGTCAGACTTTAAGAAAAGGAGACAGGAGTTTCATAAATTAAGATGTCACATATTTTTATTATAAATTGTTACAGTGATATTGTATGGTTTCTGGAAGGAAAACAAAAGCAAACAAAATTCTAACATTTTCCTCTTATTATTTGATTAATCTTTCTGGGTGAATTTTATCTTATTTTCTCATATTAAAACCAAAAGAATGAATTGAAATGTTCTCAAGTATTTAATAATGGTGTCAACAGCTGTCAATGATGTTCGAGTGGGAAAGAGAAATCTTCTCTCTTTTTGGAACTCAATAGTTCTCAAAGGAATACAAATATTAGTCCAAGAAATGGTTTTCCATAGAAATAAAAATAAATGTAGCCTGAAGTATTAAGAAGACTTCCTACCTTTGGGAAAGTAACTCAGAAAAAACAAGCCTTTTGTCTAGGTGCTTAAATTCACGGGCAGAATCCCTTCTGCTTTAATACTGAATTAGTTGAAAAATTGGAAATGTTTAGAATTACCATTCTAGACTAGAAGGTCTCTGCTTCCACTCCTATGTGAATACAAAGAATAGCCATATGTGTGTACTTCTACAGAAAATATTCATTAAGAACCCAAAAAGTATGTGTCCCAATGGAAAAAAAATACTCTCTGCTTCCATCTCCTGGTGGAGACACACAAGCAGAGTTTCATTTGCATAAAATTTTTATTCATAATTCCTTCAGTGACACATGGGAGTGATCATCACTATACACAAACTCATAATTAGTTGAGAATTGGAATTGCATGGAGAGAGGTGACAAGGGATTTCTTTCATGTAGCTAAAAGAACATCTGTGAGGTAAGGACTCACAGATGTTCTAGCATCCTACAAGTTATTAGTTGTCAGGCCCTGCAGACTATGTGCTGTTGAGAGGTGAAATATAGGTGTCTCCTTAAAAGAATCTACAGAGGGCAGAAGAAGAGCTAAGTGAAATCCAGTGATTTCTTTTTCCTAGTAGGAAAATAAAGCTGCATTTCACAGCTTCAGGTTTTGATTATTCATTAGCAGCAAAGAAAGCATGGAGCTTAGGTGATCAGGAAAGGTGGTGTTTGTTTGTTTGGTGTTTTTTTACGATCTAATAGAAATTCCATCATGGATCAAAAAACCTGTCCTAGGGACATTTTCTTTAGAACACTTCATTTCGAATGAGAAAATTAGTAATGCAGAATTTCAGAAAATTTGAATAGAAGCTCCACTTGCTATGAGTTTTAATACAGTATTAGCTTGAACTTGCTTGAAGCAACTGTCAGCATTTTATGGAAGAGTCACAGACTGTGCTTCCATATTATGAAATTATTTCACTGCTTTGTTCCAGTGCTCTAGTCTCCTGGTCATATCTGCAAGGATGTGATTGTGCTTCTGGGCTCTGTTCAGGAAGGAATCAAGCTCTTTACTTGGCGAAGAAGACGACCAGCTGTACACACCCATATCTACATCCAACAGACAGTATGGATAATTTTGTTTCTCCTGCTTGAAATAGTCTTCTAATAGAGGACTTACTTTTCTCCACTCAATGATGTCCTTCACCTTGGCAAATTGAATACTTTCACACTACTTCCCACAATATGCACATCCCAGTTTCAGCACAGTCTTGTAAGAAAACAATCTGGAGAGTAGCAAAAGCCTTCTCATTATTCATTTTCCTGTCTCAGATATCAGCACACAAAAGCTGGAAGAGATCAGCTACCTGTAGGGACCTTGTGTTGTCTCAAAGTTTTGTTGTCAGGAGGATTCCCAACAGTATTACAAGGAGGTCACTTGCCATATCTGCCATATGGTCAACACGCCGCAGATGGTTACTGTTACTCTCAAAATCTTGTTGTGAGCACAGGGGAACACATCCTGTATGCAGACCCAAGAATTTATTGTTAGCGCAATTAATGTTTTAACTGTGTAATCAAAATACAGCAAACATTTCTTATTAGTTCAGTTACAATGATGCTAACACTCATAGTCCAAATTATCTTACCAGTACAGAAAATTCTCCTTGAAAATGCAGTTAAAACTGTCATTGTCTAATAATATTTAGCTATTCTCTACCTTTTCTAGGGTATTGTTCTCACCCTCCCAATGTTCCTCTAGTCCTAGGTTGATGGTGCTAGCTAGTGTTCCTCAGAAAGTCTTCTTCAAAAAGAGTGCAAGGGATTTATGACAAATCATCCTTACTTCTTACTCTAGGAAGAGTATGATGTTCGTAGTGGAGAGCTTCTTCCTCCTCAGATATAAATCTGCTTTAAGTTGGGTTTGAATATTTTCTAACACAATCTGCTCCATTGCTCTTTCTTCATTGGTTACCAGCTCCACAATGCATTTGTACCTCTTTTCTCTTTGTTAGCCCTAACAGCAGATTCACCTGACTCACAGGGTTTCACTTGTTTAATGACCACTATTTAATCACTATGATATGTTTTCACAATTTCTAGTATCATTCTTTATCTGTAGTCTTCTCCATCATATTTTTTATTCTAGGGTCACAAATAGATTATTCCACACAGAATAAATACTTTTTATTACTACTTGTTAATTAATACTTCAAAGTCAGATGTTACATCAAACAACTGCACAAAGCTAAACTAATGTTAAAATAAATTTAAACAACAGTCACCTGACTGCTAGGCATTTCTATCACAGATAAAACAAGCTAAGGCCAAACAAGCAAGCCCAAACAAGTCCTAGGTCCATGCCACGTCCTTTTACTAGCAATGGTAAAACCATATTTACTTGGCAAGATTATGAGCAAATGGCCAGGTGACATTTAAAATACTGACAGTACTGAATACCAATGTCTCACTCAGCTGACAGGCTCAGCAGGGGCATCTGATGTTCTCTATCAGAAAAAGGATGAAATAGCCATCTCTCTATGGTTCAGGCAACAGGTTCCAGCCACAAGACTGACTGCAGAGCAAAATGAGATATAGTCACACAAGCGAAAGAAATAAGAGTTAATTTTACTATTTTCACGTTACTCACTATGGGTTTCTGTTCTCAAGGCCCTGCGAGCATGTTCTCCCCACTCCCATATTGGGGGTTTGGTTGCCTAGGCTCAAGGCCAAATTAGATAGAGCACATCTGGTGAATTTAAGGAGAGTTTTTGTGAAGAAAGCTAGAGGTCTTGGTGAGGTTCAGCCTGTCCCACCTTTGGGAACTGCCTGAATTACAGTTTCATCTGTGTTGCAGATTCCCTACATGGAATTTACTTGTGTTGTCATTAAGAAAGAAATACGGTGTAAGCTAGAGAGGCAAAACGCAGAAGAATTTAAAACTAATTCTTATTTAAGCATATGTGGTATGCAGTACATATTTGATCAGTCAATGTGCAGAAGCTTTAAGTCAGCCCTCGTCTGTGATATAGAAAACTGAGCTCAGTCCCTGGGACATGCAACAGTGATAGCACAGGCATTGTCAATGAATACTCAAAACCAGAGCTCGAGTGAACTTCATGAGTGCCTGGGCAGGATGCCACTTTGATATCCTTTCTCTAATTATTCACTGAAACTGGAACCTGATGTAATATATTCCACAAAGCCTCATGAACAGCTAAGGAGAATCACAATGTTAAAATGACATAACAATTAGTCTAATATGAATTAAACTATCTAGGCAGAAAGGATGATCTACATTTGAAAGAGAATAGACTTCAGGACTTGTTAATCTTCAAAATCGTCCAAGTCAACAGCAAAGCAAACTAATGACAAGAAAGAGGTGTTCTCCTTACCACTTCAGCAACAGGCTTTATTTTATAGTCATCCATCTAATAGAATTTGGTTTGAAATTCAAAAAAACCCCAAAGAAATATAAGTTTAAAAAATGTTGAAAATCACAGAAACAGACCAGCAGCATCTAAATTTAGAAGCAGAATAAATGCGAAGAACAGCGAAGCAGAAACAGAATAGAAGTGTAGAAGAACCCTAGAAGACCAGAAAAAATGTTAAAAAATGCCAAAACTCAGAAGAGGCAATATAATACTTACAGAACAGATAACAGTATCATATATTTTTGTTGAAATGAGTGAAAACTGAGGTGGGTTGTTTTTTTTTCAGAAGTGAGGTAGTGTGTTATTAGATATCTTAATATTAAATGTCTCTGATAGGAAGTCATCACCTTTTTACTTCCTTTTTGATAGGGTTATAACATTTTGGCTACAACAGAGAAAGTCAGATCCAAGCATCTGTAGATGCTCCAGATGGATTTCAGTCAATGGTTGTGTGAGAAAATGACTTCTAAGCACGCTCCCTGCAGTTCTTTCACTCCACAGTGATGAAAGTGTCCTGACAACAGCAGGCAGGTCCCACCATGCTGTGCATGGAGAGTAATGACAGAAGGTGCCCTAAATATTCATAGTGTTTAAGGAAACACTGGTGTAAGAAGTAATTCATACTACTTCAGGCTACTCCATAATAATGAAGTAATAATGCCTTCCGAAAGTCACTTTTAGAAAACTAGTGTGAAGACCATGTGATGCCCAGAAATGTAAACAGAAAGAGAAACATTAATGGATTAAGAGGAACTAGGGACTTCAGTGTATAATGTATGTTTACTTGGCTTCAGAAAAGCACACTCTGTGGGCCAGTGTTGGCCTTACTACAACTAGAGAGAGTAACTTCATGACACCCAAACGGGCCATCTGCTGAGTTGGATAGTCTGCAAAAAATATGTTTTAGGCATAAAAACTTCCCTTCCAAGGTCTTCTCACAGTGACAGAACTGTGATGCAACCATAAGAAACCCACTTTCTCGCTACTTTCAGGAGTATAGCTTTGAACAGAAGTGAGACTTTCCATACAATTTAAATGAACTATATCAGGATCACTGATGACTCAAGAAGATAACAGTGCTGCACACACACCTGATTGATGTTTAAAAATAGTTGTCCTTTTTAAATGAAGCAGGAAATCTTTTTAAGTTTATACATTTATTTTTGTAAATGAAAACCAGACCTTAGATGTCACTATGCTAATTCCAGGAGTTAAAATTTACTCAACATCTGCCCACACTGTAGCGTGGTCTTGGTTAAAGAAAGATTATACCAAGGGGAACTTCTATGCTGTGGATTTCATTGTGTTGCCTGAACATTTGAAGCAAGTGTAAATGAAAAATCTCATGTAGTGAAAGCATTCGAGCCAGTCTAACCACACCGCCAAAGAGCTCCATGTGGCTTAATTTACCCAGCCGACCAGTCCATGCTGCAATGGTTCCAGTACTCAAGTTACCTCATAAAAATCTTGCTCGGCATTTGGAAACTACACTGCAATGTGCAAAATGCATATAACTTGAGAGGAAATGACCACTATAGATGCTAATAGGTTTTTATTTTTCAGGGTTTTTTTAGTTGCCTTAGCTGCTTGTTAGAGATTTTTTTCATATTTAATGGATAAAGTGATGAGAGCAGTGTGGGTTTCTTTGTGGACATGAGTAGAAAGGATTCACTAGCAGGTGCATACCATAAACCATCAATTGGTAGGGAGAAATCTTTTTTGCTTTTCTCATGCACTGCTTCTTACTTCTCTTTTGTTTTCATACTCGTCGTCACCTGTGACCACATGGGGGACAAAGAAGATGATATTACCCATGTAAGGGAATTTTCTTTTTCTAGGTCACCCTGTAGATTTTTTGTCACCTACAAACATCGGCAGAAAAGCTGCTGTTTAACAGTCATTGTAAATGAATTATTGTAAATCACAAAAGAGAACTCAACTCTTTATGTTTTTAGGCAAAAGTCATTGACTCTTCTTAATCATCTCTTCTTCAAATTTATTTGGATAATGATAATCTGTATGACAATAAAAGAATGAAAGTATCTTGCTTTAGTTCAGCCCCTTATTATTTGCTTTAATATGCTTAAAGGAAGTTAAGAACGTAGACCCTAAATGACAGCTAGTTATATAAAGATTTTCAGAAACAAGATAATACAGCAGCTTCAGTATACTTTACATGTGGTTTTTTCCTCTGCTAGATTTAACATTTAGCCTCTTACTCACAACAGGATTACAGTTATAATTGCTGAAACATGTCATTCCGTCTTAATTTTGTGTTTACAGGCATTGTTAGCCCAACTTTAAAACTCACAACATAGATCTTCTTCATATGAATAAAAAACATAGTCACAGAAAATTTATTGCCTTCTCTCAGATTTCACTTGTTTTTGTTATTAAAAAACATTCTTACATCAACAATTGTATATTAAGCCACCATGACATGGGAATTAAAAATGAATCACTACGAAGTGCTAGAACTGTTCATTTTAAATGGAATTAAATGAACCTCTATGATTAAGCTTTCCTTCTCTGCGTTGGTATATGAACTTGAAATAAATATATAATAACCTATTCTAATTCTGAACTTTAAAGTTGTGCCAAAGTGATTGATACAAGGCCAAAAAAGATATCAGTTGTTGCGGGTAATGTAAAAATATTAGAACACTTCAAACAAAAGGTGTTTGGCATCAGAAAAAGATTTTTATGGGTTACTGGCTTTTCAGAAAAAAAAAAAATAAGGTTTATAACTGTCAGCATTTGTTTTGATTTGTGACTTTTTGTCTAAATTTTTTTTCATAATAGTATATTTATATATTTTATTTTCACAATATTGCTGATCTTTTATTATGTAATATACAGGATATTAAAAGAAAATAAATCCCTTTAATATAATGTATGCATAAAAGCTCGTGTTGCTGGTGATTATATGGCTTATATGCAAATAAGAATAAAATGCATAGCCCAGTAAATGTAATTTTTGCCATTGCTAGTAAAAAGCTTCAGGAAGGGTCCAGCAAACTCAGGGGGTGACTGTCCAACAAACAAAAGCCTCTGGAAGGCTGAGAATGGGGAGGTCGTAGGATCATGCTCATGCTCAGCTGGGAGCAGCCACAAGGTTGTGGGCCATGTGAGGAAACAAAAATAAACCCAAGCAGATCCCAATACTGAGGAGTAGGGGATCCCCACCATGAACATCATATTTGTCTCAGGAAAGACTTCTGGATGCTGTTGACTCACCATAGTCCTTCTCTTTGAGGAAGATTCCACTGTCACCTTCAGGATGCCAAAAGACATTGGAAGGGTGAGACCCAGGAAGGGCTTTTTCATATAACAATTTGTACTAGATTTTCATGGAGGCTTTTCTGATTGGGACTGTTAGATTATTAATGCATAAACAACACCAATATTAAATTCTTAGCTCTGTATACATATGGTGTGTTTTCTTTTGTTCATTAAAAAAGATTTTGAAAGTTACAATGTATAGGTTAGCCATAATCTTGCAAAGTTGAACTCACTGGTGAAGTTAAACTTTTTTTTAATGTTCGGATACACCAAAACAGTGTTAATTGAAGGGTAGGTATCCAATAAATGTCTAGTTTCCCTTGATCACAAAATCTGCTCATCAAGTCATTTTTAGATCATATTGCCTGTGCTGGGAGCAGCACGAGTGGGGCCGTCCCACATCCCCCACGTGGGTGAGTGAAGCTGGGGGTGGCAGCAGCAGGACCCATCGCCAGTCCAGCCATCACTGAGCAGCAGCAATGCACTTCTGGCCTGAAGTTAGTCCTGGAAGGTGGAAGGACAGTTTGGGGCCAGTGGAGGACAGGCTGGAAGCAAGCAGGAACAGCAAGACTCAGTAAGGCCCAGGGCTGACCCAAAATGGGGCTCCCAGTTGAGGTGAGTCAGGGCAGTTATGGCCCAGGGGTGCTTGCTGAGAGTGTGTTAACCTAACCCTGAGTTTAAGAATATTAAATTAAATAATTATAGTTTAAAATCCATGCTATTACATTCAGGAATATACAATATTATACATCGACACTTACTAATGTCTCTATCTGATTGGGTTGATTTGAGGTTCTTGATTGAAGTGTAGCAGCATGTGCCACACACTTCTAAAAAGCAAACACAGAAATTGCTGTTTCAGTACACATTAGTCATTATATTGAATTCATTTGTTTCTAGTTCTCACAATGATTTATTTTCAGAAAAATAGACTTTGAATCCTTACGTTATTTTAATACCATTGCTCGGTTAAGTATAACTGATGAAATCAGTGGAGCTACCACTATAACAAGCAATTACTCCATGAACATTTTGTTCTTCCTTAAGAAATATTTTTATATCATTATTATCAGGTTTGAGCATCTTTGAGCCTGAACTTCAGAACTTGACTCTTCATTTATATTTTTACTCAAAATATTCAGTCAGGTTTTTTTTCTTAAGTTATCTTAACTGTTGCTAAAACTAAGCACAGATATACACTCCTTTTGAATGATTATGCTCTTGAGAGTATATTAAAACAGTTCAAGTTTATGCAAGTGATATGTATATTTTCTGTCTTGATAAGGTTGGCAAATGAGAAAAAATATTAAATATCATCTACTAAAAACATATATATATGGGAGTTCACCCACCTCACACCTCTCACTCACATGTCTTATAACAAAGATCCACTCTATCAGTTGTTTTAACCCTGGTCATCTACATTCATTATTGAGCTTCTCAACGTGAAAAACTTGTGAGTTATTTTTGAGTGCTAAGAAGTGTCTTTCCAGAAATATATGTGCTTGTAGAGCCCTGTGGCAATCCAAAAGAATTTCCTGATTCCCCAGAAAATCTTAACATGCTGTGGTTCAGGACTAAGAACTTTACTGGTGCTGCTGAAACTTTTTTTTTTTTGCACAATAATCTAGAGGATATAGTGCCTATCTAAATAAATGGGCAACATGGATTCTAGGCACTCTTTCTGCAGATTAAATCTTCACTGGCTCAGTCACAGCACTGAGAATCCCAAGTGGAAAAATTTTGATTTCTAGTGTTTTTCTGTGCTCTTAATGGAGAAGAAAAACTGTCTAACTTACTTAGGAAAAAGAATTTTCCTCTGCATATATTGGAGGTGTCTTCCTCTACTGACTATATAAAACATTTAGTCATTTTAGGGGAATAAGCTTATCCTTAAGGGTTAGACACCTAAAATTTAGTGGAAAAAGTGCAGAGATTAAAGTTTGAGTGTAATAAATTGGGTACTATCACTTGTTAGCTACCAAAATATTGTCATAATCAATATATTCCTATATGATATTTCAGTTTCCACAGACCAGCATTTTCTCAGAGCAGCTTATTCTAGGAAGAAATCACTAGCCATGTTTAAAACATAAAGTGTAAATTCATATTAATAACATGATAATATTGGTATAATAAAGAAAGAATGCCCACTGAAGAAACAAGTTCTTTAGTAAGACAAGTAGAGAGAAAAATTTAGCTTACTTATTGGTATGAAAATATAGCAAGAGAAATTAAAATAATGATGGTGGGGGAGCCAAACAGCACACATGCCACTAGTTATAGGTACCATATACAACATAAATGCAAAACTTTAAGGGTTAAGTATGAATCATCTGGGCAATTTTGTTATGAAAGGAACCACTACTTTTGAAACCCAAGTGGATGAAAATTTGCTTTTTTGGCCCTTATTTTTGCTCTTCCGGGAGCCTTGCTCATATCAAAAGGTCTCTGTAGATAAAGCACATCATACTACAATGCTTAAAGTGTATTTCCATTCAAAGATTTGATTCTCTGTAAATTATATTGTGTTGATACCATGTTTATATGACCCTTGATGCTAGCCAAGGCAATATCTGTTCAGTTTCAGTTGAAAGACAATTCTTCCAGTTAATAGTCTTGCAAAGTCACCCTGGAATTCAAGAGTTAATGTATGTGTGTTTATGTCTAATATAAAAATTGAAAATGAGGCCAGAATTTGTTTTTGAAATTAAAACTTAATGAACAGTTCTGTCAATGCTGTACAAGGCATAATAGAATTTAACTTACTCTTTCAGATTTCCATCAGGTCTTAAAAGATAATACGATGTAGATTTTTTTTTCCCCGCAAAAAAATAAGCAGCTATGACTGCAAAATGCATATATGACCCATATACTTTCAGTGAGAAACCAACACCTACGAATAATTGCTTTGTTAAACAACACTTCACATATTAACACTGTCTGGCTGCCTCTACCCATTCCTAAATATTAAAACGAATTCCTTCAAGTGGCACTCAAAAAAATGAAATGCAGTCTTAAATGGGGTGCCTGCCTTAAAGCAATTCATTAAATAAAGTGACTGTCTCCTTGAATAATATAAACCTGTAACTGTAGTATTTGGACAGCTGATTAATTGGCATGATTTTGTTTTTACCTTGCCATTTCAATTAGGTGGATAACACTGTACCACAACTTAATAAAAATTGTTCAAAAGCAACAAAGGAAGCAAATGTATCAATTTTATTTGCATAATGTTATCAGTGGGATAACTTAATGGATACAGCAAAAATCTAACTCCAACAGAAGAAAATGGGTTCATCACAGTTGTGTAAATTATTCCATCACACAAATTGTCTTTACTTGTTTGACAATTTGAGAAAGGAAGTGAATAAATTAAAATGAAAATCAATTTCTAGCTCCTTGATCACAATTTGATTTTATACTTAAATGTGTTGTAAGCAATTTATGTTAAAGAGTACGAAGGACTTGAATTGTTGCCGTTTTCTGGAAGTGAGGGTTTTACGCTAATTTCATTTATACCAATGAAGTTACAATTATGTCTTAAAAGATGGATTTAAATTATAACAATTTCCCAAGATTCAGAGGTCTGAATCTCAATTCAATCCTTTGCATACATTATGAGAACCACACTTCGTCTGTGACTGTTGGATTCACTTCACAAATGAATTCATTTGTGACTACAGGTATTTAAGAAAAATAAACCTACCAGTCAATGTTTAAAAAAGTGAAAACCTAAAGCCTTCAAAGTCTGAATTTTAGTGACCAGATAAACATGCAAAATGCTGACTACCTTTTGTTTCAGTGGCAGCTGTTAGAAGCAATGTGGGAAGATGCATGCTTCGAGCGATCCAGTGAACTCTGAAAAAAAATTACTCCTGTCTTTAATAGGCACTGGGTTCAGGTTCTTACAGAGCATTTCACAGATTTATCTCGAACATCCAGAATAAAATGAAGAACAGAACAGAGAATACAATAATAATAATTTACTGATTTTGTTCCTGTTCTTTTCATGATGGTTAGCTTTCTGTTTTCTTTTCTTTTTCAACCGAGTGTAAATATTTGTTATTAAGTTTTCTAACTATGCGATGATTGATTAAATGATAATTACATGTACAATTAATTTCTATTATGCCTGTCACTGTTTGTCTTAGAGTAATATCCATAACCACATTGCATCACAACATATAATGGATGATTCACTTTTTGTTGCTAGTATTAAAATATCAAAATTCTTTTAAATTTTGTTCTCCAAAGATGTGTTGAAAATCTGTAAATGAAATACTTACCCTATTTTGAAACTCAGCCAATTATACATGACGTTGAATGGCATCTGCTCTGCTACTCTGACTTTTCCCAGCACTGGGACATTTTTCTCTTCTACTATGACTGTTATCACTGGACAGACATAGTGATGTTGAAGTGGTGTAAACTGCGTATTTAGTGGTAGCAGAGAAGGATGAGAAGTAACTATACAGTTATACAGAACTATACAGTTCTCCTGTTTTATTCCTACTTTACAAATCTATTATCTAGTTATTGGTTACTAATAATACAAGGGCAATTGTATTAATTAATAACATTCTTTAACTTTTGGTCAGCCCTGAATAGCTCAGGCAGATGGACTAGAGGATTGTTGTATGTCCCTTCCAACTGAAATTATTCTAGTCTGGTCTAGTATATTCTAAACAATTTTGCTTATGTGGAAATCTGTTAATCTGCAGTGTTTTTTCCCTTCAAATACATCTCAGATAAGAGCAGAAGGGAACCTTGTACATGAGGTAGTTTGGGGAAGTATACTTGAAGGAACACAGCTGATAGCTCATCGCCTATTCATTTTTTTAGGATTTTGTGCTAGTATAGCAATCCATGGCTAAGGTGTAAGTCTCCATATCCCAAGTAATCAATGTTCTTCCTCAAGACACCTCAACTGTTTATAATAGGAATGCATGTTTATTCAGAGATCTAGGCAGGCTTGTGAGTTGACAGGGCCTTCATGTTCATCTCAGGTTTATAACAGAGCAGGAACATTGCTGGGTAACATCAGGTAGACAGCTTAACTATATATATACATTCTTTACATTGTTTACATTAACCATATATTAATACTTGTGCCTCGTTCTTCACATGTGCTTCTTTCCAACTTCAAAATTGTATCTTTTTAAATCGAATGGCTACTAAGGTGTGAGGTCGAATCCTCTAACTTCCTCACTGTACAGACTCATTACTCTTGAACACAAAGCTTTTATGAAAATGGTATCACAAAATAGTTACAGATATTCCATCAAATGTGACATTAAAATATAATTAAATTTCAGCTATTCCCTATTACCATTTTAAATTTTTATTTAGTCTTATTAATATATTTAACATTCATCTGCAAAAGTGTACAATATTTCTAAATGTTTATGAAACTAAAATTTATAGCTATTAAAAAATTCTGAAGGCTTTATGCCAAAATGTTAAAATTTTGTAAAGACATCTCTGAAAAAGGAAGGCAGATTGTTACCAAAGTCTAGAAGCCCTAATTTTAATAATGATTAAAATTGAAATGAGAAATTGAAATTACTAGCGTAAAAACCCTGTAACAATCATCCTGCAGTAACTGATCTTATGCATGCTTTTAGTCACCTTCTAGGCAAAGTTAAGTGCGCATGTTTAAACAGTCTTTGAAAAGAAGGGGCTTCCACGTGCTTATGTTTAGCAATAGAGTTACAAAACAATCTGTACATTTCAGTGTATATAACTATTAATTTTGTAAGCTATCCAGCTTTGGAAGTATCTTGCACTTTTAAGTAGGTCAGTTCCTTCTTTATTCCAGAGATGCAATGGAAGGCCAAGAGGCAAGCTTATGAAAGCATTTGCTACACTCTTAATCTTTCTTGGTAAAGCTGGAATGCCAGAGCATTTTTCCATTTGTTAATGAACACCTCAAAATACACAAACAATAAATCTGATATCGAAATTTGACAACAGCAATTAAGATATAGCCATTATATTTGCATAGTCTCTTAAGAAAAAAAAGATCCAAGTATGGCTCTAGGGCACCAAATCTGCATAATACATGTACCACACACACCAGCAGTAATTGGATATATTGCTATAAACAGGATGTTAAACCCCTTGTATATTCCTTGTAAACTTTGATTGATTGTCTCTGTTTAACTTATGCCCTTGTGTATCTCTTTTGAGAACTATACTAGACCTACATAGAATTAAATACTCCTGACTTGCAATGGACTCATAATACATTACAGTATCTTTAGAAGACGGACCTGATTTTTAATGAGCATGTATTATTCTTGAAGTACTACTTTTTGAAATCAGAGCTTAGATGATTAGAAAATCTGATTAGCAATCAGAAAGAAATTGGCCACAAAAGACAGCATTAAAACACCAATTTTTCTTTCAGGTTTCTTAGTGTGTATTTCTTTATAAAAGATTCTCACAATAAAATGATTTAGAATATTGTTATTCAAACAGTATAGGTTTGATAATGGAAACATTTATGAGACATTTTAAATATATATTTCAATATCAATATTTTAATATATGGTTATGAATAAAAAAATAATGTTATAAAAACCATTTCTATTAGAATTTTCACCATGGAATTCTGTACCCATGCACACAGAAAACAATGTATTTTATATTATTCTGTTTTAAAATCCTATTTCAGAACTTGCATACAATGGGTATTTATGTGGTTGTCTTACAGGGAAGGGCCCTAGCTCCTATATCACCTTCCTTCCAAGAAATGTTACATATCTCTGGTATAATGGTTTTTTTTTCACTGGATTAATGTAAGAGAAAAATCATTGTCCACCACTGATTCCAGTTACTGATTGTCCTTCATTAGAATAAACTGTAGCATAGGATTTCTGTGCATAAACTTCAAATACAACAGACCAGTGGGAGCCTTTGGGGCCCCACCATGGACCTTCATATTGGCAATAACATCACGGTTATTGCTAGTAAACCCACACACAAGCATGTACTACCAATAGAGATAGCCTGGACATCCAAAACATCCACACTGGGCTGGAAAGGTGTCATAAGGATTGAAGAGATAGCAAAGGAACTTCAGGTGACGCATGCTCTGGAACAGCAGCTGAAGGCCAAGTATTCAAAATGATCTATGACCACTACATCACACTTTGGTATCTGTACTGATGCTTAACAGCTACCTTGTTCTGCAAGCAGTAAATAAGCTACAAGAAGATTTGGAGAAAGGAAGCATTAGGACCACAAGACTTGGCTCACTGTCCTTGCACAATTATTAAGTATCATTCTTTTAGTTGTTGAACTTTGTTTTGCATCAGTGTTCCAGCTGTCTGTATTGGGTGTTTTATATACAACTCATTAAGTAAATGGTAGTTTAACCTGGAGAGTAAAGATTAGATGTCTTTCAGGCAAGTACTTTAAACTTCTCTTATTTGTATAAGTCAGACCTAAACAAAAGTGCCAGAACCTTTTATTGGTGGACAATTCTTCATGATGATTGTACTCGTGTTTTTCCTAATTGTTAGTGTACAAGTTATACTTTAGTTTGGTAAAGAGGAGATTTTAAGCATGAAAGTCTATATTTTGCCAGCAGTCTGCTGTGTGCTTTCCTTCCTTGCACTGACGAAGGAACACACAAAACTAAAATTTGAAAGACTTTGTCTTTTACTTTGGTGTGAAAAGAAAATTAACTCAATAGAAGAACATAGAGCGAGACAACAACGTTTGTTGTGGGTTTTTTTTAATGCTGAGGGAGATTAAGAGATACCTTGAGAATTTCTTTTTTTTTTTTTTTCCCCAAAAACCGGTGCTCAGTATCTTATTTTTCAGATATTCTGAGAAAGAGGGTTTTACTGGGTCTGATTGGGATGGGGTTAACTTTCTTCATAGCAATCCATATAGTATTATGTTTTGGACTTGTGACCAAAACAGTGTTGATAACATACCAGTGTTTTAGCTATTGCTGAATAGTGCTCGTAAAGAATCAAGATTTTTTCTGTTTCTCACTCTGCCTCCACTAGTGAATAGCCTGGGGGTGCACAACAAGTTGGGAGGAGACAGCTAGGACAGCT
>RSEF01000001.1:21459061-21470033 GCA_003993805.1 Himantopus leucocephalus | reverse complement strand
TTTTGTTTTTTCCCCCCCCCCCCCCCCCCCCCCTTTTTCCTCTTCATTTCACTTATTAAACTATCTTTGTCTCAGCCCACAACATTTCTTGCTTTTGCTCTTCCTATTCTTTGCCCTGTCCAGCTACAGGGGGAGCAGTGAAGGAACTGGTGTGTGGTTCTTAGCTGCTGGCTGCGGTCAACCTAAGTTCCTCTGAAATGAAAGAAATTCCATCTTTTAAAAATACATGCATTTCATCTTTTAAAAATTCATGCAATTGGCCAATATTTAGATATTAGAAAAATGGTGATTCCTTTTTTTTTTTTCCTATTGGAATGGCCAATTACTCGAAACTATAGCTGAGCTTCTAAACGTGTGTGAAAAATTTTGGAAATGTTCAGTACTGCTGATACATATTTAAGAGGAAAATAAAAACTGACAGTAAATACATTTCCATCTTCATATTCTCATTAAGAACATTTCCCAACAGTATTATCCAAACAGCACATGCAACATGAAGGAAGTCAGGAAACTCTCAACGCAGAACGAGGATATTTTTTTCAAATTGAAAGAGAGCTTCACAGATTGAGCAGAGAAAGATGGACCTGAACAAATGCAATTTATGTTTGAAACTAGAAAATGTAGCATAGTGATAATAATATTAAAAACTTTGGTTGAAACGTGAGTCTGTAAAACAAAATCTTCAATATTATTGCATCAAACATCCCATCAGGTGATTTTTATAACTTTTCTTCCTTCCAAAGACATCATCAAGTTAAGTCAAATCTCAAAGATTTCATTGTAAACTTCTTTGACTTAGTCCCAATAGCTAGATTAAAAAGGAAGAAAGAAAAAAATGCATAAGGGATGTACTATCTACTTTGTATTCATTTCTATCTACTAGAGTTATTAATCTTAGCACAAAAGCTTTTGAACTAGAAATTTATTCTTTTTATTTAAGTAGTCCATCCTCAATATTTTTTAAAAGTCTAGCATTCCTGGGAATTATATTAATTATTAACCTTTGATCAGGTTCATTTTTATATCTTATCTGCCTATGTAAGAGGAAACGTTATCTGGCTCTATTGTAGCTGAAACTACACTGCCATTGTGTGTTACAAATTAAAACTTAATATTGTTGGCTGCTGAAAACTGATGAGGGAGGTGTGGGATAAATGCTTTAAAATAGTCCTAGTTTCAGGGGAACCATAAAGGGGAATGCCAGGAAGAGAGGTGACATACAATATGGCTATATCCTGTTCTAGCTTTTAGATGAAATTAGGCCATTCAAATGAGAGTTAAATCTCTGGCAGAATTTGGAGCAATCTCTTGCTCATGCCTCAGGCTGGTTTCCATCCTCTTCATTTATCCTACTGTGATCCTGTGGCTTGTTTTCTATCCCACTTTATTTCTCTGATAACTTTACAGTGTTATTTAGAATCTCTCTCTTTAAGCACTGCACAACTCGTTACTTTCATATAGCTATCATTTCCCACTTCTCTTCTTATTTTACTGATCATTCCCCCACTGACTCTTCAGAAAATCCTGCTGTTACCATATCTTTGTCAATGATAGCCAAGAAATGGCTGAATAGAGGGGGAAAAAAAACCCTACCTTTTTTTTTTTTCCAGTGGATTCAGTGTCTTAGACCAAGTACCATTAAGATGAACGTACTGCTAGACTGGTTTTACGATCCCTGTGCAACTGTGAGCTGTTGCTGTATTTTGCTTTCCTGAGTAAATCACTTGGTACAAAAAGGGCCCATAAAGTTACCCACAACATAGGTCTCTCAAAGACCTACCATCTTAGGTTTGCGTGAGTTTCTATAAGTATGAAAAAAACTTTAATCTCCGGAAAGTCTCAGTGGGTGATTGCTGAGGCTTCTGAGAGAGCTGGGTTTGACTGACTGCATCAGCTTTGAACTCCCGATTGTCATTTGAAGATACTCAGTCCACAGCCGTGATTTCAGATTTTACCCATGAAACCATAAATCTTAATTTTATCCTATTGATCATATATAAATGGCAAGAAAATTGCTAAACAATACTGCTAGTTAAAAATCTAAATATGAGAAAGGATAGGTGCTCCAAAGGTTTGGAGATTAAGCTGAGATGCAGAGAGCTCAGGTGGTGTAACAGCTAATGTTTGAACTTTAAAAATTTAAAATTTTTAATCTTGGCTTCTCATTTTAGGATTAATTTTAATTTGATTATCTGTTACCTTGTGTAACTGTGTTGGTTGTTACCTCTCTTGAGGAATCTTTACCCTTCTGAAACAAAAGTTAATATATTATTTAAGTTGGCATTAACTAACAGTGGTCATTTACAAATTCCTTCACAGTCATGAAAAAGTACTGGAGGTTCTCCTGTCTGCAAGCACTGCTGTGAACACTAATGTTTTCCTTCTCTACTCCTCTCTCCCCCCATAGAACTAAAGTAATGTACTGGACATTCTTTATTAATGTTATTTATATAATCAGTGTTGTGACTGTATATAATGGATTCTACCATTCATTATTTCTGCTTTATTTCAACCAATTTTTAAAATCTAATTTAAACAAAATTCTGCAATTAGTGTTTTTACACTACATACATCATAAGTCATAAGACTTATACTTTCCTATGAAAGTAGATCATAAATCTGTTCAAGTAAATCAAGAAATTACCCTTTTTTCTTTTTCTTCTATTTTTTTTTAACGTATCTTTCAGTAAAAGAATTTCTTAGGCTTCCCTTTTTCTTCCCTTCCCGTCCCGTCCCGTCCCATCCCATCCCATCCCATTCTGTTTCTTTCCATCCCTTCCCTTACTGTCCCTGCCCCTTTTCTGCCCTTTCCCCTTTTCCTTCTCTTTCTTGTTCTCCTTCCCCTTATATTTCCGCTTCTCCTTCCCCTTACCCTTCCCCTTTTTAATTTTAGACAATAATATTTAACTTAAAATTTTTCCTGGTATTTAATCAGAAGCATGCAGATAATACTAGATAGCTAGAAGGAAAGGAAAGGAAAGGAAAGGAAAGGAAAGGAAAGGAAAGGAAAGGAAAGGAAAGGAAAGGAAAGGAAAGGAAAGGAAAGGAAAGGAAAGGAAAGGATGTGATAGAATATCATGGTAGATAGAGTGACATGATCATAATTTATTATTATCAGATTTACTTCCCCTTTCTCTTAATTTGACTTGGTCTGTGTTCAATTCTCCATCTATATTCAAAAAGCCCTTAAGCATGTGATTACATTTAATTACGTATTTAAGTCTCATTTATTTCAGTAGGGTTTCAAAGCACATCCTATGTATTTTTAACATATCTTCATCTACAAGAAATTTGATACCCATAAAATCATGCTTGACGGTCTTCTACGGTTGGCAATTATGTTCAAGAATTCTTCAGATCATCAGCAACAGACACTGAAATATCTGAGAGTTTCAAAACTGAGTTCATTCTTTGGTCATTAACAAAATTGAGTAAGGAATGTACAAAGGATTCAGAGTGCAGCTAAGACTGCTCCATGTCAGGCTGTGGTAATCTTCATCATTTCTATAGCTTTAGCTATAGACTCCGTACAGCCTCTGTAACCAACAATTGGGTGATTTGCAAACAGTATTTTCTATTTGATGGAAGAAGATACTTTGATGTTATTAGAAGCACTTTAAGTACTCCTTGAAATTTATCTTCAAAACCTCACAGGTTTCTTTCATGGTGAGAATAAAACCTGCAAGTAAAATGATTTGACCTGAGATACCTGAAAACAAATCAGATATAATCCTGTCCAGACATGGCCTTTAATGTCAAGTGACAAGACAGGCAGTGGGCCAGGAGAGGGCAGGAAGGGAAGGGAAGGGAAGGGAAGGGAAGGGAAGGGAAGGGAAGGGAAGGGAGGAGAGGCTACCTGTCCTAAGTAAACAGGACCAGGAGATGGGCTGAAACACTGATATAAAAAAATCCTTGTAGATATAATATCAGCATGTTCCCTGATATAAATTTGGCCCACACCAACTGCAGTTTTTGCGAGTAATCCCCAGGGATTAGTGGTTAGCAAAAAACTGAGTCTTTTTCCTTCAGGGCATGTGGGTGTATCAGCTAGTCATCAGAGAAACACAATTAAATCATAGGTGTATTTTTTTTACAAATTTATTTGTTCTCATATGCTTGAATGCATAGACAGAGAAAATAAGTAGCTACAGACACTGCCTGCACTATACAAATATGTATGTTTTACATCATGTTGTGAGGCAAGGCTTTTTCTCTATATTGTGAAGAGTAAGCACAGAAAATCTTTTCCTCCTACCAAAATAAAATACAAAACTCAAGACACATGTGCTGGTAATACATATTAGTGTTGCTCCACTACTTTTAATTCCCAGCAGTTTTAATGGACAAACAACAATTTACACCATAAGTGGGACCCATTAAATCAGGTGTCTTCTATGCTAAACCAAAACTACAGCAATTGCCTTGGACTCCTCACTACATTGTTCTGAGTCATCCTGAAGTCAGAGAGAGTCATTAGTTTTTTTAAAACATTCACAGGAATGAAACTTATTTCAGAGATATTTTTTACCAAATCCTCTCATTTTTGCTGACTTCACTATCCCCCAGCCCACAATGATGTGGTGAAAAATTAATCTGACCTTCAGCTACATTTGCTTGTGGGGTACAGCTTACACTTAATATCACTACTGAACACTTGCTCAGCTTTTCTGGGGTGATTATCCTCTATACACACCTCCACAGAAAGAAAGTAAAACTCAAGTATGACAATTCTTTGTTTAAAATGAAACTTAACCATAATTCTTCTGTGTATTCTTTTTTCTCCTCAGAGGCCACAAGAGGATTAATAGATGATTCATGGTGAGCTCCACAGACTATCCATTTTCTGCTTTCAAGATACTACCAGATTTCTAATTAAAATAAAATGATTTTTTTTTGCAGTCCACTAAAAATAATCAAAGTGATGTCTATTTAAGCAATGAATAGTTTTTCTTTGGCAGCAAAGCATCACTTGATCAAATTTTAGGGCTGAGGAGATTTTTGGCGCTTTTTTTGATTTTTTTTTTTTTTGTCTCTCCTTGTGGAACTTTGGAATAACTGAGCAGTTAAAATTCATGATCTACACTTTTGTGTCATTATTATTGCATTAGCATGAAATTATGGTTCTAGTTAGTCATAATTATACTCATAATTATTCAATTTATCACTATAGGTCCTCCTGGAAATTTTATTGGAAGAGTTATTAACATTAATAAATTGTTTTTCTTCATATCCATATTATTAATTCACCTCATGTGTGATATGAACTATCAGCCATAAAATTATTACAAACTCTGTTCTCTGTGTAGCTGATTTAATGATGGAAATTCTGATAACCTTTAGCCAGTTTACTGGTACAGCTGTTTGTCTTCTTCACTAAAGGTAAACAGAGGGAGATCGGTAGACAGTGAAATATTCAGTCCCAAATACACCCAAGACACTTGACAAAATTATTTCTTTTTAGCACAGTGGTCTTTCTGGTTTTCTAAAATTTGTGGCAAAATTAAAAAAAGAAAGAAATCCTGATCTGCATATATCAATATTTCTATGAAACAGTCCATCAGTTTCACCTAACAGATATTTCTGGTCAAATCCACAGAAATGCTTGTCAGAGCCCAGAATAGGCAACAGCCTCCAAGATCCAGGCACTCACTGCAGAATCCAGCTCTAGCTTTCCAAGTACTTTTTTCTGATGCTTTAAACTTGAATACATGTGTGACTCTTTACAGTGCCACAGACCTGTTCACAGCTAAGCTGTACCCAGAACTGATGTACTATAGCTGCATCATCGTAGTTGTTAAGAAAACAACTGGCTTTCAGAATCTAAATTATCACCTTGCATAGAACTGCACCACTGGACCTACCTCCATATTTCCTGAGTCATATTCCATTACCTATTCCTGTATAAATACCTAACATGTGTGCGTATCTTCAGATATATGCCTACTCTGGCTTCTTTCTTTCCCACTTACTGCCCCTCTGACAATCTTACCATTAACTGTGAGGTTCATCATTGCCTACTAATCCTAATATGTGATATAAATGAAGAAAGAGACCCAACCCCATTTTCACACACCAAAATTTATATCTAGTTATTGGTCATAGATTCAAAGGGGTTTTTGTGTTTTTTTCATCTTTGAAGTATGTTGATTCATCACAAAATTGAAAATGACTTAAAACCATAATTTTTTCTGGGATGGAAAAATATAGTTGTAGCAAAACATTTTTTAGTATATAGGCTGAGGGCAGAGGAATAGTCATTTATTAGCTAGTCTCATGGTTCTTTTAAAACAAACATCAATACCTGCATTACTGTACAAATTGATTTTTTAATTGTCAATTCCTAGCTTTTTCCAACACAAGAGGTCAAAATATTGTAATTGACATATAATCTTTCATTTAATAAAACTGCTGGTTTATGTTAGATCTTGACATTGAAGCTGGGACTTTTGGGTTTGGAGTAATTTTTGCTGTTTCTTCTTTCAACTTGTTTTCATAGAAAATCTTTAATTATAATTCCTAACACTTTCACACTTGAGCAAGGAATGTAAGTGATCTGCAATGCAAAGGTAGATAGAGAAAGCAATCAAATTCAAAAGCTAAAGACTTTTAAGATTTTTAAAATGTGGCCTCAAATAATAATGTATCAAATATTTTTGGTGGATTTTCCTCAGTTCTGAAGGATTTATTAAAAGATAAACTAGATATATAGTACTTTCGTGAATACTTTCTACATAAAAGTCCCATTGTAGAGACTGGCATGGAACCATAAAACAGATATTTCCTCCCATGCATTCCCACATTGCATGCTATCTGTTTTATGTAGCAATTAAATTATTCAGAAACTTGTATTTAAGTTAAAATTATTGCAAATCAAAGGCAAAAGGTAATCATGATTAAGACATAAAAGAAGCAATGATGATTACTTCCTCATTAGATGTTAACACTGTCTATGCTTTACAAAATCATGGAAATATGAACACAAACAGAATGATTAGCGTAACTAAAACTGAAAAGAAATAGCAGTTCATTACTTCAAGTCCTCTGTGAATGAGTTTCCAATCTGAGTACAAAGGTTTTGTGGATCTACTGTGGTTCATATTAGCTATCTCTGAGGCAGTTATATCTTAACCAGAACATAAATAAATAGATACATTCATACTATGTTTGCATTGCAAGGTGGAACTTTTGTTCATATGTGTACCATTCTGACTTTCTTTCTCTAAATTAATGTAGTACTTTGTAAACAAAAATAATCATAGAAATCATCCCATTGAAGGATCTGTCTAGAACATGTCATATGTGAGAGCAGTTGCTGGAGGATTGTCTACCAGAGAATCTTAAGATGTATTTAGTGCATTTATTCACTTCAATTTATAATACCAAACATTTGTCAAACTCTTGTCTGAACTGGCTGAGCCTTGCAACTTTAGGACAGATAAAGAAGAACAAATTAAAGATGCTGCTGTAATTGATATTGCTGACAAGGAGGTGTCACTGGAGTTACAGATGGATTCAGAGCTGACACTGAGAAAAAGGAATTCAAACAGTTCATGACTAAGTGCTCATTGAGAAGCAAAGTACAGATCAGGGAATAGCAAAGGAAGCTGTTGGTGGTCAGTTTCAATCTAAGCAAGACAGGACGAACAAAAAGAATTTGAACCTGAAAAAAGGGTTTGCAGGGAACAGGTCAATAGATAGACAAGTCAATAGCCGTCCAAGTACAATCAAGGAGAAAGCTGGCCTGCCTTGAAGAAGATATGTGGGAAATGTTAAACAGAGGTTAGTTTAGAGGACAAGAATACTGATAGAGATAATTCTCAGGACAGAGAACTGGAGAATAAGATTTTGGAACTCAATGCATGAAGAGAAACCCCCTGATATGCAGTCACAAGTTGAAATAAATTGGAAGGAAAGACTTTGAGATAAATGCACATGCAGAATCCATATTCATACTGCAGAAAACAGGGGCAGGCCTAGCATAACAGATAAAGTTACCGCCAATAAATATACAAACTAGTACACTCGGAGACTGTAAATTATTAAAAAAAAAAAAAAAAAAANAAAAAAAAAAAAAAAAAAAGGCAAGCAATCTGATTGGCCAGAGAATAGTTTATAGCAAGGAATCACTCTGGGTAACCAGGAAACCGGAATAAACATACATTTCCCAAAGGATGGTGCTAAAGAGGCTCCAGATATTCTGGATTATCCATCTGACCATTATAACTATAATTACATGCTATCACCCCCATAATTTTGAGGTTTGTATTCCAGTATAGGATTCAGACATTTAAAAGACATGTTTTCACTCAGCTCATAATAATCTAAATCGTTTCATGGTGTTTTATTGGATGTAACAGTAACTTAGGAAAAAGTTTATATTCATCTGCAGAAAACAGTCATGAAGAGCCTCACACCGGAAAAGGGGTTGCATTTGGACCATGTGAACACAAGAACAGACACATATGGAACCTGAAAGCCATATCCCAGGCTACATTTTGGCCTTCCTGTTTGAAATAACAACATACAGAAAATTGACAACCTCAATAGCCATCTCTCAATATTTCTTACTAAAAATACTCATTTCCTCCTGTAGATGGGGATTCCCAAATGGTTTTTCTAGCACACCATATGTTACAAAATGTGTTACAAATACACATTGAGTATCAAATAGTATTGTACACCCCCAGAAACTTTTGAGATAACCTGGCAAGCTGTCTCTAAGGTTTNCTTTTTTTTTTTTTTTTTTAATATATGTTACTGGAACGGTAGAAGAAAGAACAAAGTGCATTGCAAAAAGAATGTCATTAGAAGATCTCTCTTTAGGTTCATAGACCTACTTATAAATAGAAATTGCTTCAGTGTGAAGTGTGGGTTTTGTTTTTTTTTTTCTGAGCAGTTAAAAATAGAACATTATATTAGGGTAACCTTATAATAAAAAGAAATCCCCAAAATCTCCAGCTTGTGTTGGGAAAAAACAATCAGCTAATAAAGATGGAAAGAAAAAAATAATGTGATACATTAATATAATTTAAATATTAAAGGCCTCTCCTTTAGGGGATTAAATAACAGTCAGTTATGAGGATGTGCTGTCCTCTGACTTTGATAAAGAATGGAAAGAGTCACTGGCACCAAAAAAAGGAATATATTAGAATAAAGAAATAGTCTTGTCCCTAAAGCAACTCTCTCTCTCAAAGAAAAGTTTCTGCCTAGAATGTTCCACCTGACTGACTTTCTTCCAAAGAAAGAGCATTCTCCTCCAGGGGATTCAAACATTGTTATAAAAGGGAGAGACGAAATTTCTGGCCCGTGTCAGTGCGATTTTTAATGACAAAATCCATAGGAATAGAAGCTATTTACACTTTAAGAGGAAAAGGGAACAGCAAATAAAGCAAGCTCCTTCTTTTGTCCTCATTTTCAGCCAGTATGATGTATGTCTTGAAGGAAGCCTCTGCTACAGAGAAGTGGGGACATTAATCCAACAGGAGGACTCTCTTTCTCCCGCCCTGCCCACCAGAGCAATACAAGGCTTCCTGGCTTCTTTGCAGTGACTTTGTTGCTCTTAAAATAGTTAGGCACTGACTTTGTGCATTATTTCAGGCTTCCTTCTCCCTGATAAAACTGATACGTACGAGAAAGAAATATCCTGTGCCTCACAAGGTATCTGCTACACATCAAGCTTGCCTTCTTGAGCCTCAGGGTGTTGTCTCCACAGAGTGAGCAAAGTGCCTGAGGCTTTGCAGTCTTGGTTTTACAGCAGCATCTCTGCTTTCAGCTTCACAGACTGTAGCTGGCAGCTTTTGTATTTCCTTCCTACTCCCACTGAGTTTAGTATAATTTTAAAGTATATTTACATGCATCTTCTGAAGAGTAGGATATTTCATTTAGGATTTTTTTCCCTATAATTTTTTGTTCTGAATATACCTTTTGTTGCTTTTCTAATATGCTGGTGGCAGCCTCTTTGCATCCTTATTCCCAGTACTGCATCCCTTCCAGGAAAAAAGGGATGTTATGCTAAGTGGAAAAGCATTTATTCACTGCGAGTACTGGACACAAAGAGCTCTCTAAAGTTCTCTCTGGTTCTTTTAGCTGAGCAAACACTTGCTTCTCTCAAAATGTCTGCCTGAATAGAGTTGTGCTCAAGTACATTACGGATACACCACTTTACAGGACTGTAAAGTGTGCTCCTGGAAGTACATATGCTTGCTAAGGCAAAGCGAGGGGTTGGCTTGGCACTGCACAGATTTGAAAACAAGGGAGACGCACTTCAGTTGTTAATTCCAGCAGCAGCTTTTACGTATGTGTATACATTTCATAGGAAGGGAGTGAATGATGTTGAGAGAAAACTCTCTTTTTTAGGCAGAAATAATATTATCGGAAGTTATCAATGTTGCTTGCATTCCTCAGTGACTATTATTTTTTTCCTCAGTTTTGATGGCCAAATTATGACTTATGCAGGCAGAGGGGATGGGCTAAAATGTTCCTTACTGTTCCCCTTGAAACAAACACAGGGCCCAGAGTTCCATATGAAAGAATATTTTTTCCGTGGATTAAATTTCAGTTATCATCTTATTTTCTGGCTCTTACAAACTCCCACCCAGTCAGATCTGCAAAATGGATATTTGAAATATTATTTTTGCTGTTAACTCTGGCTTAGAGAAGTGATGTCTATTGCTCTTCATATGGGTTGCTGTATTCAGCCCTTCCTGATAACTGTTCTTAAAATGAGGCTGTGGAAATGAGGTGTCCTGTGAGATGGATGATCTCCTTTTCCTACTTACACTAGCAGCTGTTTCTTTGTAGTTTGACTTCCTTTTGTATCTCCCCAGGATCTATGGCCAACCCAGCTATAGGACACAGGGCAGCACAGGCTTCCGATGTTTGTTCTAGAGCTTTTTGACTTTTATAAAGCAGAATACAAATGTAAAAAATATGCAGTCACTGCCATGACATAGAGGAGTTAAAAAAAAAAAAA
>RSEF01000001.1:21445031-21459051 GCA_003993805.1 Himantopus leucocephalus | reverse complement strand
TTTTTTTTATAACTTGAAAAACCACAAAAGATTTTGACTTTTGATTAAAACAGGGGACAATCTTTAATATCTCAGTAGGTTTTGTGGGAAGAGAAAGCTGACTTCAATTTTTTGGAAAGAGATAATATAATAATATGTTTCCTATAACCTATGGAGTGAAAGTCAACAAAGTTGCAAGACTAAAAGGTCTTATCCACAGGATGAAAGTGATAATGTTAATTATGTTTCACTTTGGCAATACATGACTGACTTAAGCGCGCAACTTTGGTCTTTTGCTTTAGCTCAGAGGAATATAAAACTAAACAGTGTATGATTTTAGAATTAACTAAAATTTAAAATCAGAGCTATAAGTGTTAGGCACAAAACTACAGTAAGAGAAAACCAGAAGTGAGCAGGGTTTGGAAAGTCTTTCTACTACTGTCCTTCTGATCTGACTGTAAACAGAGCTTCAAAACTGACAAATGGCTGTAGTTGCAGTGCCTTTATGACTGCATTAGTATTCTGTGCTCACTTGGACTCAGCGTAAAAGCCAAATGCAGTTCAATCAGTTGTATTCATATCTTTCGTAGCAGGTAGTATATGAATGAATGTGCGTAACCCATTTTTTTTCTCTAAACACTGAAAAAAAATGAGCTAAGTTGGAATGCTGGATAATCCACAGTGCTGTTCAAATGCTTTCCATGGGGGAGGTGAAAAATTTTATTTTAATCTTTGGGCTCCATCACATTCGCGGTAGGTATCAGATAAACATTCCAGATACAAATCCTAGTTTGTATGAACAGTTATATTACTCCTAAAAGCAGCTTGAGACAGCCTTTTCTATGAGTACTCACAGAGCAGCTATCTACCGCTTCAAATGTATGTAATTCCCCCTTGGAGAGTTTAAGCAATGTTCCAGTCTTTGCACAGGCCGGTGTTGTCTGTACAGATATTCAAAGGCATGCAATTTCCTTCTGAGTGAATAGCACAATTTCTGATACCACCGGCTCCTATGGTCAAGCCTAGCTTTGAGCAAAGCCATACATGGGGATGACTGTACACTAAGTTTGCAGTTCAAGTGGTATTTGCTTTTTGCACGGGAAATGTTAAATAATACATAGATTGGTTCATGGGATGTTTCTCACTTCCAGAGTATCTGGGGTTTTGCTTCAGGGAATGTTTTCTTCCCAACTCATTCTTTGACTTCTTTAGTGTACTGTATGATTTTAAACATTTTAAATTATAATTTTAAATATTTGCCCAACAAATAATGCTCTGGAAATTGAGTCAGTGGCATTCAGTCTCCTTTCCAAACCTTTCTTTTCATAATATAATCAACCTGTCATAAAAAAAAATGCCAAAGCTATTCTGAAAATAAACATTACAGTGATTCCCACAGAAGGAGGAAGCTTTGTACTGGCTTGTCCCCATGAAAGAGAAACAGATGAAATGAGAAGGGATTGCACCGTAAAGACTATCGCAATGAGAAGAGGGAGGCAGGTGATGCTGGAGAGATGCTGGGGCTGCTGACCAACTGGGTTTTCTCTTTTTTGGATGTCAGGTCTGTTCTAGGCCATCCTGTGCTTCAGCTGGAGTGGCGAGAATTGATGGACTTCAGTCATAGAGCAACATGATCAGGATTTGATCCATGGATTCAGAGATAGCCTCAGGGAGGTTTAATTACCTTTAGTTCTGTACACAATTTTCTACTTAGAGACGATATCATTACTGCTTTTCAAAATACGAAATGTAGTGTGATTTCTCAGTTCTGGTCATACTAATGTCTGTTTACATGGGAGAACAAACTTTTGTCAAAACTGGGGGCCCAGTGGGATAGAACAATAAAAGTCTTATATCCAAAAAAAGCAACAATTCACTTCCAAGCTCTGGCCAGGAGGTGATTGGACTATTGAAGTGAGTGTGGAAGTTGTCCAGCCGCTAAGTCCTCCTCTCCTGTTCAGTTTCGTTGATGCCTCAGGCCGGGTTCTCAGTAGCAATTGGCCCAGCCCAGCAGGAACAGAACTGGGATGCAGGGCTCTGTGCCAAGTGCCCCAAATCCACTCTATAGGTATCCTGAGGGGTTTATCCTCAACCAGTAACAGCCAGTCCCATAGGGTGAGAACCCATTAGCAATCAGAGAATATTAGTGGAGCATATTAATTGGAAAACAGGAAGCGTACCTTGTTTAGTTTCGCTGGTAGTAACCCAGTTCATGAGGCAGTTCCACAATACAAATACATTGTGGTGAGAATAAACAGGATCCATTTCAAAAGTGCACTCCCTATTCAAAGTAAAATACTAATGCAGACACATCCCGAGAATCTCTTGACCTGTGAGAAACTTAGTTCTTCTGCTTTATTTCAGAAAATTAAAGAAAAAAATAAAAGACTAAATCACCCAATAATTGCAAATCTGTATCTCCTTCAGTCAGTTATTTGCTACTGAAGACTTGGAAAATAATTTTGGAAACAGAAAACAGTTTTCACAAAAGGAAAACTTCTTTTTCACAAAAAGTTGTGCTATGCTATAGGTGATGTAAAATACGTGCCACCGAAGTAATCCTAAACAAAACATACACACAATAGCACACTCTTTTCATTACACAAAAATAAAAAAGCATCCAAACCTCATTGATTTGCAGACAAAATGCTTTATTTCACTAGTTGTCTAAAGCGAAGTGATTAACAAAAATCTTACTTGCACCATATAAAACACAAAGATTATCAATGTCACCCAACTTAAGTTACAAGTCTGTGATGCTTTTATTATTGTTCTGTATAATCTATTCTTTGGATCTTGCAATAATAAATACTTAGAGGACTTAGATATTTGAAATAATAGAAATACACTGGAGGTTCTTTATCAGTGATCCAGTTTCTAAATTTAGTTCAGAAGCCATTGTTACCTCACTGGAGACATCGATTACCTTGCAGGGAGAGTCACATGGCTCCTGGAGATACTGCTCGCATTATAGTAACACATCCATTTGCTATACCCTGAGGGGATCTATTAATCTTCAAAGCATTTGCTGATTTATCCCAGTGTAAAGAACCTTCAGTTCGTGAATTCAGCCCTGCATAACTATTGCCAGACCTGACCCGACATTATTGATGCCCCTGACGTACCCTATCTGACGACTAGTGATTGCTCCTGTGAACGTGAGCAAAAGTAAAATTCTGAGCAAAAGCACCTCTCATCCATGAGGAGTTTTAATACTTGTATGAGTGTAGCGTAACCCAAAAATGTGGTTTTAGACCAAAGTCACTTTTTTTCAAGCACACCCAATAGCCCAGGAGAACAGCACATAGGTGTTGCCACAGTTTAGCACAAGCCTTGTGCTAACATAGCAACATAAGGACGTGTCAGGCCTTGTCTTGACTTGACTTGGCCTCAGCTTGTTTTAGTTTGGTTTCACGTGTAACAGCATATTGCCCAGTGGTTGGATGCCTCGTGTCTAGCTTTTCCTGCATGTCACAGCAAAGATGTCTACTGCTCGGATGACTAACCTCTGACTTATTCTTAGCTTCAGCTTAGCTTTGTGCTATTGTGCAGTTATTGCCCTACAAAACTGGACTGTGTTCAGTCAAGATAAGTAATCATTGCATAACTTAAGTTACAGATAGATCAGTGTTAGCATCAGACTTCGTGAAAATGTTTGAAAGTGTTGCTAAGTGAACCAAAGTGGAAGAGAGCACATCCCATCGGCGGCGTGCTTCTCCTGGTGAAGATGACTCACCCAACACCCACGGGTGGAAGAAGGGCTCTCGGCTTCAGCCTCTGCCTTTTCTGGGTGTATGACACTAACAGCAGAGGGGCAGATGCCAGGAAGTCTGTGTGTAACAATTAGAACTGTATTCTTAATTGTAAATTGCAAAAACTGGCTAATGTTGACCACAAGTGTCTTTATCACCTTTAACAATGACAGCTGCTCGTTGTACTCTAATTAGACCACTAGAACATTACTCAGACTAACTGTAAGTTCCCGGCTGTGTGTATAAGGTGTTGTATCTCTCTTGCCATATTAAAATTTGTGGCATAACACAGAGCTTGTAGGAAAGAAACACCAAAATATACTTGCAAAAATGTTTTAAAGTGGTATTCACAATTAAACCTCTCTCTCTCTCTCTAATTATTTTTTTTAAAGGAATTATGCCTCAACTGTAAAGAACTATAAAGCTTGATATTGTGATCATTTTTATATTAACAGACAAGATTAAATTATTAGACAGATATAGACGATGCAGTTAAATAAAGGTCTCAGTTTTATACCTATAATGACATTTCAGTTTGCAGGGAAAGTATGTCGGTTATCAAGTTCAATCATTCAGTAATGAAATAAATGAAACTTCTAAATGATTTCAATTTAAAATACCTTAAGAAATAATAAATATTCTTTTTGTCAATATTAATAATTAACTAGCTTAAAAATCGAAGTCGCAATCTGATTTACTTGTGTCTAATTTGTAACATGGAAAACATTTCATAAAACTAAAAACACCTGTAAAAACCCAATTAAGTTCCTAATAATAAAGTCTGAGATATCCTGAGTAGCTTCAAAATCTCTTTTTGAAGTTGTCAGGAAGACAGGGGAAATTAAATATTTACGAGTTACATTTATGAAAATAATATTAATATGGTTCTTAAAAACCCTCTCCCTTCTATGTTCCAATATGTATATATATTTATATACATGTGTACATGCATACATCTATATCTAAGAAAGAATAAGAATACATTTTTTAAAATTATTGTTTGCAAATGCTCAAGGGACTGTTTGCTGAAGCTAGAAGGAAGCTAACTAAACTGACGTGTTTAAACCAAATAACATGGCATTGTATTAGCATATTAAAAATNGTTTGCAAATGCTCAAGGGACTGTTTGCTGAAGCTAGAAAGAAGGTAACTAAATGGACATGTTTAAACCAAATAACATGGCATTGTATTAGCATATTAAAAATATCATGTATAGCTTTGCAACTGAAGGGCAGATGGAACTATTAAAAAATTACAGCTAAATGGTAAGATAATTAGTGGATTATTCCATCAGGATGCCAACAGTTTAGACTGGAATCTGTTTAGCATATGATGTCTAGTGACTAACTGCAAAGATCTGATCCAGTTTCTTTCAACTCAGAAATAGGCAACAAATTTAAATCTGCCTTGGGATTATTTACATGTGTTATAAAATTATAGATTAATTGCCTAAGGCATTTCTGGTGATATAAGCTTTAAATATTGTATAACTCTGATGTATTAATGAATTGGAAATTAAAAAAAAGTGAAAATTCACTCCTAGTCTTTCCATGAGCACTCAGAATTGTTTGGGGCAAGAAATAAACTCATTGAATCAGAGTTTGTTCTTTTGTACATTTTCAAACAATGAGAACCAACCTTTCTGAAAGGTAAATTTATTTTGTTAGAAGAAATCTGCAGGAATAGGTGTGCCAGCTTACTTGCTCTTTTACCCCTCTTCCCTGGCATAGAAACATGTCAGGAACAGGCAAAAGAAAAGTGGAAATGTGGTAGAAGAGCACATGGCCACTGCAATCCTGTCTTGTAAGGAATCCAAAGAAATTGTGTACCTTTAAACTGCCCTTTAAAGTCTTTGAAAGTCAACGATTGCTTCAAGAACTGAAAGGTTGGTATTGACCTGGTTTTGCTCCTTTGAATCTTGCCCATTAATGTTTACATATATAAAAGAGAAACTGAGATTAATTTCCAAGTGTGTAAGGCCAAATGAGGTTAGTTTTTCTAGTCCTCTGAACTGTGAAATAGGAGTGCATTAAGTCCTCCTAAAGGCTGTAGGTAGACACTGTGGCTACAGTGAGAAAAGAGCAAAATCTAACTCCTGCCAGTAACCTAAACTCGCTGGAGTCTTAGGAAATTAATTTTTGAGACAAACTCAAGTGGTCTTATTTTGGCAGTCCCGGAGAGGGACTTCTTACAAGGGCATGTAGGGATAGAACGAGGGGTAATAGCTTCAAGCGGGAAGAGGGGAGATTTAGAATAAATATTAGGAAGAAATCTTTCACTATGAGGGTAGGTATGAGGCACTGGAATAAGGTTGCCCAGAGAAACCGTGGATGTCACATCCCTGGAGGTGTTCAAGGCCAGGCTGGATGGGGCTTTGAGCAACGTGGTCTGGTGTCCCTGCCCATGGCAGGGGGGTTGGAACTGGATGATCGTCAAGGTCCCTTCTAATCCAAACCATTCTATGGTTCTATGATCATAAGCTCCAAAGTGAAGAAAAAATCCGTAGACTCCCTACCAGAGTAAGGTGAGTATGTTGATCCTGCTATAGAAAATTATCTAAGAAATATTTAAGATAATTTTATGTTTTCCATGAAAGCTTGTTCTGCTCGATAAAGTATTCTCTGTCTATCCATAAAGGTTTGGGGAAAATCAGAGAGGAGAGTGGAAAACAAGAAAGAAAACATGCACTCACCTTTGTTCCATAGGTAAAACCAAAAAAGTCATTCCTGAAAACTTTAGGAAAGATGACTAATTCTCACACACACTAAAGTCAAGAGAAGATAGTGTAGTACCTTCTCCATGCTGAGAGCAATGTAATTCCCCCTTTTACCTGGCCATCTGAAAGAAAGGGGTGAAGATGGGCTTTCTCTGGGTGGGACCTTGAATTCACAACTTGAAAAGGTTATCACAGAACAGATAGTCCTATCCCATCCCCTAACAGTAATAACGGTCAACCTTTATTATGTTACGTTATTTATTTTATCCCTGAATCTGGGAAACAGCATACCTGTGAAGTGTGCCGCTACATGTTATGAAGTGCCAAGATGAGAGGGACTGTATACTACTCAGCTCATGTTTTTTAACTACTTTTGTTGATATCTTATTTCTAGGTTGCACTAAACTGAGTATAACAACCAAATACTGCATTTTACACTATATCTGTAAATTTGGAAAATGTTGCCTTATTGGGTAGCTTTGTAAGTATTGATACAGTAAATTATAGAAATATAATTTTTCAAACTTCAATTTGGTAAGTCAAATAACTTGAAGTGTGTAAGTGCTTATTTTTCCTTCCTTTTAATTGCTTCATGTCATCCCTTTGAGGTCTTTCCAGTGTACACATATCTTTTGTGAAATGTGATCCCCAAGCCTGCAATATTATTTTCATAGCAATGCTCTCAACCCTACCTGTAGAGGCAGGGTAGCTTTCCTGTTTCTAAGGGATATTCCCCTTTTTTATTTATCCAAGAAATGCACCAGGCCTTTTTACTGGAACACTGCGTGCAAAGGTCACGTAAAGATGATTATTCAGGATGACCTTCTAATTCTTTTTCTGAATCACTGCTCTACCATCTGCTAAATACTCCAGTTAGATGTCCTTTTGCTTGACTCTAGTTATTTTGGATTAATAATTATTAAGATTTGCTGAATATTTTGAATATTTTTAAATTCTTGAAGAAAAACATTGTATGTATGCTACAGGTTACTTTACAGAACAGTGCATTATTAAATGTACCTGATATGCTAAATATTTAGACTTTATAAATTTACATTTTTAACAAGTTAGTATATATTTTTTTAATATATTCTGCATCAGGTAACAACAGATCAGTGAAGTGGTGTCAATAAATTCATTGCCTTCAAAGTAATTTGACTGTGAATATTGGAGATAATTCCATTGATGTCAATACAGTTAAACAAATGAAATAAATTAAAATAATATTATGTTAGGACTCACATGTATGATCTTACACGTGTGTTTTCAACAGCCTGTTTTTCTATTTTCCCTCCATATTACCTATTTCATGTACCAGTATAGCTCATATCCCTGTGGGCATAACTGGAATGTCAGTTTACATAGAAATATATTTAATTTTCCAAATTAATAACAAGGTAGAAACGGTTCTAAGCCACAGCTTCTTGATCTGGATTTTGAACATAAATTTTGAGGATGACAGATTTTTTTAATTTGGTCTGTCAATAAGGGTGGGCAGCTGGACATGAAATTCAACTGTGGATCTGGGAGACTGGCTGCCTGTCCGAGACTTAGGAGCGTTCTTCAGTGGAAATCGGAAGTCAGAGTTGGTATAGGTCTGCCTTTTCCTTCATGTAATCACTAGTCAGCAGAATAGTCCTGGAGGTCACGAAAGGAATGTAACTATACATCACTTACTTTAAACGTACCAACTACTTACAGTAAATTCAAGGCAAAGCAAAAATTAATGTTCTTTTCATCTTCCTTCTCTTGACACTTCACTTCTTTGGAGGAAAACTGTAAATAAAGTATGTTAATTGTGTCTCACTGCTGTCCCTGAGTAATCTTTATCCTCATAGCCTTTTTCATCATGTTGGACTACAAAATAAAAGCCACATGGGGACTTTGGCATTTCTAATGCATGACGAAATAGTTATACATTTGTAGAAATGCATGAACTTTAGCTGCAGTAATCTGATATTCTAGGTACTTCTGGATTTCATGGCCATGTTTGTAATACCACTACTGAAGTTTATTATTGAACGTTTATGAAATGAAAAATAAAAAAAGAAACAAATATAATACTTCTGAAAATGTTGAAAATTTACATTTCAGATGGTATTCAGGGAGAGTTAAATGGCGGTCCATCTTGTCTTGTTCTGACTTGGGACAAATTTTCTTACCAATAGCCAGAAACTAAACATGTTGCATATGATGAGGCAAATCTAAACATAAAAGACTGAATTACAAACTGGGACAATAGAGAATAGAGTTTTTTGAGTTGTCGTAGTTTGGGACAGACAGAATGAAAACAAATGACAGATGTTCTTCCCCACCTCTCCAAGGAGAGGAGGGACAGAGAGAGAGAGACTTATCAGTTTAGAAAAAAATAAAGAACTTCAATGAAAATATTAATAAATTAATAAAATAATTTTTAAAAAGAAAATAATAAAATATATACAATATATGCAAAACCGGTATTGAGCTCCCAGGATGACTATCACATCACCGACAGGCACAGGGAAAGTCTCAGACAGGAGTCAGTGACAGACTAGAACTGGATTCTGAATCTGGATTCAGGAATGCATGGATCAGGATCAAAGGCAGATGAACAGACAGAGTCCTCCTCAGACGCCGGCCATCACAGAAAGAGGGCTGACCCTCAGCTCTTATACTGAACTTGAGGCAGATGGGATGGAATACCCTGTTGGTCAGTTTTGGGTCACCTGTCCTGTCCATTCCTCCCTGCAGATGAGATCCCACTATACTTTTCCACTTCCGACCCTCCAACGGGGCAAGTACCAAAGTGAGCTGCCCTTGGGTGTTATAGCAATAAGCATAAGCAAGAGCCTCTCTGCATACCATGCCTTGGCATAAATTGCAACTAATCAGGTCTTATCACTCTGAGAGAGAACAGTTTCTGCACAATTCTGCTGTTCATTTCAGAAAGTTCAGTTAGAAGAGGCTGAGCTGCAAAGTAAAATGGTAAGACAGAAAACAAGTTCTGTTCTACCTCAAACCAGGACATGACTCTAGGGAATAATTACTACTGTTAGTATGACAAAAAATTTTGAATTACAAGTACAGAAGTTTTACCCTCTTCTCGGCTCCTTATACATGCCTAAAACCTCAGTAAAGATAGTTTCTTACCTTAAACAATACTGTTTCAGATGAACTATGTCCTAGCCACCAGGTTGAAATATCTCTGATATTGTAAAACTGCCTTTGGTCTTTTCTGTTCTCTTCTCTTTTTTATAGTCATTTTATAGCTTTCAGTTCTTCAGTGGCCATCCAGTTAAAGTGTCTTAAGCTTGTCAGAAGGAATGAAAGGTTTTTTCTATGTTAAGCAGAAGAAAAAGATATTCAGGAATAGATCTCCAGAATTGTTCCTTTTAATGTTCTGTTTGTCTAGATATAAGAAATGCATTTAAGTATTGGCTCCTTTCTTTTTCATATACTATTCTTTACACTCAGTCTTCTACACTGAGAAAATATTTTCTGAAATCTCATCCTTCAAATTCTTCACAGTCCCATGAACTTCAGCCACAAAACAAATGTGGTAAAAATAATAAAAAATACATAATTCCATCTTGTTAGACTGCATTCTCAAAAACCTGACCTAAGTATTTGACATTTTTATATATAATGGCAGATCATCCTGATGATTAATGTTGTCCATACTGAATTCATGCCGTTCATTAAAAAAAAAAGTCCCAATACCCTTTATATAGGCACAAATTTCAAACAATACAGGGAGGAGAAACAAACAGAGAAATATTATGAAAATTCTCAACACTGGGTTCTTTAATTTACACCGTAAGTGCTATATTTGCGCACCTGTTATGCAAATTATATGCGGGGGAGTAATATCTCTACCTAAGTTTAAAAATACTTTCAAATATGTGCTTCAGGCTTTCCTGAAGCTCCCCAAAAGCTTCCTTCTCTCTGCTGCAACTATTTCTTTGAACTCTCTGGCTAACCCATCAGCCGTTTCAGTGGAAAACCTTATCACATACTATTTTCCCATTTAGTTTTCTGTTGTCAGATAGTAACGGAGAAATAGAGCAAGTGGTGCAATGAGTTGAACTCTGTTTTCCTCCTTTTTCTTTCCCTTTGTATAGAGGTATGAGCAAATATGTCAACAAAAACAAAGCCAAAAAAGAAGAAAAATGTTTCTGTGGAAACGGAAGAACATACCATTAATACATTTAGTATTTATATTTTTTCAGTTAAATTACTTCAGTATAACACTGGTATGCTTTTGCTAATCTATGCAACTGAAATTACTTGTGATACGTCAGTACATGTCCTTTGATCTGAAAGATTTGCTGTTATAAAATATGACATGGATAACCGTAAATATACTTTGTAAGTAAAAAAGTGTGCCTTTTGTTATGACCAATAAGTTATTTAGGACTATGCATTGTGATTTTACGTGGACTTTGTATCAGGTGGAAAGTTCACTGTATTTTAAACTTCTTTTTCCTTCCCCCTGCCGTTCTTCTTTCCCTTCTTCCTTGCAGTACGAGCCATCCATTAAAATAGCAAACCCGTGTTTGCAGAAAGCAAGCTGTGATTGAAATTTTGCTAAATCATTCAGTGAGAATTTTGTCTAACTCACTCCTCCAGCACCTTGCTAAACCTTGCTAAAGACCATGCTAAAAAATTTTGCAAGTTGTTAGCACAGTGAAATTACTGGTGTAGTCATACGCTTAGAAGTAGGTATATGCTTAGAATTAGGTATATGCTTTCATACTTTGCTCCAGAGGCATGTTTTAATTGTTACATCTTTATTTCTGCAGCCTCATCTTTTTTGTATTTCAGGTAGTCATTCGTTTGGTCTCATCTTTTAAATTAAATCATGTGTCTTCAATCATACTAGCTGGTTAATTATCTATCTACAGCTTATGATTTTAAGTATTTTGACAGCTAAAAATAATTGTGTGCATTTCATAAATTTATCACTGCTTTTCAGCAGCATAAGTGCATTTCAATTAGCTTTCTATGGAAGTGCTGAATTGCAAATCCTTTTCAAATTAAAGGGAATGTTCTATCATTTCAGCTCATTCTACAGTGATAATTTCATCGATTTGACTTAATACACATGTAAGCCCAAGTGTATTTGCATATAAAATGCCACAGGGCCTAGAGGCCCTAATACAAACAATTAGTTCAGTGTTTTTATCTTCTGGTAGCACAGGGCTTCCACATAACAAGCTATTTTGGCAACCTTGTAGTTCAGTATGTGTTGTGCAAGGGAGAAGGCTGTGTTTCCTCTGTGGTTAAGCACTGAAAAAAGGTTTTTGGATTTTGTCCATGCACTCAGCACTGCTGCCCAGTTGTTGATACTGCACATCCTGGGATAACCAACAGCAGCGTGTCACTGACACTGCGGATGGCTTCCATTTAAATCCCTTCATTTGGATTTTATTAGAATGGTACTGAAAATGGGAGAGTGGTTTCGTTTTAGGAGCATTAGTGCCCGGATTTTTAGCCACAGAACTGATACTAACTCTAATGGGAATGGTAAATCCCTTGCATTTTGTTACAAATACCCTTCAGTGATTTCCAGTGTCTGCTACGCACGTTTAATATCCATTCACTCTGTTTATTTTCAGATTAGTGCGGTTTGGGGTCTGACATTGATATACAGAGAGCGAACACACTCTACAAACAGTGAACGTGCTCCACTTCATCAGGGCTTTGTGGTGAAGGCCAGCCCTGCTCCCCCAGCGTGCTCAGCTGAGCCAGACACAGAGGGCTGCTCAGCACATCCCTTATCTGACCACACATGAGGGAGAGGCTTGGACAGGTTTTGGAAGCGCACACCACAGAATCATAGAATCGTCTAGGTTGGAAGGGACTTTCAAAGTCATCGACTCCCACCATCAACCTAACACTGCCAAAACAACCACTAAACCATGTCCCTCAGCACCACGTCTACCTGTCTTTTAAATACCTCCAAGGATGGCAATTCCACCACTTCCCTGAGCAGCCTGTTCCAATGTTTGATAACTCTTTCAGTTAAGAAATGTTTCCTAATATCCATCCTAAACCTCCCCTGGCACAACCTGAGGCCATTTTCTCTTGTCCTGTTGCTTGTTACTAGTGAGAAGAGGTTGACCCCCACCTCGCTACAGCCTCCTTTCAGGTAATTGTAGAGAGAGATAAGGTCTCCTCTCAGCCTCCTTTTCTCCAGGATGAACAACCCCAGTTCCTTCAGACACTCCTCCTAATATTTGTGTTCCAGACCCATCACCAGCTCCGTTGCCCTTCTCTGGACACACTCCAGCACCTCAATGTCTTTCTTGTAGTGAAGGGCCCAAAACTGAACACAGTATTTGAGGTGGGGCCTCACCAGTGCTGAGTACAGTGGGACGATCACTTCCCGAGTCCTGCTCACCACGCTATTCCTGATACAGGCCAGGATGCTGTTGGCCTTCTTGGCCACCTGGGCACACTGCCCGCTCATATTCAGCCGGCTGTCCACCAATACCCCCAGGTCCTTTTCTGCCAGGCAGCTTTCCAGCCACTCTTCCCCAAGCCTGAAGCGCTGCATGGGGTTGGTGTGCCCCAGTGCAGGAGCCAGCACTTGGCTTTGTTGAACCTCATACCGTTGGCCTTGTCCCATGGATCCAGCCTGTCCAGATCCCTCTGTAGAGCCTTCCTACCCTCAATCAGATCAACACTCCCACCCAACTTGGTGTTGTCTGCAAACTTACTGAGGGTGCACTCGATCTCCTTGTCCAGAACATTGACAAAGATGTTAAAGAGAACCAGCCTCAATACTGAGCCCTGGGGAACACCACATTTGACCAGCCACCACCTGGATCACTTGACGGGTGCCATATAGAAGTCATGAGGTAAGGGAGGGGAAGAGAAAGCTTGCACTGAAAACGTGAGTGAGGGTTACCAGAGACTTTCGTAGTGCTGTGCGGGTAGGAGCAGGGTCTGGAGAAACTTTTCTGCCAATGGAGTTCAGCTGACATCTGGATTCTGTTTTTAGCGCAAAGATGCATTTCTTGCGTGACCTTGGAAAAGACATCTCCGATAAAATTGTTGCCATATTGAAGCTGACTGCAAAACAGCCATTCATTTCAATGCGCTGTACTGTGAATATGGAGTGCAGCAGCCTGCGTTGCTTAGCTCGTACGCAGCACAAACGTAATTCCAGTGGGCAAGACAGCGTTAGTATGGCACTAATGTAGTATTATAAATGTTGACAAATAAAATAACTTTAGCTGGTGAGCAGAAGCTCAGAGTGACTGTAATGTTTTTGTTGGTTTCATAATAGCTGACATTTCTCCAATACTCTTTCCTCAATAGCCCCTGTATGAATTCACTGTCACTACATTAAAATAATTGTCCGTAACTGACCCATTTTGGCATGTGGGATAATGCAATCTGTATGTAAAATGCAGACTAATTAAAATCCATTTTGTACCTGTAAGGTTTGCTGAGCGGCATTTCCATGGTGGAGTTCTCCACGTTGTTGTAAGCACAAATGATTATCTCCACAAGTCCAGAGAGAGAACCAGCTGGCTCAGAAAGCACATGGAGCTTTGTGGCAAAAAAAAAAAAAAAAAAAAAAAAA
>RSEF01000001.1:21428562-21441655 GCA_003993805.1 Himantopus leucocephalus | reverse complement strand
GCAGTCCCTTAGGGGTGTACCTGCTCCAAGTGGAGCCTTATCTGTGAGCCACAGGCTCTCCAGGGGTACACCTGCTGTGGCATAGACTTATCCACAGCCACGGTTGCTTTGAGGTGTGCCTGTTCCAGTGTGGCTTTATCCATGGGCCACAATACCTTCAGAGGTATGCCTGCTGCAGTATGGCCTTGCCCACTGCCGTGGTCCCTTCAGGAGTCACCCTGTTCCAACAGGGCTTACCCATGGCTGCAGTCCCTCCAGGGATCTACCTGCTCTTTCATGGGCTTATCCATGGCCACATGCTTTGAGGTGCTCCAACATGACCTCATACACAGCCACTGATGCTTCAAGGTGTATGTTCTCCAGCGTGGACTTATCCTTGGGCCACAATCCCTTCAGAAGTATACCTGCTGCACCACAGACATCCATGGCCACAGACACTTCCAGATATACCTGCTCTGGTGTGGACTTATCCATGGCCACAGACACTTTGGGGTGTCCTGCTCCTACGTGGGCTCATCCACAGGTCACAGTCCCTTCGACTTGAGTTAACACTGGAGTTCCAGCCTGTCCAATACAGTAGCACAGAAAGAGCAGCGATGCCCTGGCCATCTGCCAGCCCAGGCGCATGGCCACNCTGGCCATCTGCCAGCCCAGGCGCATGGCCACTGCTGTTATCAAAATGTTCCCAGGCACAGTAGAGTAAGATGATAAGCAGTACAGCAAGCAGCAAAAGCAAAAAGCAGCCACTAATGAGGACTAGACTCTAATATACAGTGAGGCAAGTGAGCCCCATGGCAAGCACAGAAGCCTGTCAATTAATAGCTAAACAGCAATAACAGCTATAAATTTGATCTAGCACATTCCAATCAAATCTGTCATTATCTGGAACACTTCAAGCGCCATGTTGGGTGCCAAAAATGACTGTTTTCTTTTAACCCCAGCTGACAACTAGGCACCATGCAGCCACTTATTCCCCTTGGTTGGGATGGGGGAGAGAAGCGGAAGAGTAGAAGTGAGAAAACTCGTGGGTTGAGATGAACACAGTTTAATAGGCAAAGCAAAAGCCGTGCACGCAAGCAAAGCAAAACAAGGAATTCATTCACTGCTTCCCATGGGCAGACAAGTGTTCAGCCATCTCTAGGAAAGCAGGGCTCCATTACACGTAATGGTTGCTTGGGATGACAAACACCATAACTCCAAATGTCCTCCCCTTCCTTCTTCTTCCCCCAGCTTTATTGCTGAGCATGACATCATGTGGTGTGGAGTATCCCTGTGGTCAGTTGGGGTCAGCTGTCCTGGCTGTGTCCCCTCCCAACTTCTTGTGCACCCCCAGCCTACTCACTGGTGGCCTGGTGTGAGAAGCAGAAAAGGCCTTGACTCTGTAAGCACTGCTCAGCAATAACCAAAACATGCCTGTGTTATCAACACTGTTTTGGTCACAAATCCAAAACATCTTCCCAGAAGCTAGTATGGGGCTAAAATTAACTCTATCCCAGCCAAAACAAGTACATGCAGCTAAGTTTTTTGTCTTTATTCATTTCTTTCTGCTTCCTCAATTTCTCTAATCCTGGGTTCCCAACCTGTACCCCAGGTACGCTATTTCTATTTTGTTGTCTTAGAATTGCCTTGTAGAATGAATATTTTGTTTCTAAAAACAATATTGATGGGAAAAGCAATTCTGAAAACAAACAAACAAAATTCCCCCAAAATTGCCACCAAACAAAAAAAACCCCACCAAACCCACATCCAAAAAACTTGTAGTAGAGAATGAATAAAAGAAAGTCAGAGAAGACAGAAATGCATTTTACTGGTTTGTGCTTCCAGGTGAGATCAACATGTTGCTTATCACTGTGTCGCAGGCAGCTGTTTTCAAAGGGTTGTGCTTACTAGACCTACTGAAGAGTATTTGTACTAACTGATGGGAGGTCTTTTAGCAAACCTTTCTGAAGTTTATTCATAACAAAAATGTTACTGAAGTTATTTGAGGTGACCAAAAGCCCTTTGTTATTCATTCCAGCTAAAAGTTTAAGCTGCTGTCCTAGAAGAGCAGTTCAAGTCTGCTAAGTGTCAACGCCGTTTAAAATTAAAGGACTTGACTTGTAAAGAACAGTCCTAGCTCCAAAAAAAAAAAAAAGCCAATGCTAATGATTAACTATTAACTTTTTTTTTTAAAGACATTTTACCAGGCTTCCCAAGTTATAGTTTCTGCTTCTCTAGTGGGGTGCAGGTTTCTTTGAAAAGATTTATTTGCCCCATTTGCTTTCCAAAACAGAAATACAGAGTTTGATCCTCTTCCTGTGAATCTGGGAACTGCTGCCACCAACGGTAGGACAGGAAATTGGAGGCGAAGCATGAACCTGGAAAGTGTTGCCATCCTTACTGCTGTGATACAGCAGTTGTCTTTCTGAGACAGTGGCACCAAGCAAATTAAACCCTGTCCCTTGCAAAGATCTCTGCTGGATGGCTGAAGTACTGAACTGCTGAAGCGCTAACTACTGAAAGGAAGGCATGAGTTTATTATGGGAATTTCATGCTATGAACTTTTTATGGATATTTCCTATGTACTATCTGCCACTGCCAGCTGTCCAAGAGAAGCAGTTGTGGTACAAGTTTCCCAGACTGTAACACATGGCTGAAACAGATGAATCTATGGCATAACACAAGAGCTTTTTCTAATACAATGAAGTCCTGTCCTTAGGGAAAGTGTTTTCAAAGGTTTGTCCAGTTTTTGAGTGGATTCTCCAATTTTAGTGCTATAAAGCATACTTTCATTGAAATGCAGCAGTTCTTCATCAGGAAGTCCAGCATTACAAAAACATTTTGCTTCAGAAGTGTGAACTTAGAGTGATTACTGGGTTTTGTTTATTTGGGTCATTAATCATTCTTATCAACAGAGGTGTAGACAGGGAGGATATTAAAAAAGCTGCTGTGAGCACAACTGATGTGCATTAGCCTGTATGCTCGTGGCTGGTGTGGACTGCACAGTGGTTTTCATTGTCCTACTTGTCCGTGAAAGATCTAGCCTGCTACAGGTGAACTGTAATGTGGGCAAGTGGGTGCCTGTGCACATCAGGATTATCAGGATTAGGGGTAAGTTGCTTTTCCGTCTAAGCCTAGCATCTCTTGAATGAAACATCTTAGAAAAAGCAGAAAGATTCTTATGAGAAATAGGTTCTTCTGTTGCTTTATCACCTCTTTCAAGATTCGGGGGGAAATATAGAAAAGCCAGTCCATCAGGATGTCTGTGGAGATCTTGGATAATCTTCTAGTAACCGAGTATACTGATAATGTAATTCTTCATTAGAATTTTATTTTAATGACTCTTTCTAGCCAGCTTCCTTCCCACTTACTAACACTGAGAATTACCGCTTTACATTCTATTTTCTTCTCTGTATTACAATCTAAATTACTGTACCCATACTACTGAAAAGCTCATTTTCCTTTAATAAGGAGGAGTTCTTGCTGGTTTCCCCCGTCCTCAACTTGTAGAGAAAACTGCTGGCTCCCTCTCATTCTGGAGAAACTGCAATATACATCAGAGCTGCAGAGATGCTGGGGATCAGAGAGCCCTTTCCTCCTTGGCTTGTGTTGTGCTGGGGCTCTGCTTAATCTGTGCTGGCCTTTTCTCATGTGAGAGAGCAGGAAAGGGGAACGTCAGGATGTGTTACAAACTCCCAGTGGAGGTGCAAGGAGCTCTGCTGCCACATGAGCAAAGGTGTACAGTACAATGACCAGGTCTGCTTCCTGGTCAATGAAATCTGTTAAAACTTTTTGGGTTAGCAGTCTTTTTTTATCAAAGTATCTGACAAAACAGCTTCAGAATCCAGAACCCGTCGGATCTTGAGGGCAGGGGAGAGGGGAGAAATATGTACAGCCGGTAAAAGAAATTAATTTTCTTATAGCTAATAGATTGATTACTGCAAATATGTAAAACAAGTAAGAATTGTTATTCTGTAAATGAAGCAGTGGCCTTTATTTTGCTAATGAAATGTTTGAATTTCTGAAGTTCTTGTAGTTCTTGGATTGCTTGATCCTTTTACATATGATGTAAATATGAAGCACAACAGTTACTATAACAAGTCTTGGGTTTGGTTTGTTTTTTTGTTTTTTTTTTAAACCTGTGTTTTTAAGAAGTTGCCTTTGTGGTGTTCATTCTGTGATTTTTGGAATCTGTCAGAGATTCCCATTTTATAAATATTCAAAATGGCCATAAGCTTAGACCTAATACTCGATTGCAGTGCCAAGGAGCAAAAATCGTTTTCTTGTTAAATGCNCAAGGAGCGCAAATCGTTTTCTTGTTAAATGATTTCTTCTCTCCATGCCCCTATGCTATTTTGCATAAGTGGCAAATATCTAACTTTAAGCCGTAACTGCTACTTGGATGTAATATTTGTGGCCAGTGAGTAGGAAAAAGTTTATTGCAAAACCAAACTACTTTCGTTTTTACAGTACTTCTGGAATTGATTATCAAAAATTTAAATAGGGTTGGGGCTGATGCCTCTGCCCAAGGAAAGGCTGGGGGGTTTTCCATTGTTAACAATGCACTTACTAAATTGAGGGAAAACATTTAGTCACTTAGTTTCACGTACTTTGGAATTGGTTGAATTTATACTATTTTTCCCATTGAATCTTAATAGTAGGAGGGTAGTGTTAAAGCTCACTTGCCAGGAGTTCTTAGGGACTGAATTCCCAAACTAGGCAAATGAGCCCAGAAATGCAAGTGAAATGGAGAGTGCCAGCAAAAAAAAAATCTGGGCAATGTATTTGAGACGTCAATACATGGATCAGGTTACAGATGTACCTCAAATGCTTAACACTCTGTAATAATCCATTTCTGTAGTATTGCAAATCTTTTTTTTAATTTTCAATTTCTTAAACTGCAGTAAGGCAAAGATTATTGGATGGATTTGTAATTTTTTCCCCCTCCTTTACTTTTTTTCCACAACTTTTGAAACAGGCATCCAGAGCAGGTAGACTTAGCACAATGACTATTAAACTCTATGTATCTCTCTTGGTCTTTCCTTCCCTACAAGCTGAATACTTCCAGATTTTTCCAAGTAGCTTTATTTTCCAGCTACATCTGGAGAACCTAGTTGTTGTCGTCTTATACATAAATATATCTTACCTTTCCAGTCTGGTCATTACTGCGGGATGTTTTGCCAGTTTTCCGGAAGGCTGGTAAAATCTGCCCTTGTCCTGGTGAACTCTAATAGTTCCTGTGATTAAAAACGAGAACTGAATACTATGGTGTACTACTTGAAGAAGGCTAAGAAGGCTCCCTGGTTAAGAAAGCTGTTTTCCCCACAGTTCAGATGCCTAGCATCTGAGCATTGTTAAATTGACTTGCAGGAACTGGATAAATATTGGTAACCTTCTGTAGAAAGGACATGTTCAACACCTTCATCTACTACTGTTGAGGAGAGAGGCCTGGAGGGTGGCGCTTTTTACACCCCTACTTAAAGTGTTCTTGTATTTCAAAAGGTATGCTACTTATCTTCAGTTTACTTTTTAAGGAAAGTAAAGCAGCTTATTTTTATATTTGCATGGAGGCCTGATTTTCTGCTGGAAGGAAAGCACTTGGTGTTGTTATTGAAAACAGTTTTCTCCTCTTCATCTTGGTTTTGCATGGCATAATCTGGAAGTGCTGAAAGCCTCAGTTCTAAGGGGAAAGCTGTCATGCAAAGAAGCATTCAGAGTGCTTGGGACACATGGTTTTCTGCAATGTTGTGCTTCTCCAGTGGAGATTTGTTGTGCACGTGGTTCAGGATTGGCTTTGTCAGCTGAATTACAACATATGTGTTTTTTCTCAGCTCTGTTTTTATTTACACTGAAGTGAAGTATCTCTTGACCAGCGAAAAGTATTTCCATGTGATACTCATGCAATTAAGGTGTGGGGGAGGGAAGCTGTGTTTTTTCTGGTTTTATGTCAGAAGGGATGTCTAGGTGGGCATCATAACAACCTGAAATTCTGAGACAGGCAAGGCTTGATGGTGAATGTCTGTTTCCTGGTGGTTTTTTTTTTCCTGTCACGTAACCTGCGTTCAACAGAAATAATGACTTTACTATCATCTTCATGGCAGAAACAATTAGGGTTTGGTTGTTTGGTTGTTTTTTTCCTTCTCTCTGACCTCCAAGTACAAGAAAGACTTCATTGCTGTACAGTGTCTAACGTTATTAGTAACACAAATATAAAACTGGTTTTCTTGGATTTACTTCTTAATCTGCAGGAACAAAGCCCACTGCTGTATGTATGAGCTGAGGTAACTAAAGCATATGTCTTCCTGGTAAAGATGAGACCATAGCCTTGCCTCTTTCACAGTGTGCTAGGGAAGTTGGTGTGTTTCCTGAAGTAAACTTTCTGCTGCTCCTAATCCTGTATGAGCTGGAGAAATAAGGCCTACAATGTAATCTATATTGAGTATTGATATTTTTGTTATAACTGTCAGTACTGTCTGTTAAAATCTGTACTTTTTCTGTTTTCCTTTCCTGACCTGTAGTCTAGCTTTCCCTTTTGCTGCTCTTTTATCTTCAGCATTGGCATCCATCAGATAAAATAATGCATTAATTACTTCTGGGGGCATTTGGCTAACATAAAGACTTAAGGTGTAAGTAATAAGACTTTTATAAGTTCTAGTAGTGTGATGAGTTTTCTTTAAGGGGAAGAGAAGCTTAGATAAAGGTTTTATTGTGCTCAGGTTTAAAGCTTATCTAATATGCTGCTTGAAAAAGTGCTTTGGAAAGCTAAAACTTTGATTCTAGATCTTCCTCTGAGTCAAGGGGAAAATACGTGGTTTCTCTCTGCATCCATTTCATCAGTTTGCAATTCCTGAGAGCTTTCTCTACTTTTAGATCAGAAAGGAATTTAATAGAATACAATGAAAAGATGTTTGGGAATATAATCATAGGCCATGTCACAACTCTTTGNTTGGGAATATAATCTTAGGCCATGTCACAACTCTTTGTATAAAGAAGCAGAGCTGTTCTTTAAACGTTAGGCAAGTTTGTCTGTTTCAAACATAACATTTCTTTATGTAGTGTAGTAGCAGAGTCAGTACACAGCAAAGACTGTGTGTCTAAACACCTAAAAATAAGATTGGTTTTGTGTTTCCTTCCCCCCTTGTGCCAATATGTAATAGGCCTACTCTCACTGTTTGTTTGTGCATTTGCATAGTTCATCCTGAATACAAAGAGCCTTGAAACATAATTTTACGTACTACTTCTTATGTATGGCAGTGGTTACTTAAATCTGCAATTACTTGTTTTTCTTTTTCTGAATTGCTTGCGCTATGAAACCTTTACCCTAATTGGGGTTGGAATATGTCTTGTAGGAAAAAAAAAAGTGTTAATTGGATTGTTTGCTAAAGTTAGAAGCCTTTTCTTCTTCCCCTGGAAAAAGTTGTACAGATAGTTCTGGACATGGCAGAGAACAGCCAGTCTTAAACTGTGAATCCTCCAGGAAAATAATGATCATCTCTAATAAGCTCCACAGGAGATTTTCATCTTGTAAAGTTTGCGTTAGTGTTTTGTATGGAGTTCAAATTTAGGAAATGTTAACTTCCTACATGCTGAGTTGCTCTTTGTACATCCAGCCTTACCCCACTTACTATTTCTGCTACTTAAGAAGTTGTGCTGATACATCCTTCATGAAATCTTCAAAATAAGCTGGAAGGCTCACTGCTATATTCTTTTTCACATACAGGCTCGTGTTATGTATGATTTTGCTGCTGAGCCTGGAAACAACGAGCTGACCGTCAGTGAAGGGGAGATCATCGTAATTACCAACCCGGTAAGAAAACTGAGATGGAATCAAGGCTTCAGTGCACTTTCCTAGCCTACTTCTAGCAGATGGAAGAAAAAAGGTGGTAGGTGACATCTGAAAGCCCTGGCTACCCTCCCCTGAAGAATTAGCAAAAAAAATATGTACAAAGAATTTTCTAATAGTTTTGTGGAAACAAATGCAATGAGCAGTTTTGGAGGACAGGGGCTCTCTCAGATTGTGCCTACACACTTAGGAATCTGCTCAGCTTTGTTTCCTTCTAAACAGAGCTGAGTGCCAAGGCAGAGGAAGGAGCTAATGATCGTGATACCGTTTACATCTGCATGTGTTGTCTTTTTTTGTGTGCCTAATGTTCCACATCTTCTGTGTATGTAATCTTCCTGGTGCTTGCCACTTGCATTTAAATTTGACATGCCAGCTGCCTTCTCGGTTTTGAGTTTCTTAATCAATGACTTCAGCATTCAAAGTTTGTTCAAAGAACTTGCAACAAAATCTTTTACTAAATTGTGTGTCCTTTCATAACTAAAACGATATGGACAAGGTACAGGGAAGGAGTGATGATAATACTATCAGGGAGTTATTAAATTAATAGTACTTTTAAGCACTGTCATTTGATTTGTGTGTACAACTTGATTTTGAGTGCGCTTTTATTGTCCTGTATAATTCTTACCCTTGGTAACATGGTAAGTGTTAGCTGATTTTGCTTTTGATTTTGGTGTAGTGATATAGACTTTCCTTTTAAAACACATACAAATGAAAAACACCTGATCTTGATGCCAGGTTTTATTTATCTGTTTGTATAGGAAACACGGGTTCTGCAGAATAAACTAATTCTTTGAGGAGCCTAGTCATGTATAATCCTGATAATTTTTAGTTCCACTGACCTTAGATACGTGAAGCAGGTATTTAATAGAAGCAGCACCCTCTTGGATAGTATGCTATGCTGTGGCAGAGGTAACATTTTAAATGAGTTCAGGAGTTTAATGCTGTTTCACAGAAGTAGGACTAAATAAATAGCTTACCACTTTTAAGCTAGTTCTTGCTGAGCAAGACATCTGTGTGCTAAGGCAATACATGTAAAACCAAGTAAAACTTTATTTCATGGTGTCCATGATTAAGCTGTGGGATAGATTTCTACAAAGGCTCTTGATCTTTTTTTGATATGATAAGTTTAGACAGCAATAGTCATGGAAGTCCATTGATGATTGCTCTTCAGTGCAGCAGTGCAAAAGTGACTTCTGGCTCAAGATGTCATTGCTCTTGCAGTTTAACCAAGCTAGGTGAATTTACAACCCGAGATGTTTAGTTGTTTCTGTGTTCTTGAGTGTAAGCTTTTAGGTACATAAGAAAAAGCAAATGTAAGTTTGTTATTTCAGTAACTGATTGATCTTTACATTTAAAAATCTTGAATACATAAGCAGACTTCTTACCATGTGCAGGATTACATAAAAATTTCAACTGAAAGAACAAAAGTGTGAATAAACAAATACATCCATTAAAAAGCAAATTAAGAAAACCTGAAACTCAGTAATTGCTGTCTAGCATATGTGGTTCCGATTTTCAGCTGTGAGTTAGCTTGACGTATAACTGTGTGTTCAAGGAACAGCTTGATTTAAAACAGAACTGGCATATTCCAGATAATGTCCTGGAATTGACTTTGCTTAACTGCAAAGGTTTCTTAATATATGTAGAATATATGTTTTAAAAAAACCAAACAATAACAGGATGCCTCACTGAGATCAGAGCTGAACTGTGTTAGTTCTTTCCGAACTAATAGCATGAGAGGTGCCTCTGAAATTAAATGTAAACTAGAAACAGTGTCTCCAGATCTTGCATGGCATGTGCCTCTCTTAATCTTAGATTACCCTTAATATTTTTGTGGGTTACAGCGCCCACTCATCACACACCTCTGCACGTTCAATAAGTGAAGCCGAGATTTTACAAGTATTACCAATAGCTTAATTTCTTGAGTCTTGTTTCTTTATAATCTTTTGATTAACATTAATGATTTGGAATTGGCTTACTAGTAGCTGTGTTTTGATGCAGTCTGTGTCCAGACAATTGACTGTGGTTTCACAAATGATCAAAAGTGCTGAAAATCAATCTCTTTCCCCCTCATGCTTGATAAATCTAAAGTCCACATTAGCTGTGTGAAACATGCACAGTCTGTTCTGTTTAAATTCGTATCTGCTGCTTCAGCAGATTTAAGCAAGTTTGTTTGTGGTCTTACAGTCATAACTGTATTTCGAACATTGCATTTGACAGCAAGACAGTGCTTCCTCCTGAGCTTTTTAAAGCATGCTGTGGGATCCATCTAGCAAAACTATTTCTATGTTATAACTTCTTTTAGGATGTCGGTGGAGGCTGGTTAGAAGGAAAAAACAGCCAAGGTGAGAGAGGACTTGTTCCAACAGATTACGTTGAGGTAAGTGACTACACTGCTCCGCACTAAGAAAGCAGAACTACTGAAAAAGCCATCCTCTGTTTTGCTGATCAGACTGTAGCGCTCAAACATAAAACTTCTAATGTTAAAGCTTGGAATATATAATCTTATTGTAGCAACTGTAGCTGGCTTTGGAGACCAGTGCAAACAAAAAGAAAAGCTACTGTGCTTCCTAGTGGTTTCCCAGGAAATGCAACAGGAGGTTGTCTATAATAAATACTGGTGATCTGCAGAACATGAGCTATTTTGAGTCTGCTCTTGGTTTTGGGGGGTCTTATCCAGTAATTGTTTTGTTTTCCTGTCTGAAGATAGAGATATGGAAGTGAAATGGGTAATGCAAGTTTACACAGGTGTTGCTGTGGTTGATTTGCCACATGCTCATAAATCTCTGGAATGGAACCCCATTTCTGGGGCTTAGGGTATGGGATCCCAAATCCAGGGACTACTCGCTTATCTTCTTCCTGAGGGCCTTTGTTGTCTCTTCAGTGTGTGTTGATCTTCTCTTTGTTTAAAGGCTGGTGGTATGGGGGTGGGGATGGAATGGGGATCTCGGTGCAAAGGCTAGAATCCAGTTCACTCTTGGAGGGCCCAGTGTCTGTATGTTTGCAGGTTGCCAGTTAGGTGAAGACTCTAGGTGTAATTTCTGCAGCCTCGTCTTAAGGCATGTGCCTCCCCTCCTTCACCAGTGCTATGTTTATTTAAAAAAAAAAAAAAAATTAAAAATGGGGACTCACACACACAATGCTGGCTCACATGACCTTTTTGTGTCTTCAGTTGGCTAGCTCATGGTGTAGTAGCTTTTGGCTCTCCAAACTTGCTGTCCTAAACTGATCCTCTGAGTATTGAGTTCCCAGTCTCCAAGCAGTAATGTTAACAACCTTGTTAATCCCTAAGGAATTCATAGATAGGTGTCCACTGCTACAGCAGTCTTACGTCTTACACTGTTAGAATGCAAACCTGTTGTGGAAGTAAAGCCTCCAGGTTATCACAATAAGTTTCTTGTAAAAGGTTCTATTAAATTTGAATTCAAAAAGTGTATATGCAACCATCTTAAAGTCTAGTGACATGAATGTTAGGATGATTATATATGCTAAACAGCGTAATTTGATTAATGGAAGCATGAAAAATCTTTTGCAACTTTTTCCATTTCAGATTTTAACCGAAGGTGCAAAAGATGGAATTAGCTGCGGTAACTCATTAGCTGACCAAGCCTTTTTTGATTCCCTTTCTTCAAATACAGCTCAGACCAACTCTGCTGCAAAAAGCAGTAATCAGGTATGTCTCGCAGTTTTTCAGGCACAGTGGGCATGGCACATTTTGTTGACATAACTGCTTGCACTCTTCAGGTGTGCTGTACTCTATTTGTGAACGCTCATCGAAGTACTAATTAAAGTAACTCTTGTTTTCATTAGGGAACTGTTTTGTTGACTATTAGTGATATGTGTGACTGTTCAGATACTGTGTTCTAACACTTTCAGAAATAGAGCATTTTTATTCTTTCCAGTCTGCAATCATATAAATCTGTGACTTCCTCAATCTCTGTACCTCAGTTCTGTGTAAGTGCACTCTTAGCAAATTTACTTTATTTTCAAGTTACTTGTGTTATTATGCTAACCTCTTTAAGGACCCAAAGCTTTCTTTTGTTTAAAATCAGTGGTCTATGCATCATCAGCCAGAGTAAATGGTTATATATATTTTTTAGAATTTTTGAGTAAGAGTTGTTTCTTTGATTAAAAAAGCTGAAGCAAGTTCATGCATTGTCCCTGGTCAGTTGGAGAAGAGGTTGACTTTGGTTTTGCTGGAAGAATTTTTTTTTTTTCTCCCTCTATTCATAGCTTTTTGCCTGGTGTGTCTGTTCATTAAGCAGGAAGTACTTAGTTTCTGAGGACGTACATTATCTTAAACACAAACTGTTTATTATGGTCTACAGACTGCTGCATGGCCCATGTGTAGGAACAGTTAAACATTTTGAAGTCTACAGGTCAACAGAATTACAAAATGCAGTGTGCAAAGGTCTGTTGTGTTGGAAAGTAAATGCTTTACTTATTGTAGCAGCTGGGGACACCCACATGGTGTGTGGGTCAGTTAAATACCAGTTACTAGTTTTCTTAATTGTAACTTGCACCACAGGACTTTGACATGAAGTGACATCTCTTAAAAACTGTATGTGGGGCATTTTTGTGTGACAGTGAATGTAACAGTTCATTGACTGTGTAGTGTTTTATTTGTGCTTCCTTGTATTCAGCCAGGTAATGTCATGATTGTAATTCTGTGATCACATGTATAGTGAGAATTCCAGATCTCACTGTGGCTGTCTCAATGTTTATAACTAAATATTTTTTTTATTGATGCCCAATTAATATTTAGGCTAAACACAGAACTCTGGAAATGCCTCATGATTTTTTCATGTTAGACTGAGCCAAAAGCATTGATTTTTAGGTTCGTTTTCCCTCAGTAAAACTTAATAATTTGAGGTAGAGTGGGAACCTCATTTCTTCTGCTCTGTCTGTTACTCTTGCGACATTTTTTTCCTCCTGTAGTGTTTGTAGCCAAACTTTAATTCCGGGTAAGCTTGAAAAATTTGCAGCAGCTATTTCTGTCAAATCCAAATATTATATATAACTTAATTTGACCTATGAAGAATTGCTTAGTAAACAAAATGAATATACATTATTTTGAATGGTGGTAGAGGCATCTATCAGAGTTTGATCTGTGCTTAACACAAGGTACTTGTGCCTGGAGAAGGGAAGAGAAAAGCCCTTGCCTATATAGGAGGAAAGGTTAAAATAAAGGTATCTATTATTAAGGGTATTATTATTAAGGAGGCCTGCAAGAAAGCTGGAGAGGGACTTCTTACAAGGGCATGTAGTGAT
>RSEF01000001.1:21385893-21413027 GCA_003993805.1 Himantopus leucocephalus | reverse complement strand
TCTACAACTACCTGAAAGGAGGTTGTAGAGAGGTGAGGGTCGACCTCTTCTCACTAGTAACAAGTGATAGGATGAGAGGAAATGGTCTCAAGTTACACCAGGGTAGGTTTAGGTTGGATATTAGGAAAAAGTTCTTCACTAAAAGGGTTGTTAAACATTGGAACAGTCAGCCCAGGGAAATGGTTGAGTCACCATCCCCGGAGGTATTATAAAGACAGGTAGACGTGGTGCTTAGGGACGTGGTTTAGACGTGGTTTTGTCAGGTTAGGTTAATAGTTGGACTCGATGATCTTAAAGGTCCCTTCCAACCTAGAAAATTCTATGATTCTATTATTCTGTATTTAAGATGCTCACATAGTCACATTTGCACAAGATAGATCTGTAATTGCACTGACACCACTTTGTGGGAGTGAAGGATTCATAGGATTTGAAAATCAGACTTGATAGGTCTTTTCCATCTGTTATGGTTTTAGATTTTATAACAGTCAATAGTTTTTGTTCAGTACACTGTAAATTTCACTATGTCTCTCTCACTATAATATAACTAGAATCTGACTGAATTACCCAATGAGATGCCTAATACAGTCATTTGGGGGGTTTTGTATGTAAACATGCTATCCTAAATTATACATTAATAACTTCTTATTGATGTAAACTTTTTGCGTAGAAAAATTCAAGTGTAGCAATATCTTGCTACAATATGAATTTTGAAATAATTCACAGAATGAAATAAAACAGTCTTATCTCCTTGAGGTATAAAAAACAATGTAGTATACTGAGATATGCCCTGTTATCCAAAGATTTACACTGTGCTTTGTAAATTATTGTTCAATAAAATTGAATTTATTCTTTATCAAGTATTCAACAGATGCTTCTAATACCCATCAAATTCACTGTGTTCAGACTCATATTATTTTAATGTAAAAACTTATAAAATATTTATAAGGAGATGGTGCAACAGTACTTTTAATTATGTTTATGTCTTTCTGCTACATTTAAAATATTTATTGCACCATGAGGAGATATGTAAATTTGGAGAGACTGAGGAAAAAATAAAGGAACTTTGTAGAGCTTATATAGATTGTGCCAACATCAATATCCTACATTATTTTATTTAATTAAAGCATATTGTGGAGAGTTAATTGGAAAAAAAAATGTGTTTTTATCTTACAAGTAGTAAAACCTTTACAAGATTCATCAAAGAAAGGGATTTGACATTATTGGAGGAGGAGTCAATTTTTTAAAAATTTTTTGTTTCTTGAAATGTTTGTCTCCTGCAAGCTTTTAACAGAGGAGGATGTATTTCATCAATGATTTTTCCTAACTGTTTCAAAAGTGTAAAGAAAATTGAAGGTTACTTGAACTCTTATATACAGAACTACCTTCAAAGTCTCTCTAAATTCCAGCATCATCTTGAATTCCATAGTTTCCATATATCTTCTATTAATGCAAGACAATGAAAAGTAAGGCAGATCTCAACACACCTACCTAAACTGCCAAATTAATTAAGGGTTTATATTTAGAAATGGAGCTCTTCTTTTTAAATAAAATAATATATCTCTGTCCTGTAACGGGGTGATTTAAATACCTAAAGAACAGAAAGTGTGCAAAAAAAAAGTAGTTGGTCTGTTATGACTGCTCCCCTGTTCTTCCAACAAGCCAAGAGGGGGATTAAATATACCTGAGGTGCTTCACCCTATGAAGGTTTGAGTAGTGAGTGTCACAGCTCTGACCACAGTTACAGGATATTGAAGTCACGCTTAGGAGAAGGCTGACCTAAGAAAGCCAGTGTCAGGGAAAAACACACTGAAGTTGGGAAGCAGAAATCGGGAAGTGATGGTCAAAAGAATAAGAATTAGAGATAAATTGAAGTCAGGAACTGAGCAGCAGGAAATGGAGTCAGAAGTGCAACCAGGAAACAAGGCAAAAATAAGGAATCTACCCCTGCTGTTAAGTTCTCAGGATGCCTTTTTTTAACAGATATTTATGTGGAATCAACCTAATGATCAGAAGATTTTACTTGGTGCTACACCATTTTCAAGTCAAGGTTCCATGACTGCTGCGCACAGTAGTCTGGTAGTAGATAAAGACTTATAATCCATTGTAATTTTTTTTCCAGTGTAGAAAAGCCAGGGTGAGAGAACTTTAATACACATACATCTTTCTATTATACCCCTATCTTAGATGGGAAGATATAAATGAAGGTTTTAAAAAATCAATTGTGTTTTACATTCAATAGCTTGGCTCAAGCTTTTTTTTTGCTTGATATGATTGCATATGACTAATTTAAACATTTTGCTAAAACACTGAGGCTTTTTCTTCTGAAACCTGTTTGCTTTTGAGATCAGCTGTCAAAACGGGAAAGATATGCCAGCTGAAGTGATTGTTTAAATTTTTTAATTTTTCCTAGAGACCTGTCATTATCCTTGACTAACTTCACTTCCTTTTTTTTTTTTTTTTTTTTGAGACTGAACAGTTTTTCAAGTAGAATTAGTTGGAAATAGGAATGTGCCTTCAAGAAAGTGATCTAGAAAACCATCTCCCAGAATTCTCAGGACTGAGAAGCAATTCAAAGCAAATAGATAAATAGATTCTCCTTAAAAACAACATCTTGAGTTATAGATACTGGAAGCTTGATTGAAAAAAATAGTTTTATTTTCAAATTGGAAAAATTATAGGGACAATGGGAAAATAAAGGAAGAAGGAAATGGTCTTTAAAAGCAAATACTACAGTAAGGCAGAAAGACTTGAAAATAGACAATAATAATGTAAACACAAGATATCTCAAGGAAGCATAATCAACAGGAGGCATTAGGAAAGGTAAAGTGCTAAATCCAACTTCATTTTCATTTGTGTAGTACTGGCAGTTTTAATGATATAAATATATTCAGTCTGTATGGACCATACTGAGAGGCAACTCACAGTTTGTTTCACTAAATTAAATTAAGTGATTCATCCAAATGCATCTGTCTATACTCACCAATATAAGAAAATATGCCTCTCCAATTTTTCAAGCTTCCAAAACTTGATGTTACCTTTATACTACATAGCAACCCCTCCAGACAAAGTAGTAGCTCTCAGGACAGCCCCCAGAGTTCATAGCCCTTCAGAAATGTTCCTTTAAATGAACTTGCTTGGGGAGAGAGATCACTGAGTACAGAAGGTGTTCAAAACATCAGAAATTTTCAAGGCCAAATGAAAAGAACTTGGCAGCACTGCTTGCATTCACCTGCCTCCATGGCAGAACTTGTTCTACTGGCGTTGGCCCTGACACAAGTGCTAGTGTATGCATTCTACCACTGTTTTAGGAAACTAAGAGCTCTGAGTGCATACTAAATACTAACAAACAACTTTCTTGAATGGATAGAAACTGGTTATCCACCAGAGGCTGCACAACTATTTCCACTTTGCTTTTTCATCCACACGATTCCCCTCCTTCCATTCAGACAAGAGACACTTCAGGATCACGTAGTGTTTATCTAGTAGCATATCACACATTTGGATGCATCAGAGCCCCTCTCAAAAATCAAAAGTCTAATATGCGCCTATTCTTGCAGCTCTGACAGTTGATGTCAAAAGCAAACAGATTTTTAAAAAGAAAGGGGGAAAGTAGGGAAAGAACCAGTGTTTAGCAAAATGTTTAAGTTAGTCACATGCTATTATCTCAAGTAGAATGATCTCGAGCCAGTTTAATGAGGGTGAGTTACAACTGACTTTGAAAGGATTAATTTATACTCTTGAGTCTCCTCAGATGTAGAGCTAATAGAAAGCTGTCTGGGTACATGAGTTCTCACACATCTTTCAGCTCAACCAGAGATTCAAAGCTAAATCAAACACCCTGGGACATCTGGGAAGGACTCAGAACGCATACAGCAGTGAGCTGATTGTTCTGATCAGGAGAATTTTATTCCCATCTATAACAATATTGATAATGCTCCTTATGTAATTTCTGTTAATATTACTCTTCTAACAATTAGCCAAAAAATGCGGGACAAATTATTTATACTAGTTAAATGTTACTAATTTTATTCTTTCAGAATGAAGTGGTATTGCAGGAAGCAAAAGGTTATTCACAGTGTTCATGGTGTCTTGTCACTGCAGTATCAGAGCTCCTCACAGTTTTGAGAATATTGATCCTCAGATCATGTCATTTGATGAAGAGTAGGGAAGTGTAATGGGTGAGGAGGGAAGACTGAGTTTGTCTGGTCTCTGCTCCAGGGTTTGAATGTACATTATATACTAATAAAGACTTGGAAAAAAAAAAATCAGTAAGAGGAACAAATATTAGGACTCAGGATTTCTTGCAGAGTGTCTTCAACCCTTGTTCAGGATGATACTCAGTTTTGTTCACTCTTTCTCTGGTCATATGAATTTACTTAAAGCTGCACTTAGAATGTCAGCTGGAGCCTGGACTGTGGTCCAACAGATCTCTTCTCCCAGGGAACAAGTGACTGATTGCCGCAAGACGGAGTGACTGCTGTTCCATGAAATGCAGTGCAATCACGTGCCTCCAGTCCTTGCACTGAGTTTCATGGTGGAATTCAGGCAGCTCTACAAGACTTCAGCCAAGGTGGCAGACACAGTGTTATGCAATGCTGCATACTCTGTCCATGCTCTTGTATCTGATCTGATCTGTCTGAAATTTCAGCCCTGTCGCTGTCCTACGAGTATGTGAATTATTAGCACAAAAGTGAAGGCACCTAATGATGACCACCAGCTATTTGGAGAAAAATAGCATGTACCTCTGCATATAAGGTGTCTATCACCTGCTGTCTGTGAGTTTTAACAACCAAGTGAATTCCTGAACCCTGTGTCCAGAATTTTCATTGGCAGAACACAGAAAAAAAGTGAGAGTCCAGCATATTCCCTGATGTAGCTCTTGATGACAGGATTTGGGATATTTGTAGCATGGCTACCTGTAATTTCCATTTGCTCAAGTCCTTCAGTGTTGAGGTCATTTTTGGAAGGACTTTTCTTCTCTTTTTACTTTGTAATGCAATGATGAGGCATTTCTGTAAGGCAGATGAGATACACGGCCATGACCGTAGTTAGATATGGAGGGATCTGAAATACCTATCTTATTCATACCTTAATAGTTGAGTGATAAACTTTGCTGACACATGGTAAACATAAGCTTAAAGTTGGTGTCTAGACAACTGAGACTGGAGGCAAAGATTGCTCAGAGTGTCTTTCCTGAGGTTGTCAGATTGGCCAAATTGGACTCCAGTATCAGCTGTAGCTACTGCAAGTCTGTCTTGATTTACAGTGTAGTTGGTCCTCAAGCAAGTACGCAGCTAGCAGGGGATTAAAACTGAGTTTAAATTCTAGGCTAAGTACACCTAAAGTTGGGAAAACAACTAGACAAAGAGGTTATTGAAATAAATCCCTTGTTTCCAAAAGTGTGACTTTAAGATCATTTTACATTTCTCTGACAGTGCAGTGTAGCTTTATTGGACCAGGAAGAGTGAGACATCAAATACAACTAAAAATTGTAGGACATAAATCCATGTAGCAAGTGCGTGACTGAATTTTCTCTCTTACTGCTTTAATTAGCTCAAGCCTGAAAATATAGGATGAAACACTTCTTGCTATGAGCAAATTTTTCTGGAAGACGTGCTTTAGTGGTAGACAAGTGACCAAGATTTCTACAGAAATATTGTGGTGAAATTTTACATTGTGGTTATAGAGAGCTCCATATATTATTATCTATTATTCCCTTCTGTCCTTCCAATCTGCAGAATAGGGATTACTCTTTCCTGGTGACCAGCTGAGGGGTATTAAAAGCATTAATTTCCTTCTAATTCCTTAGAAGAGCTAGGCCTAAATCCATGGTTGGAACACAGTTTGTGGTTTCTGATGTCCTTATGCCTTCTCACTCTTTTACATAATGCTATTTATACCTTCATCACTTGAGTCAGCCATAACCATTATGCTTTCTGAAAATCAACTTTCCTGACTGAAATCGCAGTAAAAAATACTTCTTGATTTTTATGCTTGCCTAAGTAGCATTTGACATTTCTAAGCCATGTTATTACCTGAACCTGCTGCATGCTCTTTGAATGAACATAAAGAGGAACGGAGAGTGTTGCAGAAGCACTGAGAGATCAGCTTTGTTAATGAGCAATGCCTCACTGACTCTGCCTTGATTAATGTCAAAGACTGCTGATCAAAACTCTCTCTTGTGTTCTCTTACTGACTGATTTCTAAGTATCAATTAAAGAAGTCTCATGAGGAAGGCATTAATAAAGGGGTGAAATTCCGCCTGATAGAGAGGGTCAATCACAGAGCCTCTGATTCACCTAAGTCTTCAAAATGGGGCTTGAGTGAGGATTAAATTGAGGAGATAATTCAGAAGAGCCCTCTGACCTAAAATTTGCCGTATCTATGCATTTCCTTTCTACTAATCTTATTTGCTCAATTATTCATGTTTTTCCTTCAGAATACATAACAGACAAGTCCTACAAAGCTAAGATGTTATTCCAAACTAAGCAGAATTTATTCTAGGTTTTTGGATTCTTCCCACGGCATCTCCCTTACTCTCTTTTCCTTTGCCAACTATAACAAACACAGGATGAAAAGGCCTTGGTAAAGATCCAATTAAATGTTGAGAATACATCAAAACAGAAAGCTTTTTTTTTTTTCTCCTTTTCTGGATACATTGTTTTTCTTCCAATCTTAAGTTCTTTTAGGGCTCTTTTCTTTGTGCATGCATGGTGGACACCTGCGAAACCTTGAGAAGACTTATAGTAGTCCTATTTTCATTGAATCCCTGCATTGGTTTTGAAATGCAGGTGTTATTGCTACAGAGCAAGGAAAAGGATTTATCTTCTCTTTCAACACTAACTCTTCTGGTGAGAAGACAAACAGAAACAAATCATTCTTAGCTCACAAAATATACCTATAAACAGCCATTCAAATATGCTTCCTTTTTCCTATGTATAGCTGATTGGCAGTTAATTGGCAGCTGATGGGCAGAACCATCAATTCATTTAGGCAACTGAAGAGGGAGGGGCAAAGTAACATCAAGTGAGAGTCAGAGGACTGATTCTGATGTCCTTCAGCTGTGCTGCTAAGGTGAGGAGGCTACATTTCCCAATGGCCCGAGACATTTGGGATGAATGAAAGCAGCCCCTCCCTGTTTGTGATTGCTGCCTTCCTCCTGGAAAAAGAGGACATAAAAGGTGGAGAAGATGCACAGTATTCTGTAGAGGACAAACAGGGCAGAAAATAGTGTATAGAAAAAACAGATTCTTGGAAGAAATGACTCACAAAGCAGCAAGTGTGAGTCAAAGTAGTGGGCTGGGCAAGAAATGCAATGGTCTCTGCATATTTATTAAATGCAGGACACAGGATAGTTAACAAGAAGAGTTTATGGAAAGAGACTATCAAAGAACTTCTACAGAGCTTTGTCAAATTATTCAACTTATTCCTATTGTTTGTTGTCTCTGATCTTTCTTGCTTACCTTCATGCACCTGCTGAGCTTTTTTCTTTTTCTTGCTACTTAAAGCTTCCGTTTGATTCTGTGTCTGCTGCACTCCCTTCAGATATTCTGGTCTTTTATTTACTTTGGTTTTCTCCTATCTAGCCCTTTGATTACTCAGTTTGCAAACTGTGCCTTTGCTATGTATCTAATGAAATTGTCATGACACCAAATAGCCATTGTAGAGTGTCCTGGGAAAGCTCGTTGTTTCAAAGAAGAGAGATAATGGGTGGGCAGCAGATGCAGGATTAAAATGTTCTATTTCAGCCGCATCCATTTACCAGCGTACAGTTCTTGCGGCTGGAACGCAAACACAAATTTGTTCAGCTAACACAAAGTTGCTAAGAGCAAAAGCTTTTCTCACTAGTGTCTTCTGGGGCACTTCTTACTTCCTCTTTCCAGAACAACCAGATGCTTTTTATGCCCAGCTTTCCTGGTAGAAATTGCTAACTCATAGTTCAAAAACTCTGAGCCAAATGTATCCCTAGTGTAACTCCACAGCCTTATATCTGGCCCTCTGTGCTTGAAACCACTTCATGACACATTCAGACTCCTCTTTGTTCTATGTTAGCTGGCATTCTTTGGGAACTATTGCACACAGGGATATTTCCTGCTAGTAGTTTCATGTCAACTTTCTGAAGTACTTGGCAGTAACAGAGGATCATTTGTAAAATTAGTAGCCCACTTTTATCTGTTCACTTACAACTTTATTTTGTTAAGTGGCCCATTCTCTGAAAAAAATGAACAGAGTACAATTCTACTGTTTGTTACAACAATTGAGCAATGCTGAAGCTTTGCTACTAAGCATAAATGCAATGCTAGGAAATGTTAAGAACTGTACTGTGGAAAACTTAAGACACTTTTTTTTTCTCTTCAGACATACTGTTCTTCTGTTTAATTTATCCATGTGCACAATGGTGGCTGATTTCTTCCTCTGGAGAAATCTGCCTAATTCCATTTGTGTAGGAACATTCAGGAACAGAATTCAATCTTTTATGCTTTAGAGATCTAACCTGCTTTCATTGTAGGAGCAATTGTGTACATATTGAGTAAAATGAGAGAGAACAGATTTCTCTCTTTTTAACAACTGCTTTCAAAATTATTTCTATCCAGGCACCTATTACCAAGTCTTAACAGAAAAACTCCACTATCACTTAACATCTGAGTGTTGAACTCATAATGAATAGTGTTATGCCTTTGCAATTGTTACATAAAAAGGTATTTCTGCTAGAAGTACCACAAGAAAGAACTAGGCTTATTTTTGTTGTCCTATTTGGGCACGGTTGATAATGGAGGTTCCATTTGTCTTCCTCAATGTCAGCATTATTTGACTACACAAATATATGCAGAAAAAGGTAGTAAAATATGTTAAGATGACATTTAAAAAAATACACATAATTTAATAAGGTTTGTCAGGATACTATGAACCTGGATATGATCTAAAATACTCTTGGCAGTCCCAATGACAACATAGAGTTATTTTAGTCACTCAAACATGGTAATCTTAGTGCTTAACCAAGACTCTTAGACAGCATTCTGTTCTGAGAAAGGAGGAGGAAATGTGGCTAAGCTGGAGGCACCGTGCCTGCTCTTGACATTTGTAGGCAGAATGCACACAAGGTTGTTGGTGATGAAATGTGCTTATTATTTACAATGCAATCTGTTTGCAGTATTTGCCTTCCACTCCAGCCTTGCAGCCATTTGCTAAAACACAAGGGTAGAAGAAAAAGCAGTTGCAAGAATATGGCTATCACTATACTTCACCTATACAATCTCCCTGGGCTGCTGAGTGCTGGTGGCACTATCCCCTGTACATCCTCAGGAATTTTGACCAATTATTTCCTCTTTGGCATGTAATACAGCAGAAGAGAACTTTATTCATGGATTTCCTAGATTCTGAATTACTTTTGAGAAAGTGAATGAGATATGGGAAAACTGTTAGATATATAGCTAATATAGAGGCCTCAAACAACCTTTAGACCATGACAGTCTTAGTCCAAGACATGAAACGTCCTCAAGGACTTACTCAAGACTCCAAGATCACTTCCCAACACAAAAAAAGAATCAACAAAATTCATATAAATAGATGTTTTTAAATAGCTGATATTAAAGTATAGGACATTGTCCTTTCCATGTCCTTTTGAAGATACTCGAATATATACTGATGAATGTGGTATAAGAATCTAACAAAATCTAAGTGTTGTATAAGCAAGTTCTGTGCTTTCTACTATTTCTGTTCTTTTAATAAAAACAATGAGATTTCTGATGTAATCCAACTGAGCAAAGACTCTGGAAATTCAGCCATAGGAAACTTATCTTTGGTAATAAATTTTTGCACAGTGTGATGAATATAGACAGAAAGACAAAAAAACCTGGAGTTCTAGAAAATTCTAAGTTTTTTTAAGGATCCCATCCTACCACCCCAGTGCAGGAAGAATTATCAGCTGCAATGGAATGATGTTATCATAAAAATTGCAGAGCTGGCTTTTCAGTTAACTTGCTCACAGCAGAGAAATTCAGTGCAATGCACATCAAATAACAATATTAAAAGTCATGCCTGGTGTTTTCTACAAATGTCCCCAAATTAGTCAAACAACTGTAAAATGGTGTCTGCTTACATACGTTTCCTACTGTGCAAATCTGTTCACCCCATGTTAATTTCCTTCTACTGTGAACGAGCAAAGACAACCATTAGCAGCATCATTATGGGAAGAGATTTTCATAAGCAACTAAGCTGGCTTTGGTGGGAGTACCTTTATTCAGTATACGCACAAAAAAAATCTGAAATACCCCATGTGAGCTAGAATTTATCTTTTTTTTAAGAGTAATTCACGAATATCGTAACTGGGCATGTAGATTATTCCATTACCTATTGTTAAGAAGTCTGTCATTTACCACCACTTAGTAGAATTTAAGATCCATCTGCATATATTTTTTTATCATTTTTATTAATCCTCATTTCTTGATTAATTGGTTCATGCCTGCTCTCTTATTGTCTATTTTTCACTTATGGAATAACTGGAGAGTTCCCAAATCCTGCTGCATGTGAAAAGTAAGAAAGTCATGAGTATTCAAGGATCTTCAATGTGACAAAGTATAACATAAAAAAAAAGAAAAAAATCAATTCCTCTTCAAGATTATAACTATTGCTGTCTTTCTATTGGTTGGCTTGTGGAGCAGTTTGTACAATGAATAACAGTATTAGGCATTGTATGCAATTAGAGGAAATGATCAATTTTTGATTAATTATGAATATTAACCTAAAAGAATATTTTAAAGTATTTCCATAATAATTTTATTTCTAAAATCATGGAGTCTTTCATATTTCACTCTACAGCCATATGGTAACACTGAATAACTGCTTGTTTTCAGAACCAGGACATCAACTATTCAGTTTGGCTTTGTAACATTTGCATTTATTTATTTCACATTTCCTTCAGCCTCCACAGCATTTACAAAATCCCTATCTCCAGCAGTAGAGCTCCAAAAGAGTGAAACAATATTATCATTAATAATTTCCTCCCCTGAAGAAGCTGCTTGGGACACAAACCCAATTAATTCCTACAATATTTCCCATGATAGATTTTACTTTTCAAACCAATCCCTTTCAGACCTTTTTCATCTATGTCTTTTATGACACTAAACAGTTCCGTGGACCAATTCTGCCTCGGTCAATTATGGGAAAGTGGGTGTTTTTATTATCTCTACTTTCTACTATCTCTATCTCATTAGTGCTAAATGTAGACTTGGGTGTGAATGACCTATAAAATAAAATAAAATAAAATAAAATAAAATAAAATAAAATAAAATAATTCCTCATGATTTCCCTTCATTCTCTAAGTGACAAATGCTGAGAAATAACCACCCAGGAATACAAGTGCAAAAGTGGAGGAGGTCTATCTGTCTGAGCAAAGTCAGGAAAGGCACTCTGCCCGAGGCCTGCAGCAGCTGAGGGGTTGTGAGGAGTATATGACAAATATGTCTGCTTATTTATATCAGTGGGACTTTGATAGGACATTGTTTCCCATGGAAAAAATTGATTTTTCACAGCAGTAGCGAATAGAATGTCATAATGCTAAGTTTCATGAAACAACCAAAGCACTGACACCAGCCATTTCATGAAATGCCTGACAATTTTAGGCTTTTCTTATAATGACTCAGTGGAACAGTTAAATAGTGTAATAGAATGCCTATAATTCCAGGAACGACTTTCAGTCATATCATGAAATGAATGATTTCACAAGATGATTGTAAAGTATTTATAAAATCTTCACTGTGAGCTATGAAACAGGTGCTGTAAGCTGGGAGGTTGCCAGTCAGTGTTTCAGGCCAAAGACAAATTGTTTTTGTGACGAGATATCATAGATTTGACAAATGATCAGAAATGCAATGTATCTTTTGTCATTTAACCTCATCTACCTCATCTACCTGTATAAGAACAGATTTCAAACAATAATAATAACAACAACAACAACAAAAGAAAGTTATTGTTCCCAATAATTCGTAAGAGAAAATAAACACTGCTACTGACCAGGAAGCTGGCAGAAATATTTCTGGGAAAATGCGTTTTTGCTGAAATTTACGTTTTTAATGAAGTCAAAATTTTCATGAAGCTGTATAATTTTGAATTAAATTTTCAGCCAGAAGATTGCTGAGGTCTAAAGTTTCCTAGTCACTTCTAAAGTGTTTGGGCACATGTGTATGTGTGTGATAGGTCAGAAAGCATAAGAACAATTGCAGGTCTGACTTTTCTGAGCAGAAATTAATGGCGTGAGACATAGTCACTTTTGTTAAGCATATTTGGCAAGTTCTGTCTCCATTTCCCCGTGGAAAAGCAAGTATGTTTAACACCCTAAAGCTACCAGAGGACAGAATGCATACCCTCCTGTACATTTACACCACTTACTCAAAAAAGCCAAAATCCTATCTCAGTGATATTGCTGCAGTAATACTGCTACTAACATACCTGAGTGGAGATTCCTCTGGTTGTTGTGTTAGGTAGTGGGGCACTTTATGACACATTATTTTTTAGAGAAGATGTGTTTTAGAATGTTTTCAATCACTTCATTAAGAAGTACATACTTATTAGATACTGTCACTCTACAAAGGTCATAACGTCAAACATTTTAATTGGCTGCAGCTGACATTGAAAAGACTCTAACCTGCACATATCGAAATAGACTAAACACTAAAAACTTGGTTCTGAATAACTACAACAACACTATTCTCCTACACTAGAGTAGTTGCATTGAATTCAAGCTAATTACACCAGCATAAAATTGGAGTAACAGACTAGTAGGCATGTCCCTTTGTGTTTAATTATCTCTTAGAAAATCTCTTTTGGATCTTCCTTTTTAATAGGAGCTTCTATCACTACATAGAGAGGCAATGGAAGGAAGATCCATACTCTGAATAAGGAGTTCTGTAATTAGCAGCAGGGATAGAAATAAGCTGATTTTTAAAAAGGTATATTGCTGTATTACAATGTGGAAGGTGTTTTTCCAGTTCCATGGAAACAAGTGAGAAGCAAACCCACTAGACTTTTCATGAAAGAAATTAACATCAATAAGGTAAAAATTATTAGATTTTATTATTATCTTATTATTATAAGATAAAAATTATTAGGGATATGCAAGAATTGCAGGTGATGCCTCTGATGGGTAATATCTTAATTTGCCTCTGTAAATTTAATAGTACAGTTTTACTTTTAAATGTTACTTACATGTGAAAAGGAAACTCTTCAGACCTCTTCAGACCTTGAAAGATAATTTTGCCTAGGTAGATATATATGACGCATTGGCACTGTAACCAATTGGAAGCACAGAGATATTTATTGAAAAGCTCTTATGGTAGTAATTTATGTATCTGTATAAGAATAAAATGCCAGAAAGATGACTGAGATCTATGAAGATAAACACACAATGGTATTGGGTCACATCCAGACAATAGAGAAAGCCTGAGTTTTTTGTGATGTTGTCATAACCCAACAGCAATGTAGTCTTATTGAAAGATTGCATGTTTTGTGTAAAGTTATTACCAAACGTTAATTTTATACAACACTATTTTCCTTCAAATATAAAACTTTTTGAACAAAAATTGTTACGCTATATTTGCTTGTTCTCAATAAGTTCGTTTTACAGGTTTGCTGATACTTCACTGTACCCATTCAGAGTTCTCAATAGAACTTTTTTGTTAGCATGACAGAATTTTGACTAATGACTTTATTCTTAGTAAGGTAAAATCAATAGGCACAGTACATGTATACAGCCTTATTCACTTATAAAAGCTCACGTCTTCTGTTCATAATGGCTCTGGCTCTCTCCACTTCTTACTTGTATTGTATTAAGAACTATATTTAAGATAATATTACATTTTTGTTAAAAACAAAGGGAAAAGAAAATTAAACCAACATACTTCAGATATTACAGCATTAGTGAACTGCATATTAAAACTGTAGGAGAACAATCTGCACCTTTTTTCTTTATCTACTGGGAGTTTTGATGAGGAAATTATTTACATCAGATTCTTTTACAGATTTTAAAGATGATAGCACCATCCTTCATGTGGGAAAACAGGTACTTTAGAGGATTTTCCCTCTGAATTGCCTATTTCTTCTACCATTGGCTGATGGAATTTTAATTTAGAAGTTTAAATACTAAATTAGGCCAGATGAATCCCAACCTCAGATAACTAGATTCCATCATAGGCACCTAAATCCACTTCTGGATGAGTCTACGTGCTTCACAACTCATGCATATTAAATTTCTCTTGTAGATTGCTCTGCCTTTTCTTTCCTTGAAAAACATAAGCCAAACAATCCTTGTCATCAGACTTCCTACAAATCTTCAGAGTTTTTATGTGCTCCCTACTGCCTTCCACTTATCTGTCTTGATCATTGTTACTGCCTGAAAGACATCTCTTCCTCTCGGGATCCTGTGATGACAGAACTCAGATAGGTCTGGAATCTTACATTGCCACCTATTATTACTCTTTGATATTCTAGAGAATGCACTTGAGACTTAACAGGGTGTGCTGTTACCCTGATATAGAGATATGCAAAAAATGTGCTACGAGGTATCTCTTGTCATTACAATACCAACATAGTAAGCTTTTTACTACTAATTTAACTGGATGAGTGTATTTTCAACCTTCTAGCTAAGCACTGCTACAATTCCTCATTTATGAAAGCATTACTTTTTTTGAGGAGGTGTCATATATAGTCTTTGACATGCTAAGTTATTTCTTAAACTCTTCACTCTCTCATTTCTTTCTCAGTGAGAAATGTCTCTGCATACTACATCTCTCATTTTCATCACACCATATGTAAAGAAACATAACTAGTTCAACACCTTTTTAGGATACATGCATGATTGAGACCCACCGTAACAGTAATTAATCATTTTGGGGTGACAACAGGTTTAAATTTATCTTTTAGGAAGACTAGAAGTCCACATAGAGCTAGTGTTCTAAGACCATAATTATTTCCCATCTTGTCCTTTGCAAGCTTAGTTTCTTTCTCACTCTTACCCTACATATCTTGTTCATTGTGTTGTGGCTGCAGAATAGTGTTTGGTTTTAAGCCTTCTCCTGTGGGATCTGAAAACCATCCTCTTTTTAGAACCTGCCCCAAGTTAGTTCTAAGTTAGTTCAGGGCTCAAAGTAATGTCGGTGCTTAACCTGCTTTAAGGCTATCAATAGACAGAATTTTGATAATTTTAGAAGCAAAATGATATGGATGTTACATTAGCTGCAGTTTTTGAGATGTTTACAGTGGGGCTGTTGTCTTATCTTCCTTTTTACAATCTTAAAACCCTGCAAAATTCTGAGCCTTAGTACAGAGCTGCTCTGCTTAAGCACGTTGTACCTGATGTAGCTTTTTTATACCTAGCCAGGTGGTAGGTTGTCATCCTTCACTGTCAGGCTAAAATGGCTGGCATAAAGCAGTGGTATAGAGTTTTCAATCACAAACTGGGATATGGGCATTAGGACCCAATTTGTTATACTTGAGAGCCCTAAGTGCACTCTGCTATTTACTCAGCCTATAAATATGAAACTGCTGTCTTTCTTGACACAGCACAATAGCTGCTTTAGTTAACTTACAGTCTCCAGAAGACAAAGTGGTCTGTATTTGGTTACATTACTTAACTTTCATAGAAAATTTTTCTTCATTTTCACTGACTGTGACAACTACCAAGCACCTAGACCCAATGGTATGATCTATTTACGCCTGAAAGATTTAATAGGCTACTGCTTTTTCTACTACTTTGTTTTAAGGGAGGACTCTGATCATGACCACTTCACTTTTCACTCCACAGGAAAGTAAAAATGCCAAATGAAAAATATTTAGGTATGATAAATGGAAAAGAAACAAGCTATGTGGAAGAAATCGGTGTTCTGAAAGTCTAAATTAAACTTTTTCAATAAATTTAGAAGACCAGCTTTGCTTATCTTCCATATTGTCTAGGTGACATGATCTGAAACAGCTTCTATCAGCAGACTCCAGCTTTTGAGATGATAGCAGAAAAATTCAGAATCATTTTCCACAGCTTTTGTATTCTTCCAGAAGAGCAGAAGCTTTTGTTTCTCTAGTCTGAAATTTTCTGTTTAGAAGAGGAATTTTTTTCCTTGCTTCCCTTCCCAGAGGAATAGGAAAGTCTGTAAAGAAGTCCAATTTCCACTGCCTCTTTGCTGTCACACTTTGGAAATATTTTCCACAGAGGACTGTGGCTGTCAATGGAGAAAGAGTGATATTTCTTTCAAAATGGGGGCTTACTGCTGATGGAGAGAGGAATTTTAACTTAGAAATGGGGTACTCAGTTGCTCTTTTAGCCTGTGCCATAAGTAGAAGACACACCTTTTAACAGGTTTGTTGCACTGATTTCTTTTCTGAATAGGGTGTGATCAGTGGCTTTTTTTTTGGTGTTCTAGATATAATTGAATCCCTCAGTGATTTGAGGATGACCTGTATATATATGTATACCTGAAACATCTTAAAAAATAAAATTAAGATTAATATAAACCACACCTGATGAACTGCCTGCTGCAGGCCTTCTATAGATTTTTACAGTCTTCTGTTGTCTGTAGCTTGAAAAAAGCTCACAGTACCTAAGAATAATCATCTAAATTTCTATACCAACATTTCATTTATTCCAAAGAAAGCAGTCAGTCTAGTGGTGCAGAGCTTTTCCAGAATGTTGTTCTAGTGTCTAGTGCAGTATTATCTAAAGTCTGGTGTTCTATAAGTATATACTGTAATGGCACGGAAGTTACTACTCCACAGGTAGACAGTAATCTGTCCATTCTGAAATATTCTGTCAAGCAAGAGTCTATTGTATGCTAGATAATTTAAGGCTTAGGTACACTGCAGTGTAATCCTTAATTATAAAACTGTTTCTGTCTGTATTGATCTCTTTTGGTTTAAGAGCCTAACTGAGATGGTAAAATTGGTGTGTACATATCTTCCTTATACAGTCAAATGACGCAGAAATCTGTATCACTCGAGGGTAATTCACATTTCAGGTATGTCAATAAACTGCTGGAAGCATCTATTAATCTCTGTTGACTAGAGTTAAACAAGAGCAAGTGGGCTTCTGGATTTGGAATCTCAGTTAGGTGACGTGAATTCAAGTCTTTAAGGTTCCCATTTCTTTACTATAATTTGCCTTTTGACAGTTTCTAGCTTCTCATACTTCCATTCTTATTGAATAACTAATCACAGAAGTTCTTCAGTTGATCTAGTGAGAAGCTGTCTTTCTGTCCCATTTTCGTCTCCTTCTGGGTCTTCATGAAAGGTCATCCTAAAACGTGGTGAATTGAAGATCCCACTTGAATATCACCTCTAATTTTCAAGCAAGAGAGGTTATTGGGGATTACTTCCAAAAATCCCCTTCTGATTATACTGGTGGGAGAACAACAGGTTTCGTTGTTCTTACACCCAGTCAAAACCCAGATCCACTTGTGTAACTGACAGTCCCAAGCAAGACTGGGAAATTTACTAATAATTTACTAATAATAATCACAGTGACTTATTTAACGTCACTCACTAATCACCATTTACGATACTTAGACTATGTGTTCAGGAATATATTTTTCTAATGGTTTCTGGTTAGGAGCTTATATTCCTGAGAATCAAATAAGTAGATCTCTTACAATATTAATCCCAGATTCTGGTATTGTTAACTGAAAAAAATGGCAAATTCACAGACCTCCTCTTTTTATTTCTTTAGGTTAAGTTGTGAAGCGATTAAGCAGCAGACAATGGCATTATCTGTCAAGATGACCTCAGAAATTCTTTAAGGAAACAGCGTTGTCTTTGGGTTGGAAAACAGTACAAGTAATGTGTTTTGTTTATTTACACTTGACTTTGCTTAAATGAGGAGGTCATGACCTGTATCCTCCTTCTCTTTTCTTTTTTTGTTGTGGTTTGAGCCGGGCTGGCCACTAAATGAATGGCAGATGCTCTCTCTGCCTCTCTCTCTCCCCCTTCCCAGAAGAGAAGGGAGAGAAAATAAGGGAGAGACATGAGCTGAAAAGAAAATTAAAACTACTTTAATGAAATATTAGTAATAAAAATAAAAGATAATGATATAAAAAAGAAAATAATGAAAAATGTACAATATATACAAAATCGTATCAAGCTTCCAGGATGCTCTTCATGTCACCAGCAGGCATTAGGGAAGTCCCAGACTGGACTCAGTGACGGACGGGAACTGGATTCTGGATCTGGATTCAGGATTGGAATCAAAGGCAGATGAACAGAGTCCTCATTGGACGCCAACCATTGAAGAAAGAGGGCTGACCCTTTGATCTCTCAGCTTTATACTGAGCATGAGGCAGGTGGGATGGAATACCCTGTTGGTCAATTTTGGGTCACCTGTCCTGTCCACTCCTCCCCACAGGTGCAACCCCTCTACACTTTTCCGCTTCCGACCTCCCAACGTGACACATAACAAAGTTATCTGCCCTTGTTTGTTATAGCAATAAGTATAAACCAGAGCCTCTCTGTATACCATTCCTTAGTATTGACTATAAACATCAGATGTTATCTCTGCTAGAAGCAGACACTGTCTGAAAAACATAGCATTAATTTCAGAGAATACGGTTAGCTAGAAGAGACTTAATTGAAAAATATAATTACTGAAAAGAAAATTAGTTCTTTTTTACCTCAAACCAGGACATTTTTTAGCCCTTATAACATACAATGAAAATTCGATTACATCTTTGTTATAATGATATACAGAACGAGTTGATGTAAAATAATGTGAAACAAACAGAAGTGACACTGTGACACACACTTATTAAGACATCACAAATGCAGGATTTCTCAAGACAGAAAGAGAAGAAAGACAGGTAGGAGAGAATTTACTTTCTTTCCCTCTCAGGGAAAGAATGGAGCATGAGTTCATTCTTTAATACCCTGAGAATACACAAAGGTGAGTATTGCTAAGAGAACTCTGGAAATAAGCTTAAGCAGGAGGTTTTGTTTATCAAACAGACACCAGAGAATCTATTCCCCAGTCNCAGGAGGTTTTGCTTATCAAACAGACACCAGAGAATCTATTCCCCAGGAAAAGTTCTCTCTCTCACTCTCCCTTCTACCCTCTTGGATTCTCTGATGTCTGAAAGAGTAATTTATGATGCAGTCCTAATAATCAACAAGCACAAACTCTTGGAAACCTGGCTTCATTACTTTTGTTCAGAAAAAAATCTTGATGTTCTTCTGGAACTGTTTTTTTTCATAAGACCAAATTTTTGAGTCTGTGGGCTTTAAAATTAAAATTGATACTGAAATTTCAGCCTATGATATTGCCAAATTTATTCAGAAGCAGAAGCAAATAAATCTATTAACCCTCCATGGAATAAGTAGTCATCTGGTCAGTCTTGGTGTAACATGCTTGCCAGTTGAAATTTTGGAGTATTGGAGGGTGTTTTCCCCAAAGTACTTTTCTCTCCCTATTAAACCAGGTGCAAGCAGCTAGCCTCCAGTTTAGACTCACCAGCCCTGCAACCCAAATATGAAAGCCACATTTGCTGATGCAATTAGAAGTATAGTTATCAAGAAAGATTAAAATTTAATAGAAAGTTTCTTTCTCATGTAGCATATGAATATGTCAAGAAAATGTATTTATTACAGAAGTTCAGAGGAAAGACATAAGGCTGGATGACTCTCTTTTCTCAATTTCTAAGCATTCAGATCCTTAGTCTCACATATAAGCAGTCTGCTAATCATTAATTTATCATGAAATCCAAGAGGGAAGGTTTATTCCTGTGCTAAGATTTATTCCTTTTTCTGTTCTTGTATTTCAGAGGATTTCAAAATAAATAGACGCTCTTCAAAGACTGCAGCCAAGTAATTATTTTCTTTTAACAAGCTTATTAGTTTATTGACTTATGTTGAAGTGGGCTTTTTAGTTATTATATTTCATTTGCAGAACATTATTTTTTGAAGAATGATAGGATGATTAATGTCATATTAGAGTGTCATCACTTGCAATGCTATAGTTAAGAGTTTGCCAGCATTTACATTTCATATGCCTTTGGTTCAATGGCTTCTTATAACTTAGCTATTAAAACAACTTTTCACTGCTGGCCCATGAGCTTGTCTTTCAACAATTTATTATAAAATTATTTCTATAAGTTTCATTAAGAATAAAAGAACTTGTATCATTTTTTTGCAATTTTTTATATAACCAAATATTATAGTTTTGATTAAAGACACAATTCAAACAGCATTTTAAAGGACTAAACGATATTTTAAAGGAAAATATATGCATAATAAGGATTTGGATACTTCATGTAATAAGGTGCATAATTTGTCTTTTCCTTTGGATATATCATGGAAAACATGTAGCTAGAGGTAATTTGAAAATTGCCAACATCATTATGGTGAAGACCAATACATAGTTAATGAGGCTTCAGACAAGTTGAAAGCGTCCAAACATCTGCAAGAATAGGCTACCTTATCTTTGGTAGTGCATAGAACCTAAAATTATGCAGTCTTGGTTCCTGACTAACATATTTAAAGTTTCTTGACTATCTGCAGGCAAGAAGAAGAAGAAAATTTTCTATTTACTATAGCTCCCTCTCATTCTCATCAAAAGCAAAGACACAGATTTTTCAATGCAACTACTCAGCCATTTATATTCATACATACATTCACTGGCATTCACATCAACGGGATAAGGGCCCACTCTCCTGGATTGGCCTGCAATACTGAAGCAACAGTTCCCGTGTGGCTGAATCATCTATGACATTCATCACAACTGAGCAACCATCTGCCCGGATATAAAAGTGTTTTTATTGTAGGCTGAATGATATACATAAAATGGGCTAGTTCTCAAAACACAGTCTGAATGAATTTTACTCAGTCATATTTAATGTTGTTCTATAGAATTGAACAAGTGTAGCCACAACCTACTACCTGTTGAGGTTGTGCTGCTGAAAAGTGGAGGCTAGAGATTTCATAAATAGCAAAGTGATTTTTTGTGGTAAGAATTAATGTAAAGAGGGGAATGCATCCAGAGACTTAAGAAATATGCATTATTTAAATGCACGGGTACTGGGTGTATGGTATGGAGGGTGGAGAGGCACAAACAGGACCATCGGGTTTGTTAACTGTTTTTTCAGACTGTTATTTATTATTGGTTTCTTTCAGAATGGATCACAGCTTCTTTATCTATGAGACTGACTACTTGTTACAAATCTTCCTGTGAGCATCCTTGTTGCCTGTATGTTATGTTTTCATCATGTCATCCTCTTACACGAATCAAGGTCAATCAAGGGTAGAGGATGTATAAAAGAGGTATTGACGAGGGTTAGCAGAGCAGAGTATTAAACAAGACAGAGAAATGATGAATAGAGGAGTGAACAGTGAAAGCTAACAAAAGAGCGTTGGAAGCATGACCACTGCTATGCCCTTTGGGCACAGAACTAAGGCCGCTGTAGTTTCAAGGCCAACTCTGTGATGGTGAGCTTAAGGAAGACATGGAGCAATTATATACCCATTCTTAACTTTGGGGCTAACTAATGATTTAAATGGAAGCAAAGGTGGCTTCTTAGCAATAGTTGATTTCTTTATTTTTTCTCCAAGGTGGCATGAGTCCTTTATATGTGTCCAAAGTACTCTTAAGGTCCAAATTATATGTTTCTCCATTTTGTTACTTTCAACAGCTCAATAATTTAGTGAGTGCAATCAGCAGATTGGGAGATTAGGACCACAGAATATTTAATTCTCCTTTAGAGCAGGATTTAATGAGCTTGCAACTTAACAGAGACATTATTATTATAGTCAAGGCCTACAGATTGATTGTTGAGCTCCAAGAAAACATAACATGGGCAAGGTGTTGATGGCCACTGTGAATGAATTCATTTAAGTCTCAGAGGTGAAAAACTGCTCTTAGTCCATGTTTTACACTCCAGCTGCAGTGCACTGACCACTTATTTTATTTCGGTAGTGTTATCTAACAGCCAAATCCTTATGAGCATTCACTAAATTAGTATTGCAAATAAATTCTACGGACATCTCCAAAGTGAAATCTGAGTCTGGGCAGGGGAAAATTTGAGAAAAATAAATTTAAATCTAGACCTATACTACTTAGAGCTTTTCCTATGGTTGTTGTTGTTTAGTTTAAAGAGTTAAGTGAATTCGTATATAATTTTATGACACAATACACTGCAATAATCATTCAAAATTCAAATACTTCTGCATTTAATGACCCATTGAATACATATAGCTGTTCATTTTCTAAGCAATAACCCTTTCCAGGATAGATGTGCATCAATTGTTCTGTGCCTGATCTGGAATCTAGTGATACAAAGCATGGCCAAATAGTTCTGCCCCACAAAATTGTGCAAATTGACCTAATTTTTGCATCTATTCTTCAGGGAAGTATGATCCAATTTAAAACAAAATTGGCGTATCTCTGTTCGCTGCATGGGAAGGCTGTCAAGTCCTAATGAACAGGAGTTTGAAACCCCCTAAGCTTTGCCATGTTTGTTATCATTCTTTTGCAGGGCAGCATGATGAACTGAGGTAGTTGAAGGATAGCTGTGCCTCCAATATAAGAGATATCTGCTACAGAAAATGTCACTGCAACTGCTGAGCTATGGTTTACAGTTAGGAGTGCTTAGGAACAAGCTGTTCCTGAGTCTTTCTTCACTGTCCCCCCAGCCATTCTTTGTATGGGAGAAGCTTCTCTCACCTCTTGACTCTGTTCAGGCTGGATCCCAGACTGTTTTATCCCCTATGCTGCAGCTTTGTCATAGGTATAATGTCAGCAACAGCACCCCCACAAACTGTTTCTGATGATAGAGTCATCTTCTCTACCTAAGAAAAAGCTATTAAAGTTTTGGCACCTTTTGGATTTTGTAATTTTTCCTTGCACATGGGTGTAGTGTCTTTTTATCATGTCCAAACTTCATTCCCATTACCCAGCAATGCATTATCAAGGTGGGATTAATTTCAGAACCCTAAGTTAGGCAGACAAATCTCCTTCTCTATTCCTTCAAAGGTATTTTCTTCTTTACCTTGCCCACAGGCATGTATTTAGGAAGAATGTGCTCCTAGAACCTTAAAATTTTGGCACAAGTTAGTTGCCTAAATTGGACAAACTTGAATACATTCTTTCAACTATTTTCTGTTCCTCTTTGTTTTCTCTAACAACTTCCTCTATAGGCAGGCTTAACCATCTGAAAAATGTAATAAAGGTATCCATGACATTGATAAGTGAATATAATATGATAACTCTCCTATTTTCCACAAAAGCCACCACTAGTTTTTGTTTTCTGGAAGACTGATATTTTCTATGCAGCCCACTGGTAATTACATGAGCAGAAGATTTATTTTTAAAAGTAAAAAAAACCTAAAACCCAACAGTATAAACACTGCAAAACATTCATCTCTTTAAAATGTGTGCTTTGACTACCTAGTGTAGCAAGTACCAAAGTGTAGGCGAAAAACACACCTTTCGGTCTCTATTGAAGTAGCATTCAAGTGCTCTGCATCCCTGTCCATCTTTTGCCAAACACATCCTGTGAAGCTACTTACCGCAAAGCTTGTGTTTGCCACCATTGTACACACCAGTCTGGCTCATTCAGTCACTAGCCATAAAAGATTAATTAAGATTTGCAGTCATACTACAGGAATAAATCTGACATCTGCTTTCACGAAGAGAAGAAACCCTTAACAGGTGCAGCTGTAGATATTGTGCAGGCACTAGACAACACTATCATTTGGAGAAGAGTCATTCTTTGGAAGTGGTTGTCACTAGTGTACTGTAGCATGAATTCAGTCTTTTAAGATTCTGTTTATATGTTATGCCCTACAAATGAGAAGTCATGCCCAAGAGTTGTATAATGCGTTTCATATTTGCATGCTGTTTGATTATTTCAGTTCTGCATTTTAAGAAGATTAATCACCAAGAAATATATCTTACCAGCAATTTTTTTCAGATCTGTTGCAGTACACATGAAAAATAACTTTGAAATTTGTTTATTAACATTCTCATTTCAAAAGGAAATGACTAACAATGATCATTTCAACTGTTCATTTCCCAGGAGACTTTGGAAGCTAAACAATAACAAATTCATTTATTAATGTTACAATGCTCTTGGAACATAACACAGCCCTACAGAATTTTAACTCTAAAATCCCTCATTTTCCCAGGTGTAGGGTTGGAAGAATAAAAAAGAAAACTAGTAGGTAAGAAATTCATTTAGAATCAAAGCGATCAAAGTTCAAATCTCAGTTCCACTGTCTACTTAGATATTTAAATTAAATGGAAAGAATCCAACAGAAAAGTCAGTACTGTTAACCTATTTTTGCTGGGAGTGTTTGAATGCAAGTCTGCATGTCAAATAAGTTCTCTAGCCTCTGGGACTATTTGAGGGTATGAGGGGCTCTCTTTGCTTTCTATTGAAAAATCTTTGGTTCATCATGAAGCTGGGTGGGAAATCTTTCAGATTTCTCAAGAAGTTTCACTTCATTAAAAGTGGTTTCTTTCCCAGATTTACATTGTAGATCACCAATTAGTCCAATTCAGGATTTGGATTTTACATATCAATATTATTCTGCCTCTCATGACAGAAAACTCCACTCCAGGTGTTCTGAAACCATCATTTTTTTTAAAGAAGAAAAGACATTTCTCCATTTTGGTTGAAGAAAGGAAGAGTATGCAGTGAGATATGCTTGTTCACTTGAAAACTTCCATAGATCATCACAGCTAGGATATAAAAGATTTTTTTTCTTCAGTTAAATCAATTATGTGGGTATAACAGTTCAAAACCCTTTAACATTTCTGTTCTGACTTTCCACTGTTTTCTACCTAAGCTTTCTCTGTTTGCATTTGATGACAAATCTGTTTCCTACAATAAGAAACAATGACCTTTATTCATCATGAATGTTCTGCAGTGCAAAGGTGCTATTGCATATGAATGTGGATTTGGTTGGGTGTAGTTGAGGGGATTATAAATCATGTCATAGTCATGAAAGCAATGTTGTGTCTTGTAAATTTCCATCAAAACTGGGATTTGATTGCCTTTTTGTTAGAGCTACTTAATGCTTATGTAGAACAAATGTAAGTATTAAACATAAATTCTCCATATTTCAAGGAAAAAAACAAAGCTGCATACTAAATTCAAACTATTCTATCAATTTGCTACTTTCTCTTTGACAATTAACCAGTGTCAGACACCATAATTACATAATAATCTGTTTATAAAACAGTTTTTCAACTCTGAATGTTTAACAATGGATTCTAAAGTGGAAAGATTCATATGCATAGTAACATATAATCCTAATTATATTATTACAGAAGTTCATGATTAGATTTAATCAGCCAATTTTTTAATCCAGCTAAACACTTAACATTACAGCATTGGGTTCCACTGGTTATATTAAAGGTAAAAAATAATAGCCATATAATAAATTTTTCAACTTTTAGTTTTGTTGAAAATAAATTTCTTCTCATATTGTAGGAGACTGGAAGGATCTGACTGAAACATTTTTTTTTAATGTTTGAATAATAATTAATATTTTTAAGATTAAAAAATTAAGAGAGATTTTTAGCTAGTAAAGGTAAGATACTTATGTATTAAAATGGGAAGCGCTACAGATTGTACAGCTTGTTCACATAGTGTCCAATTTGTTAACAAAAGGAGGCACAATGTTGTATAAGATACACTTACCCTTAGTAATGTATAGAGATGAAAAGTGATGAAACTACTGTTCTTTTTACAGTATAAAATTCTATGGAAGAGTAGAGACACAACATAGTTCTCGATATTTTACATCAAGCAAATTATGCACTTTTCAAGATTTTTATTATTATATACAGGAAATAGAAGGAGTGATGGGCTATAAAGGAGAACTTGGAAACATTGCTATGTCATGTAGGGTTGGTGTTTGGAAAGGCCAAGCTCAATGACAGGTGAACCTTGGAAGGGACATCAAGGGCACAAAAAGAGCTTCAGTTGCTATATTAGTAGTGAAAAGCTGAACAAGGGAAATGTGGGCTTTTTGCTCAATGGGTAGGTGATTTTGTGATAGTGAACACAGACAAAGCTGAAGTATTCAAAACATTCTTTGCCTCAGTTTTTGCCAACAAGACCTCTTTGCCCAGGCCTTTAGAGAAATGGTTCCAAGAGAAGAACGACCAGCAACAGGTGGGAGTCAAGTCCAAGACTGCTTGACCCATACAGGTCCATGCGACCTGACTGCCCTCATGCAAAGGTGATCAGAGAATTGGCCAATGTCCTTGCAAGGCCAATCTTCTCCATCATATTTGAAAAGTCATGGAGACTGGGGGAGGACTCCAACAACTGGAGAAAGGGAAACGTTCAAATATCCATTTTCAAAAAGTCCAGGAGTAAACCAGGAGAGCTAGAGACCAGCCAGCCTCACCTTAGTCCCTAGGAAAATTATAGAGCAAGTCCTCTTGGAGTACATTTCTGGGTACATTAAGGTGTTTGGTGAAGAAGGTGTTTGGGAACAGTCAGCATAACTTACCAAAAGGCAAATCATGTCCAACTAACATGATTGGCCCTGAAGATCAAACAACTGGATTTGTGGATGAGGGGAGAGCCACAGATATCATTTATAGGGCAACGTTTTGGACATGATCTGCCATAATATTCTTGTATCCAAACTGGGTTATTATAGTCTGTATGGGTAGATAAACAGATGGGTAAAAAATAGACTGAATGACCAAACTCCATGGTTAATGGGGCTTACTCAACCTGCAGGCTGATAAGTTGAGTACCACAGGGGTCTTATTTTGGGATCTGTCTTCGTTAACCTTTTTATTAATGACTTGGAGGAGGCAATGATATATACTCTCGGTCCAGTTCGCAGCTGACACCAAACTGAGATGACCTAGTTTACTTGAGGCAGAGTGACCTAGACAAACTGGATGAAGAGAACAGGAACCTTGTGAAATTCAGCAAGGGAAAATGCAAATTCCTGCACCCAGGAATGAAGAACTTGCAGTGACACAGGCAAGGACTGATGGTGGGGAGCAGCTTTGCAGAAAAGGCTCTAGAGGTCTTGGCAGACAAAAAACTGAGGATGAGCCAGAAGCACCCTAGCAGCAGAGAAAGACAAGAGCCACCTGGACTATATAATCATAGAATCATAGAATTGTTAAGGTTGGAAGGGAC
>RSEF01000001.1:21327243-21385793 GCA_003993805.1 Himantopus leucocephalus | reverse complement strand
CTACAACCTCCTTTCAGGTAGTTGTAGAGAGTGATAAGGTCAAGTATCAGTTATGCCCTCATAAGTAGGAACACAAAGTGTCAGAGTACCACAGGAGCTGGAGGCTTCCTCAGGGTCAGGGCATCAGGAATGCAAGTCGGTGAGTCAGGTTCACAATAATCTTGGTGAGGGTTACCAGGGTCAGAAAGTACCCAGTGATGGTTGGGCAGGTCCATGATGACTGGAAAGGTCCAGAGTCAATTCAAAAAGTCAGTCCACAGGTTGAGGTCTGAATCAACAGTGTCTATGGGGGTCCATGTATGGGCATGGCTGAGCTGAAGACTTGGCCTCCTACTTGGTCTCACTGAAATAAGGAGAAATTCTTCCCCTGTGAGGACAGTGAAAAAGGCTGTCCAGAGAGATTGTGAAGCCTCTCTTCATCCTGAGAGGTTTTCCAGACCCATCTGGATAAAGCCCTGAGCTGTCTGGTCTGACCTCTAAACTGACCTCTGAGCAGGAGGTTGGACTAGATTTAATTTTATTTTTTAAACTACTGTCTTTACTTATATTAAATGAAGACTTGTAAATGCCTCACTGAAGATGAAAATACACTTCTTTTTTTTAAGAGAAGAGTGATACAAGAGATACTAAAACCATATCACACGTACAACAGCATCAAGTTTGCCATTCTCATATGATATACCATATAAAATGCTGAATGATTTTAAAAGCCTCAGTAAGCAGGGATGACAAAACCAGAGTCAGAAGCAAACAAACAATATCTCAGAAATAGTTTGAAGATAAATTTGAAGCAGACTTTCAAGTTTTCTTTGTACTATTATGTCAGATCCAGAACTGATCTGACTCAGTTTAAGGTCTTTCATATCTTGTTCATTATTTGTCTGCTAAAGAAATGTTTTAACAACATCATCATGACAGTTGTATAGTTTCATCTTCATGTTTTTGCCTTGACTTTGTTCTATTTTGAACCATTGCCTTTAAAGCTTTAAAAGTCTGCTGTGCCTCTTTTCTCATATATTACTGCACTTCTGGAGCTTTTTAATAGGCAAAATAAATGCATCTACTCTGATGTCCTCTGAGAAAGAGAAGGTTGGTTTTGTCATGAGGTAGCTCCAGGTAACTTGTAGGATGGGTCATGGCATCCTGCTTATCTTCCTAAGAGCTTTCCTTATGTGGTCACTTAAAAGGAACACAGAAATAGATTACAGATCCTCATAAACAATATTAAAAATAAATGAATAATCTATGTCCAAATTTCAAATTTATTCAGCATTAAATACTTACTGTTTGAACTTGTAGAAAACCTAGAAAAAGGTGATTAAGATACATCATGAGTGTGGTGATTAAGCATATGAAGGCCAGCTATTAACAGTACGTCTTGCACTGTTGCTAGACTTACATTTGGATTTCCATTTATAAAAATACTGAAGTTGGATACTTTGATTTCTGACAAATACATGAGTTGATTAGTAAGTGTACTTAGGAGCACTCATAGGAGGAACTTAGTGCAAATTATGAGGGAAAAATATTTTCATTCTTCTTGTGTCAGACCTTGAGCTATTATCAGACATATTGTTGTTTACAGAAAAACAAAGTAGATTTCTAAAAATTGTCAGCTGAATCCTTATATTACAGATCTAGTTTTATGCAGACCATCTTTTAAGAAGAGGTTATCAAAAATTATCGTTGACTCCCAAATAGTTTTAATTTTGGTGTTTTGATTTCAAAGGCGTCTGGCTGCAAAAGGTCCATTTTTTAGAAAAGATAGAACCTTTTTTTTTCCTGAAGATTAAATTCAGTGTGACTACACTGGACATTCAAACCCACTAGCTGCTTTTAAAAATTTTGGTGTGATATCTTTGTATAGTAAAAGTCTCTACCTAACTCTTGAGGAATTGTTAAACTTAGATCATGCATAATTATGTATCCATGCTAAGGCGTTGTCTCAGGATCCTGTATATACCAGACCTGAGAAATGGGTCTGTTTTCAATTCTAATCAGTACTCTGAAAACAGAAAAAGGACATTCAATTCTTAATGTAAGTTTTGTACCAGAATGGAGACTAAAACAAACTAACTTTGTTTGATGAAAATGGGTGAATGGTAGTAAAATTAATGACTTAAAAAACCCCACATATACACCTTTATTGAAGCTATCCTTTCCCCCTACGCTGTTTTTTGCTCCTGTTGTTTTGAATGGCTTCTCAAATTGCAGGAACACTATTCTATCTTCCAATTGTCCATAAAAATAGGTCCCTCTTTCTGTTATCTTTGATGTGCTGCTTTTTTCTTCCCTCTATTTGACTCAGAAATACCTCAGCCAGCATCTCTCCCACAGGCTACCTCCTTGCTGTGAATCTCAGACTGCTTTTTCTCATTACACTTAATCTGGCTTAGCTGTTGGTTCTCAGTGGGAAGGGTTCTTTTGCTTCTCTACTTTCTTCCTATTCTAATACAGTATCCCCTTTTTTTCCCTTTGCATTGCCTTTAGTGCTTGTCTGGCACCCACTTCAGTTTAGCTCATAATTACTAGAACACGCACAGAAGGGGTGGGAACATGCAGCCGGAGGCAGAGAGACCCATCTTTTCAACAACAACCAACAATTTCAATGTGAAACACCTTCTTTACCACCCCTACGCTGCACACCAGAGGTTTCTCCCAGTGTGAAATTTCGGTGGTTTTCAGGAAGGCATCACCTGCCCACCTCTGCCCAAGTGGTTGCACCTGACCTGGGGCACAACATCTCGGATGGAACTAGCAGCCAGCCTCCCCCCTCACGTTCATCTGGGTCCTTTTGACAAAATACTGTCCCCAAAAGATTTTTCATATTTGCCTTAATTTGGAGTAAGCAAAGGATTGAAATAGATACTAGATTATTCCCTGAACTGGAAAGGATACATTATGGGAGGTCGATATTTTTCTTTGTGATACACCCCCGGATCAGGAAGAGAAACATTAATTGCATCTACTCCAGGATAGAAAAGGATTCCTTGAATATCTTCCACATACCTCGTCAAACCCTTCACTAACAGTGCCCACTGCTTTCTTCTGAGGAGGGTGTACTGCAGGGCAGCTGAGAGTGACTGTCACATCCCTATCCTGTTTCTTACGTTGCGTAAATATAGGTTGCATTAATGAATACCAGGTAGTTGCAAAAACCTCATTTCCGTGTTCCAAATTCACTGAATTCTTTTCTTTTCTTTTTTCCCCCAAAGATCAAGTTTCATTCAGAATTGATCGGGCACACTCAGACAGAATGTTCCTTTTTCTCAGATGTAGATAATCACTTCCCTTTTTTTTTTTTTTTGGCTGTGGAGTGCTGACTTTTCTTTCTTTCAATCTGAAAGAAAATATTTTCTGGAAACATTAAAAAGCTTCAGCTTTCAGCAAGTTTAATCCTCAGGGGGGAAAAAGGCAACAAGCAATTAATTTTACAAAAACATTGTCTTTTCAAGAGCTAACTTTGCTTTTACATATTAACACTATTCTTAATATTTTCTATCTTTCATTTCATTGTTACTAGCTTTCAGCTTCATGCAGAAGAAATTCCAATAGGAACTGAAAGTAACATAGAAGGCTGTTCTTTCAAGATGAGGGAGGTTTCTGAGAGGAAGAACAAGTACAAACACGTTTGAATTAAGTAGCAGAGTGGCAGCAGGAACAAATAGGAATTTCAGGTATTCTGAGAACCAGCGTGTGTCATAGAAGGATGCTTGACTTTCCAATTTTAAGAAAGAATGATAGCTGTTATATAGGATTTTTGAATTATTTTATGCCAGTTCTATAGCAAGAACTTATTTTTCAATTTTATTCTGATCTTCTCTGAAGGAAATAACCTGAACCACAGGACACAGTTGGGTGACTTCTTCACTCATCTGTCAGTCAGGAGAAACACCACAACATTCTGTCTTCTCATAGCTGGAATAAAAGTGACAGTGATATCCCCCTTCTTGATCCTCTGTCTGGGAAATGAAACATAGTGCTGCTTACCTGTAGCTAGTCAGATGAGAGAAACTAGTGATAAACAGCTGGCATGACATGCACATTTGGCAGATATTTAGAGAAAAAGGTGCTTTATATACCTCACATAAACCCGTGTTTAAAATCCATGCTACATACCTAAATTACAGGTTTAGAAGTGGTTGTTCTTTTGATGATTTGATCAAATCATTGAAACCAGCGAGGCTTTTCATCTGTGTAAATCTAGGCAAATCAGTTTGGCTTGTATGACACAAATCTTGACACTCTTATAAGAAGACTTCCATTCAAAGATCTGTTGATTTCTGCCATGAAGCAATGCTCTCCTTGCATGGTTCTTGGTGCAGGATGTTGCCTTAACCTTTAATGTATTCCTGTGTGAACACTCAGAGCTGTAACACCTAGATTGGGATTCATTCTGGAATTGCATCTTTAAGCGGCTCTCACTCTGGATATATGCTCTCAATTAGCAACATTACTCGAACTTGAATTTACTTGATTTGGACTCTTCTTAAAAGAGCTTTGACCCAGCTAGAGAAAGCATGCTGTAAATATTGTTTAATTTTGTTGGGAACATATTTTTCTGATAAAAACTTGGGAAGCTTGTGGAAACAGTGATTGACTGTAATTACTGAGACCGTAAAAGAACTTAAATTTTGAAGAATGACTTTTTGGCACACTACATTTAAAGTCCTTTCTACCCTTCCTTCCCATGGCTTTTTTTAGCAGGTACTGCAAAACAGTTTGTAATTTATCATTAGGAGAAGGATAATACCTGAATTTATAAGTAAATCCTTTGGGAAGAGGTGGCGAATTTTTATGTATCCACTAATTATGAATTATCCTGTCAATTCATTGCAAATAAATGAAACGGTATGTTTCGTATGTTTCATATGTTTTATTAATCCAAAGAATTAGACTGAATGAATCCTTTTGTTGACAGCCAGCCAGACATAATAATCTCTGTTTACCTGTAAGCTGTAAATTATTAGGCTCTGAGGCAGTTTTGGGGTATATGTTTTTGCATTTCCTTAGACTGAACTTTTATGTTAGCTGAAGAAACTGTCACCTTGGTTTTAAGGTGCGTTTCCCACTCACCTGTCTGCTCTGCAATGTGTTCATAGTCAGGACAGGCTTTTTTGAACTATGTGCAAAAAATTCTCTGTTGGTCTCCTTTGAGCAAATTTTGGATGTCAAGGGAGAACAGCTGAATTTCCACAGCTAAGAATATGACACAGGAGTGCTGCTAATACAGCTGGAATATCTGTATTTTCCAGCTCTCCCAGAGACTTCATTTTTGACTTAATGAAGGAGCTTAATGACCATAAATCATGGAAGACCAAGTGCATTCTCTGTCACTAGCAATATTAAAATGAACTCAACATCAACATCGATGGGAAGTTTTGCCACCTGTCCTATAGATTAGATGAGCGGAAATGTCTCTTTTTTGCATTTATAATCCATGAAGCTAAAGACAATAGACAGTTTACAATGTAGAAACTCAGAAACTTAGTAAAAGTTGTTTTGCTGAAGTCAGTAGATCGGATGACACAAAATCTTACTGACAGAGTTCAGCAGAACTTGAAGGAAGCTTTTTTTTCATTGTGGGGCCAAAAAGACAGACTGGCCAATACAGTGAAGAGTTTTACACTCTAAGTTCCAAGTGGATTTTTTTTTCAATTCCTCCTACTTTCCATTGTTTTCCCTTGGCATTGACAGGAAACACAGAGGAACCAATTGACTTTATTACGCATAAGTTATTCCCCTGCCTGAAAGGCAGTTGCAGGGATGTAAATGCTCCATTTGTTAGGCAGATGGATCTGTAAATTAGTTTTAGATATTAGCAGTTGCTAATTTAATGGGAGGAGAAGAAAAGAAGAAAAATACCGTACCATTTAACATCTCTGAAACATTTCAGCATCTATTATTCCTTCCATTCTTTATCTATAAAAAAAAAAAATGGGGGGGGAGTGGTGCGGATGTTGATCTGTCTAAGAATTGTAAATGGATGCTGCTTCTGCACTCTCTGCCATAGTCATTCTCTTTAGTTGCTGACACTTTGAAAGACAACACAAATCCTAGCTCCTAGGTGCCTGGCATCCTAGAGATGTCAGATAATAAGATGTATCCAGACTCACTGGTAGTTGAACCTTTTGAAAAGGGAGACACACTGCAATTATATCTATTTAATTATCTATCCTTGTGTATGTGAATAATCTAAATTAATCTAGCTGCCACCCTAGATTTCTCAAGATTTTAATTAAGGTGTCTTGAATGTATATGCCATTTTTGAGTGAGCACCTGCAACACACATTATCTTTCAAAGATCAAGAAGTTTTCCTATTATGGCTAACTTTGCATCCATAGAAAGAAAGGAAAGAATGAGCTCTTCACACTCAACAGAGAAAAAGAAGCTCTATTATTTTCCCTATTTCATTGTTTCTCTGCTTGTTCAATTTCAAAGTCAATAGGTGAGATATAGCAGTGCTTTATTTTCAGAGTTTGGTGAAAGTGCAGTTGAAATATTGTTACAGCTTTAAGCAGAAGGATATTTGAACTCAAGCAGAAAGGTTGCTGGATGAAGAGGATACACCCTTTTTGAGAATCTGTGATTTAATTTAATCATTGATGAACACATCTGGCTAAACAAAACACAAAAAGCAGCTCCCTAAGCTGCACTTATCCTGATGTAGGCAAATTTTTTAGTATATAGTTTTATTGTCTGTAAGCTTTCTGGAAAAGAACTGAAAAGGTATATAAAGAAACAATCAATCTTGACTTGTGAAAAAAGTTTGGATTTTTAAGATATAACAGGAAAGGGAAGCTTCTATATTATGGTATTGCACAGAGAGATAAGATATCTGCTTAAAACTCCTGGCACTCACTGAGTCAACAAATTCTAACATAACCCAAAAACTGTAAAGGATTTTGTCTACTGGAGGGTTTGTTTTTTGGTTTTGTTTTTTTTTTTTTTTACAGCTTATAATTTAATTTATACTTCAAAGCTTACCTCAAATGAAAAAAAAACCCACTACCAACAGTTGTTATAACTCGATATGACAACATGTCTCAATCCACCTGCTAGTAAGAGTTGCTTTTGTCTTTTTTGTCATCCTCACTATTTCCTACACTGATTGTGAGAGGAAGAAAATAATCTCTACCATTATCAAATGGACTGAGAATGATGTCTGGTTACAGAAGTAGATTCCCTGTGTCTCTTGTGAAGAGGAGGTACATGGATTGAGAGTGCTACTTCAGTGACAGCTGACACATTTTTATTTTCTGATTAAGTTTTTCCATCATTATCTATACTAATACTGTGTCTGAGGGAAGCAATGCTTGCTAGTTCCGTATAATTTTCACCCCCACATTAACTGTATTTTTGATTTTGTAGTTGAATGCCTATATGGTTGAATGTGATAACAGGCAAAACAGTCTAAAGATGTTCTGAGCTCTAAGAACATTTCTATTCCTTATGTATTGATATGTAAATGTAGTTTCAAACCTAAATTAAAAAAAAAAACCCACAACATCCCGTGCCTTATCTGAGTCTTTGTTGCTCCTTTCTTCTATGTGTGTAATTCAGTGCTCACTTAAAGTGACTTTGTTATGTTAATTTGTTAAACTGGGTTATTGCAATGTACCTATCATCAGCCCTCATTCCTAATTGTCAGATGTGCTTATGATGTCTTCATTTAATATGTGTTATTGCTGTACTATGTCACATTTTGATTCATGCACTGAATTTGTAGCTGTATAACCAGCTACTGAGCCATAGGCCATAGTTGTCATTTTCCACGGGCACAGAAAATATTGGCTGTCATCTAACATAAAATTCTGGTAGGCTTCCACAGTTCTTAGATTTTCTTGCTCTGTTTGTTAACACAATTGTTGTCTTCTTTTTCCAGATGTTCCAGTCTGGAGTTTTGCTTAATTATTAATTATTAATTGATTGTTCAGCCTGGAGAAAAGAAGGCTACAGGGAGACCTTATAGAAGCCTTCCAGTACTTAAAAGGGGCCTGCAGGAAAGATGAGGAGGGAATCTCTGTCAGGGAATGTAGTGACAAGATGAGGGGTAACAGTTTTAAACTGAAAGAAGGTAGATTTAGATTAGCTATTAGTAAGAAATTCTTTACTGTCAGGGTGGCGCGACACTGGCACAGGTTGCCCAGGGAACTTGTGGCTGCCCCGTCCCTGGAAGTGTTCAAGGCCAGGTTGGATGGGGCTTTGAGCAACCTGGTCTAGTGGGAGGTGTCCCTGCCCATGGCAGGGGGGTTGGAACTAGATGATCTTTAAGATCTCTTTCAACCCAAACCATTCTATGATTCTATGATGAGGATAGAAACTTCAACCAACTTTTACTACTCGAAGTCCTTTAACTTTACTTTTCCTCTTCTGATCTGCTTACAAACTCCTACTCAGCGTAACCTATCCATATTGCTTTTACCTCCGTCGTATTCACTTCTAGTTTCTCACCTACACATTTATTTCCATAAAAAATACACTTAATAAGAATAATAATGAAAACATAACCTTTCGTACCTTCATCACTGTGTCTGTAGAAACTTCCTTGAGACGGAAGTCACTTCTTCATCTGTCACTTCTTTGCTTACTCCTTCTTCCCATTTTCTTTCCCCCACAATTTCTATGCATATTTATGTATCTGTTTTCTTAGTTTGATCTTTAATTAGTATTTTCCTCAAATTCAAAAGGGAAAAATATAGATCTTCAATATTCCCTTATCTGTCATTAATGTCCATAATCTTCAGTTTATAAATTGTGCATAATTTTCACAGTGCTTGAATTTGTTACCTTTGACTCACTTCTCTGTCTGGAGTGTCAGGATACACTACAATCATTAAACATTCTGACTATTGGGGCCTGTCATTTGCCTTTCATATTCCTTCTCACAATCCTGTCTGACACCTTTCCCTGTACATCCCTTCTCACTTCATGTTTGTGCAAAGTATCATCACACATGTGGATCCTGGTGCTCATCCCTCTCCTTCTGGGTTATGTTCTCTACTTTCCTCCCCCAGATTCTCTTTGCTGGAGGTACTTGTTTCCAAGTTATTTCAACTGTACATTACTTCAAACTTACTTTTTTAGTTTTGGTTAAACCTAAGCTGTCTATTTACACTTGAGTAGGTTATAGCTATTGTGTATTTTTGGTTTTTAGCAACTATTTGACTGCAATCAGAAATGGGACACATCCCATACTACAGCTGACGACCGAATTGAAGAGCAAATCATGACTGGGCATGAACTGAGCTGAGATACCATCATGCCTGGAATTAGTGCTAGGAGAAGAGTTTAAGTCTAAATCTCACTACTGCCACCTGAGAAGTGCTACTATTTCAGAATAAAATACTCTTTATTCTGCCTAGACACACTTTAAACAGTAAACATGATATATTTCTGTCATTTCCCAGTGCCGTCTTCTCTGAACTAAGCAATTCTAAATTTCTCAGTCCCTGTCAATTGTCCTTTCCATTTATCATCCCACTTGCCATATGCTAAATTTTCACCATCCTACCTAACTGGCACTAGCTATACAAAAATGATTTTTCTGATATGCTGCCAAAACACCCTATACAGCAAGGGTAATGTTTGAGATCTTTCTGCTGAGAGTCCAAATATGATTCAATTCTGCATCCATACAGATCTAGAATAACCTAGAATAAAACAGAATGGCTCCAAATTAGTACCATTATGCGTCACAGGGGAATTTGTGCCTCAGCAACAATAGGTGTTTTCTTCATTTAAAGATAACCCTGTGAGTGTATATCTACAGAAAATGGTTTTGTGTGGTGTAACTACCTTATTAGCTGCATTCTAACTACAAGCACAGAACTTGTTGTGTGCTAATCTGTGTTTCACTTTGACTGTAGTGGAGAGGTACCTCCTATATCACCAGATTTCTACTGGAAGAGTGGAAGGTTATTATGAGCAACTTAGCTCTTCTAAATTATTTTCTTAGCATCACATCAGATTTGTCACTGTTTATAGGTTTTTCCCTAGGTTCAATATCTACATTTTTCTTTCACTCTGTCATTCAGTAGCATGTTGCCACAACTGTGAACATTTGCAAACATGGCTGAAAGATCTGTTTTAAGTTGGCATTTCACAATTTACTGTCACTTTTGAATTTGCTTTATTTCACATCTTGCAAAAGAACAGTGCCAAAATGAACTCAAATTTCAAAACATGCACTTTTCCAGCAAGCCAACCAAATAGGAAAGGCTATTAAAGTAGCTTCAGAGAATGAATAATAGCAAAACTGCAAACAACAGTATGCTTCTGACAATATTCAGTCTGTTCTTTACAGAAATAAAGTATCCTTAAACCAAAGACACCATTAGCTTCAAAAATAGTATGTTTTTTTTTCCAGAAATGAAAATTGCTGCACAATACATATTATGCAAAGATCAAAGCAAAGCATTATAATAATGCATGATACACATAGAATTTTAGAAACAATGGTTTGCAATAACCCTTATTTTTACTGAATTAACCCAATATCATATTACCTAGTTTTCCAGTTGTCACTGAATGGAATGACTGTGTCTGATGTGTGATACCACACTTCACAAACCTGACAATGCCAACACCCGATTCAATAGCATATGGGCAACTATTAGTTGTTTTTTCAAAAATATCCTATGATTAAATCTCTTAATGAGTGTGATGAATGTCACAGAACCCCACTTGTGCTGAGGTAGAATTTACCCATCTTTTCTGTAAAGTGATCACGTGAAAAGTAACAGAAACTAGGTTTTCTTAAAATGCCATGTAGCTTTTAAAAAAGAACAAAACCNTTGTGCTGAGGTAGAATTTACCCATCTTTTCTGTAAAGTGATCATGTGAAAAGTAACAGAAACTAGGTTTTCTTAAAATGCCACGTAGCTTTTAAAAAAGAACAAAACCAAAAAAACCACAGAATTATTGGGTGAGAGATTATAATAGGAAATTTTATAGCAAATGTCCCCAATTTCTACTATGTCTTTTAAAAGCAGGTCCCTTCCTTCTCTTGTGCTCTCAGTCAAGCAGATTTTATGGTATTTTGGATTACAACAAGACTTCCCTGAAAGGTAAAATCTTTTCTCCATTACCCCGGGGTCCACCTGAATGCCTGCCTTTATTTCTAGAGAGATTTCTCCTGGCTTCTAACTGTGCTGTATTTTTTCAAGGTACTGTTTCATTTTATGTTTAAATTAGGCACTTAATACTATACTGGCAACATTTTAAAAGGTATTGGGAGGTTCCTAATTCTCATCAAAATCAAGCAGTTAAGAACCTGAATATCTTTGAAAGCTGAATAGTTAAATCACTTGGATGCAGATTTTTGGGATCCAAGATAAATTTGGAAAATGAAACATAAGTCATCGGCTAGTGTTTGTTGTTGCCAGGCATAGCAATGCCTCAGGATCAGAGATTAGCCCAAATCAAAGTTAAATGGCAAGGGATAAAATAAATTGATACTCACATATGTAAAGTAGTGTAACAGCAGGAACATGACGCTCAGGTTGCAGATTTCCCCCAGAATTTAGCTGATTTGAAAAGGGGGGAAAGGTCATACAAGTTCCTCATATTTATTCAGGAAACTTTTCAGGATTGGGATACCTATTTCAACAAGGGCTCAGGAAGTGATTTGTAAAACTATAGAGTGTTAATTCTAATTTTACTTGGAAAAAGAGGATTAAAACTGTAATACGGGAAAAAACAACAGTGGAAACTTGGATAAATAAAGTATAATGAGAGTATTCAATACAGCAAAAGATAAAACATGCCCCTCCTCCTTTTGAATTCTTTGATGTTGTTGATGGGCACTTGTATTTAGCAGGTGAGGTATCCTTGAAGTTGCTAAAAATATCGTGACTGTCCCTCACCAAAGCATAAATGTAACAGAGGACTAAAGTCACAAATTATTTGGCGAATGTGAAGAGATAATGATGATTTTCTGTTTCTCACATTTTGAAAATAAAAGGGCTTTTCTATGAAGCTATCAGACTCCTGGTATAAGATTCTCTTCCAGTGAGAAGAAATATGTATTTATGTATGCATGTAGGTATTTTTTTATTTATTTATTTTTCATGGTACACAGTATGTACTCATTGATTAGGTGGTAGCTTTCAAGAAGTAGATAAGAATTAAACTAAGTAACAGAAGTAAAAATTGTTAAACCCAAGGATGTGGACATCCTTAAGACTAATACAGTTGACAGTTGAGAGGATGTACCATTGGAAATATCATTAAAGGTTTCAGAATACCTAAATATTTCTTCCTCACCAACAATTTGTGGTTAATGACAGACACAGAATACAAACCAAAACTGGGTCTTTAGTTGGACACTGTCTGCCTGATTTATGTTCTTATATCTTACTATCCATTGAAAGACTGATATTTTTTGAAATATTTAGAGATACATTACAGATGAAATAGTAACTTGCAAATGAAATACCACAGGATGTTTTCTGAACTATGTAGGAAAATGGTCTATCTCTGCTGTTTTGTCTACTTTTTAAAATTGTGTTTCCCAAACCAGGGATCTATGAAATTCCAATTAGCTTTTCAAACTCTATTTAATTTGGACTTAATCTGAGAATAAAACACCTAAATTTGAGGTGGTTTAATCTGACATAGAAACCTATCCTGTAAGATTAATATTTGAGATCTTTCTGCTGAGAGTCCAAATATGATTCAATAGAATTTCATTGGTTTTCCTTTCCATTTTCTTCCTTGTTCTCTTTCCTGTTTTGCAACAAATAAGATCTATGTAAGAGAAATGGAAGGGATATCTTTACATATTGTGTATGCATGTGAATAAGTGAGTATAAATAGTCTCAGGAGAATTGGTAATATTTCCAGGGAACAACTCAATTACCCGTGGCTCAATGCTAAGACTTTTGACCTAGAGAACCTCTTAAACTTTTAACTTATTCTAAACCTTTAAGTAGTTCTGTTGGATTTAGCAGGAGCCTTTTAGACTGCAGGATTCATTTTTAGAAAAGTCTTGTTTTTTCACTGTTTTGGATGCCTTTCTCTTCTACTTTCTCTACTTTCCAAGGTTTCACTTTTCTTTCTCCTCCCATTTCCCTTAGTCCTATCCAACATATTTCCTTACACCAGATAAGCCATTCTTTGTAGACTGGTGAATTGTCTTGAAAAATATACATTTTGTATGAACAACAAAGTAGTTTCACAAGTAGAATATGTGTTGTCAGTCCCCAAGACTGCACAAATCATCGATAATGTATACTAATAGTTTTATTTAGAAAGCAATAGATACATTAGATACTGATAACCTTGAGGTTTTTTTCTGTGTCATTCTACAGAGAAAGAGCTGCATTATGAGGCGAAGTCTTATGGCAATTTCTGTTAGAACCTTTTCGTTTTAGATGCACCTAACTCAAATTACTTGCTTTTAACTTTTGCCTCCTGTATATTTACATAAAATGAAAACATTTAAAAGATAGACCAGCCTATATATATCAGGAAAGCAAATGTTTTAGTATTGTAGCCTTTAGATAAGTAAATATTTTTATACATTCCTTGTTTTACTGGCACACAGCATTACATTATTAATGCATGAAGTGAACAGCTAAATCAAAACTTCAACAATTATTAGTGTAAGTCTTAACATATTCTCTGTCTGTTCTTTAATTACTTGATTTTGTTTGATTTTATTCACAAAATAATTAGCCTACTAAGCATCTAATTATTGCCAAGGCATGCATTATACAGATCTTCACCATCATGTAAACATTGCATTGTGAACACTGTAACATTTGAGAAGTTTGCTATCCAACCTACTAAAAGTAAGATCTTCTTGAGATTAGTAATTTCCTTTAAAAATATGTGTTTAATTTCCCTGGCTCTGTAATATTTCCATGCATTTTTTTTTTCTGAAGCATAATTCTCACTGAAACAGAAACATTCTTCTAAATTGAAAGACAGATATAGAGTTTTCTGAACAGTCTTTTGAGGCCCAAGCAGATTTTCAACCCATTATTTACAGTGAGTCAAATCAGTGTATTTCCCTTCACATTTCTTGAGTTGGAATCAATATATGAGAGCAAATATTGTATCATGGAATATAATAGCTAGAATTGAAATTCATTTATTGGCTGTAAGGCTCATTTATTTATACATTCATCAGAGAAGCAATTTATTTATTCACTAATTCTTTGTCTCTTAATAGTTTTTTATTATGAGTTTACTATTTGTCTTCTGAACTTGTAAGATTTCTTGTCCAAAAGCTATTAGAAAATAAAATTTTTCTTCCCTTCTTTTCCTTTTAAATATTAGACAAGCATATTATTGCAAATTCATGTTAGATATAAACATCATTTAAGAACGGCTGAGAAATTGTGACATCCTGTAAATTGTACCAAAGTTCCTAGAGTTCCTGACAACAACTAAGCTTTCTAGATGTCTTTGACCCTTATTTCTTGGGAAATAAAATTAAAAAAAAAAAAACAAAACCACAAACCAAAACCCCACAAAAAAAGCCCCTAAACCTCAAACGTAAAAGTGTAATTCAAGGCTCAATTCACACGAAGCCATGTCGGAATAGGACTGCTGAATCCAAGAAAGAATGCTTAGCCCTAGAGAGAAGATCTGAATTCTTCCATTCTCTTGTGCTCTCTTGACAGATGAAAGGGTGAAACCGATGGTCTCCCCAGAGAGCTTCAACCATTCCTTCTCAGTTGGATGAGAAGGATAGTGGCTAGGACAGGTGATCAGGGAAAAGTGTGTGTGCCTAAAACAAAGAGAATAAGAGAAAGTCCTGGTGGTAAAACAACCCATACCATCAAATTATAGTACATTAAAAAAATGCATATACATAAAGTACTTGGAATATATGATGCTTCTAAACTACCATATAATTGTTCCCCCCTCTTCTGTTACTTTTTCAAACCAGAAAATCTGTTTCATAACTGCTCAATATGACATTTGAATTGGATTTATTTTTTTATTTTAATTGATATATTGCATAATTCTGAAAATAAAGCTTGGACTATGTGCCAAAAATCTGTTACAAATGTGATTATGCTTATTGCACAGCACTGAATGAAAAGCACAGTATTGTGGTGAATCAGTTTTTTATGTCTATTATTTCCTTCTGTTAGTAGCATGAGACATTTCACTTTATGATGAACTGTATAACTGTTGATAAAAGGAAAAAAAATCATAAAAATCTCTATATAGGTAAAAATTCAAAAGCTTTTATAAAAACAATGAAGTATTATAAAGAAGGTGTCATGGTTTAGGCATAAAAGGAAATGCAGTAATCTGCGCAAGAAAACTCAATATAATTTTCTAGCTGGTTTTGGACATCTTTGACATAATGGCAGCATCCAAAATGGGCATGCTATAGTCTGCACAGTTCTAATTATCTTTTAGATGGCTTTGCCTGGTATTGATTGCTGAGCATAGTTCTCAACACATAATAGTGATTTAAAAGGATAATTCCTGATTAGGTCTGTGAAATATTTATCTTCACACTTATTACCCTGCTTCTTATAATTAAATGACATGATGTTAGATTTGCATGCAAGCATACATCAATAGAAAGCATAAACTAGGCATTTATAGAAAGCAACGCTATATTCACTGCTGTCATATGAAGCTAACAAATAACAGAGGAGCCTGATGCACCCTCTTTAGTGCATGCAGTGCAGAACTGGGATTTGGGCAGGCAAAACAGTGTATTTTTGGGTCCTAATTTTTTTTATTTTGTGCTTTTAATACAGAATGCCAAACATAAGGAGCTCTTTTGCCCATCTAGATCTGCTACTTTCAGACAGAACACAATTAGAGGCTTAGTTTTACTGAAGGGCTGATGATAGCAAGACAGTTGAAGGGCCTCTGCCATATTTTTTCCAGTCCCCAAATATAAGCTAGGTGTAGAAACTATAGTATAGTAGCTAAGCCTCTAATTAACATTGTCTCTAAACAGCATTTTTCAGGGAGTCAATTAGACTTTGGGCAGAGCTACTCTGTTCTCTCACCAGCACACTGCTACTGAAGAAATATTTTGGCCCTTTTGCTCCTGTCTGTCTATCTTGGGTTTAGTAAGAATTCTTGTCACCGTGGTATCCTTACTCCTTCCCCCAAAATGAAACAAAAGTGCTTCTGAATTAGCAAAAAACAAGTGGCAAACCAAACAAAAATGCATTCTGATATATGAAAGGATGTGATGTTTAGCCCTGAAATATAGCATAAGCGACAGGAATAGAAAACATATTTTTCCTTTCCTGTGGTGTTGTAATGTAAAGTTTTTACGTATTTACTCTAGTATTGCATCTTTTTTTGCTAAAACAGTTATGTTGGTCACAAATTACGCCATAACTGCTGTAAATACAATCAAACTTTCCAAGTTCTTTATTCATCTGTTTATCTTTGTAATGACTTCCTTTCGCTTTTTCAACTTTGATAGAATCTTTTGGTGAAATGAATAAATAAGTTCTGAAAGAGAGCAACCTGGCTTTGTGTTGCTTGTCACAAGAACTCGGGAATGCTTATTTCAATACCTCAAAATGATCACTCAACTATAGTCAAACAACTACTCATTTGTCAATGCCTCAGTAGGGGCCACAGAGAGTACATTTAACATTTAATTTTCATTTCTTTCTTAAGGACAACTATGGGACCCCAAATCATTTATACAGAAGGCTCGGTGTCATGTTCATTTTCTGATCTGCTCGCACACCGGAACTTGGGAAATTTCCAGCTCTGACCTAAAAGAAAATAATAGTACAATTAGAAACCACTGTACACCTTTTTCTTTACCATCTAAATGAATTGTGGCCACCAGCTGCTTGTCAGATTCAGCAGCAGAGCAGGTCCTTCTGGAAAACCATACTCAGAAACTGTTGGATAAATAGGTATGATTCTTGTCCTACTTTAGTGTTTCACCCTGAAAACATATTTCACTTCAAAGAAAACAGGTTTTGCCCTAAAAAGGGATTATTTTCCTGAATTAGCTTTCAGGTTGCTGGTATGAATTCAGTAACAGTGTGTTTGTCTCTGCTCACTAAAAAGATTCAGCAAGATTTTTATCATACATGTTTCTTATAAACTCACAGGCAAACAAAAATGAATGCATCTAAACATTCAAAGAAATGTTTAAGATCACACTTGCAGCTAGATCTTTGCTTTACTGATTTAAATACTCTCTACGCTGTTGAAGGAATCTTTGACTTCACTTAGTTCTTCTGTTTCAACAATAATCGGCTGCTTGCAAATTATTTTCTGTTTAAACATATCCTAAAACTGTTTCTTACGCAGAACTATAATGGCCAGCTCAGGGAGTGGTGGTTTTGACCTTCTGGTTTCAGGATGTGAAGAAAGAAATTAAGCTAATAGAAAACCACCCTTTCCTCTGCATTTATCCCTGTCCTGGAGATGAAGTAGTTGGCTTCTGTGATGGAGTAAACTTGAGACTGTGCATGTTCATTTAATGTGAAGACAGGGATTTCACAGGCACAAATTGGTCTATATGCGCTCTGCAGTGCATATGCAGGGAATCTGACATATTCTGAACATATCACATTTGCTATGTCTTCTTTGATCACCTTTGCAATGCGTGAGCTAAACTCAGTATCCCTGCACAGACTGGTGGTGTTTTACACCTTCATCTGATACATCCTAGATATGTTAGGCCTGCTGTATAGTCATCTTATCAATAGTGTAATTAGTAGGAGAGATGCATAGATACCAGTCAAAGATCCACAGTCTTCTAGTTCTACCTCGTCAAGATTTCTTTGTTTGTGAAAGGAAAACATGCCAATGTTAGAATACGGTTATCTGATTATTACTGTTATGATAGTAATCCCACCCAACAGCTACACATGATTATGGTAGCACATCCTGGCATGTTTCTTAGTTAGTTCAAAACTAAATATCACAGTTTCTTAGTGCAAAATATGAATTATCCTCAGTTTGGGAATTTAAGACGTGATTAGGTTAAATGAGTAAGAACAGAGAAAAAATTGAGGTCCTTCTGATCTCTCTATGTGCTTGTTTTCCAGTGTGTTCAGAAAGGTAACCATATATGTAAACTGGGACCCAGTGACAGATTTAGAATTTGCCCATTGTGATGGTCTCTTTAATGCCAAACCTTCTAGATCTTTTGGAGGAAATGAAAAAGAAAACATGAAGTGGTTATTTCACTTTATAATAACTCCTCTAAAGCTCTGAACAGTTCAGATAAAAAGTTCCATTTTGGTTCTGTATTTATTTCTGGACTTGGAGAAGGCACTTGTCATAGCCCTGAACATTGATCAGAAATGAGCTAAGAAAAGTTGACATCATGGTGAAATTAAAGTCCTTGCCATTTCTTGACAGAAGGTGACATGCAAGCTAATACATTTCTTTCAGTTTACCTGATGAAATTTGTCCAGACACTGTAAAGATCCAACTCCCAAGGAAAGTCCAAATTCAAGCTGCTTAAGCGAAAAGAAAAACCTGGAGGTGAGTCATATGAGGTATTGTAAGAATTTCTGTGTTGCCAAAGTATTTTCCGTCAGCTGATTATATTCAACTGAGTTGTTTCTGTACTGAATCTTTTGTAAGATAGGACAAAGTGCTTTTGGGTGTTGGGGTGAAGCCTTTGGGATAGTTCTTTGTTCTTCCTACTATTTTATTTTATTTTAAGTGGAATGCAAGGTCAAACAGTGTGATTAAATCTTACTCAAATGCCACCACTTTCTTTCTTCTTCTTTTGCCGATGACTTCCTGGGACTCTATTGTCTACCGCAGGACAATAGAAAGCTCAACGTAAAAGTTGAAGAGAGTTCCTCCCTGCAGGGGGAAAATAGAGCCCCTGGAGTGGTTAAACCTTAAAGGAAGAAATGAAAAAAAAAAAAAGAAATCTTTTCTTGTTTTAGTTGAACTTGCGACGGCCAAGTAATGTGCTTTGGGAACTCACTGTTTCTTTGATTTTTCATGAAAGAAGGCAGGAAGGCAGGAAGGCAGGAAGACAGGAAGGAAGGAAGGAAGGAAGGAAGGAAGAAAGGAAGGAAGGAAGGAAGGAAGAAAGAAAAAGAAAGAAAGAAAGAAAGAAAGAAAGAAAGAAAGAAAGAAAGAAAGAAAGAAAGAAAGAAAGAAAGAAAGAAAGAAAGAAAGAGAAGGAAAGAAGGAAAGAAAGAAGGAAAGAAGGAAATAAATAAAGAAAGAAAGAAGGAGAAAGAAAGAAAGAAAGAAAGAAATAGATATATTTGACTTACTAATACTTACTGACTGACTTACTAAGAACTTATTTTTAGTAGCTGTTTACCACGGACATAACTGGCAACAATACAGAAAAACTAGAATGGTTATAATAAACTCTACAAAGGTTAGATAAATAAGCAAGATGATAATTATATTTCACACATTTAAAATAAGATTTCATTTAAGTTTTTAAATAACACCTGTTTTAAAGAGATGTAACTGATATATCTAGCCTAATGAATTCTAAATAGGATCCCTGTGGCCAAAGCAGGGACATCCAAGTTTGTTGTCTTATTCTTCCTTTGTTTTATTAATCAATACATTAGCACAGAAATGGAGGACAATAAACAAAAAAAAGTAAAAGCAGATCAAATTCACTAGCTTTAGAAAAAATGAAAATTTTAAGTTTAAACCTGTATTATCTTATAAAGAAATATTGTGAGCATGGCTTTATAGAATCACAAATGTGAGTCAATATTGAGACATTTAATTAAAAACAGCTGGAAAATCACATAAGGATTCAGGATCTAGAGAACACATAGTCCAACACCTATTCTCAGAGCAGGATCATCTAGAGCACATTGCTTAGGACTTTGTCTAATTTTGAAAATCTCTAAGGATGGAGACTTCACAACCTCTCTGGGCAACCTGAGGGGCAACCCTCACAGGAAAAAAGTGTTTTCTGATGTTCAGACAGAACCAGTTTCAGTTTGTGCCCGTTGCCTCTTCTCCTGTCACTGGGGACCACTGAGAAGACTCTCGTTCTGTTNTCTCATTCTGTCTTCTTTGCACCTGGCATGAGGTATTTATACTCATTGGTAAAACCCTCTGAGCTTTCTCTTCTCCAGGCTGAACAGTCTCAGCTCTCTCAGCCTTTCCTCACAGGAGGGATGCTGCAGTTCATCCATCATCTTTGTGGACCTTAGATGGACTCACTCCAGCATGCTCGTGTCTCTGTTGTACTGGAGACCACAGAACTGGATCCAAGACTCTGGATATAGCTCACTAGCACTAAGTAAAGAGGAACAATCACCTTCCTTGACCTGCAGGCAAAATTCCTCCTCATGCAGCCCAGGATACGTGTGGAGCTTCTTATCCATGTCAAGATGTAAAGGCATAGATAAATGTACTCAGGACCCAGGTTTGTCTTGCACTTGACACAGTATTCAGGAGGTCTTAATTTTCATTGTTACTAATGACCTCTACAATGTTTAGAGATATTTTGTTCTCTAACCCTAAACTGATCTATATGAATGAAAAATGGCTTACAATGAATCTGTTTGGCTGTATAAATTAGGTAGTCATATGCCTATTCTCCTTGGAAGCTGAAGCGTAAGAATTATGTCCTCCTATAGGTAAGAACAGTGAGCTATGTGTGTCAAGAACCTTGTTTTCACAGTGCCTATTGTGTCATTAACCTTAAGCCTCCAAATACTGTTTTAAAAGGAACGATTACAGTTGGAAGGATAGTAAGACACATTAAGAGTTCATAAAGAGTCCCCTCTCCATCTGGTTCAGAGAGAAGAAATTAACTTCTACAGAAGTATCAGGCATATGCAGTGAATAGTCACTTTTTGCTAGCATTATATAATACCAAGTATTCATCTGGTGATTTGACTGAGGAGAATTTTGGGCTTTGCCCCAGCCTGCTTCAGAAACTGAATGAACATGTTCATTGTAGACTCTTACTATTTTCTCTTCAGATTTAACCGAAAGTTACTGGAGATAACAGCGCAAACATAGGGTATAATCAAATACCTGTCTTTCTTTTTTTAACTCTAATATAATCATACTTCAATTTGAATACTGTGTGCTTATTACTGCTTAATTGCAAATTCTAATGCATAAATTCAGTCTGAACAGCAGATCTGTGCAAGTTCACTGTTTTTGATTATTAATACGGGTTTTGTCAGCCAGTGGGTTTTATGCTCAGATGTAGTTTGTAAAAATAAAATATAAAATCTTCAAATTGTTTTTTTTTAAAAGAATGTGAGCTGTCAAACTCTTTTAAAAATAGTCATATGAACATTTAACATAAACATTTCAATTCATAGAATCATAGAACAGTTTAGGTTGGAAGGGACCTTAAAGACCATCTAGTTCCAAACCCCCGGCCATGGGCAGGGACACCTTCCATTAGACCAGGTTTCTCAAAGCCTCGTCCAACTTGGCCTTGAACACTTCCAGAGATGGGGCCCTCACAACTTCCCTGTACAGTTTGTTCCAGTGCCTCACCACCCTCATAGTGAAATTTTTTTTCCTAATATATATTCTAAATCTCCCCTCTTCCAGTTTGAAGCCATTCCCATTTAATATCATAGAATACATAATGAAGAACAGTTTTTAAATATGTAAGATTTTGTAGGGTAGGTCTTAATTTTTTAATTATTCTGTGGAACGTATTTTGGCTTCAAAGACCTAAAGTGCAAGTTTATGAAGCTGTTATTAGTTTTATGTCATATCTGCTGCAAATATATACAATTTTAATATCTTTGAGACCAAGAGATGTGTTTTTTATTTAACCTTTCAGGTTTCTATAGATGTCTATATCTCTTCCCTTTGTTACAGCATTTTCTTGCCAATGCTTTACAGACAGTTTTCTAAATATTAGAAACATCCTAATGTTAACGAAATATTCTCAAGTTCGTTACGCTTGCAAGAACACTTCTAATAAAAATGGTCTTACATGACTTCCTTGCATTTAGAGATCCAAATTGTGTTTTTACTAACTCTAGAAGGAAACCCATCAGAAACCTTATAACTACAGCAGAGGTACTATGAAATTACAGATAGGTAACAAATCAAAATGTAGATCATAGATGTCATAGGTCCATATTGTGTTTTCCCTCTTTCCATAGCTCTGAAAGTTTTTCCCATTTGAAAATTAGATCAGCAAAGATGTCATGGTACAATATGACTGAAATACCATCAATACATTTTTATTTCTATGAAAATTATGCTTTTCTGTGAACAGATGATGACAGTTAACCAAGTTACCAAGTACCAGCAAGTTATATTGTGTCAGGTGAGCAACCGGCTTCACAAAGTAAAACACTCACTTGCATTTTTACATTATAGGCTAGCAGCTTTTGCTTGGTTACATGCCTCAGTTGACTTAGATGTAAATTGTTATGCTGTAATAACAGGCTTACTACGATCTATGTTAAGAAATATGTCACCATTATACTTAACATTGATTTCAAGGGAAGTACTTGTGCATACTAGATACTATCAGCCTTATAATAACTCATTCTTAGTAAATCTGAATAGCAATTACACTGTCTGAACACTCGTGAAAACAAAGATAGTGTGATTGAGATTGGAATAAACATCAGCAAATATATCAACACACAGTATAGGGGAGACATAATTCCACCTTTATTAAGCTGTGAAAGTATTATACGATGTTAAAAAAAATCTGATGCAGGAATAAATGTAAAGTTCATGAATATTTGCTTGCTTCAGTACTTACAGAGAATGTCTACGAAAAGGACTCTTTTAAGCTGATGTCTTAGTGGCTGACCTTCTCTTTGCTAAATTCTGCCTCTGCAGAAGAAGGATCCAACAACATGCACAGTATTAATTCCAATTGACCTATGCACAATACTAATTCCAGTTCATCTTCACTGCAAGTGCTTATGTAAGGGAATATTTATAGGAAAGTACCATATTCACTTGCAGTTCATTTTCATCTGCAACCTGGAAGGAGATTTGCTGCATCAAATTAAGCAGGAAATCTTATTTAAAACATATTCCAACAGATGTTGGAACTGACTTTAAACAAATCTTGACTTAAAACATTTAAAACATAAAATGTATACATAAATTACAAGGAACTAGAGTTTCACAAAAGAACACACTCCTGAATTTGTGTCTCTAGCATTAAAGTCTAAGCCATAAGTCAGATGAGAGAAAGAAACTGAACTGATGCAGTTCCATTTATTTCACCACTTACCACTGGCCCTAACTACCAGTACTACATCATATTACCAAAAGACCTTCTAACAACCATGAAACATAAAGAATTTCAGCACATGGAATTTAAATGGCATCATTCTGCTCTGGCTTTGTTTTCATCCCTTATGGATAAGTTTTTATACGCGGACATTTTCTCTTGTAAATGCTCCAAAATGCTCAGGGAAGCCTCAGCATGGATGACACAGTCTGATAAAAAACAGCACATCAGTGCTGCTGTCTAAGCTTTCCAGCACCCACGGCAATGACTCCTCTGAACTCACTGACTATGAACTCACTGGCTGAACTCCCATGTCAAAAAGGACAAAACTTTTCTCAAAGGAAATGTGCAATTTCTGCAAGATAATGCTGCAAGGTCTGGAAAGCAAAAATGTCAATGAGAGCTGCTGTCTTCTGTCTAGATCATGTACTTAAAGAACAGTCTGTGCTTGGCTTTTCCAGATTTCCTATGTTTTACCCAGAAGGAATAGTCCAGTTAAATTCTACCCTAGTCTTTATTTATGCAAAATTAATATAAAAAGAGAATGATGTAATGAAATGAATGAAAAAAAAATAAAACATCTTTGTTGTTTTTGATTGTTTTGACTAGCATGATTTTTGCCTTAGACCAAACATGGCAGTTCACAGTCTGTTTGCAGCCAAAGACAAGGCAATAGACTTGGCTGCCTCAAGGCACCAGGCAACATTGACAGGGAGAAAAGCAACTGAAAGATGGTATTTTAAAAATGATAATTTGAAAAATGTTTATTTTATCCTATATAATCTTACATTTATATAATCCTACATTTATTATTTTTTTCCCTATGAATATAATTTTCCCATACTGAAGGATATCCAGACCTCACCTGTAAATACTATTCCTGATCTTTACCTCTTTTGTCAGGGCTCTGAGTATACCACTAAGCTTTGTAAAGTCTTCCTCTTCTCCACAGGTTGGCTCTGCTATGCTGCATCTCATGAAGTTACAGAGGGTTGAGGTTGGAAAGAACCTGAGGAGGTCATCTGGTCCAACACCCCTGCTTGCAGAGACTCACCTAGAGCAGGTTGACCAGGAATATGTTCAGACACTTTTTGAATATCTCCAAGGATGGACATTCCAAAACCACTCTACGCAACCTGTGCCAGTCACCCTCACAGTAAAAAAAAAGTGTTTCCTGATGTTCAGATGGAACCTTCCGTGTTGCGTATTGAGCTCTGGGTCAGTATTGACCCCTTAGCTACACCACTAGTTACTGGTCTTTGACTAGACATGATGCCAATGATCATCTGGTCCCTCTGGGTCCAACCTTTCACTCAATATTCAATCCACCTCACTGTCTATTCATTCAGCCTGTACTTCAACAGCTTATCTATGATGATCTTATGGCAAACAGTGTCAAAAGCCCTACTAAAGTCAAGGTAGATAATGTTCACTGGTCTCTCCTTGTCTACCAAGTGAGTCATTTAATCATGGAAGTTTCTTGAGTTGGTCAGACATGACTTACACTTGGTGACACCATGCTGTCTGCTTCTCATGACCTTCTTGTCCTTCATGTGCCTGGAAATGGTTATCTGCTCCATCATCTTTGAGTGATCAAGGGGAGGTTGATAGACTTGTAGTTCCCTGAGTCATCCTTCTTGAGCTTCTTGAAGATTTGAGTGACATTTGCCTTCCTCCAATCTTTGACTACTTCTCCCAGCTGCCATGACTGATCAAAGATTATGGAGGATGGCCTGGCAATGGCATCTGCAGGCTTCCTTAGCACTCATGGGTGCATTGCATGCATGTGTGCATACATGGACTTCAGTATGTTCAGTTTGCTTAAGTATTCTTAAATATCTGTGTTACCTGGGATGAGTCTGTTGTGAAAACATATCAGGTGTGAGAATGTGTTGTGGGAGGTTCATCTGGGGTCTCTGTCCCCTTGCTTGGTTGCTGCATTTTAGCTTAGGCCCTTGCCCAAAGTCCTTGTGTGAATTTTCTTGCAGATGTGCCTCTGCTTAACATCACACCTTTCTGTCCCTGGCCTGACGTCACTGACTTGGCTTCCTGGCCTGATCTCAGACCTGCATTGTCATTATGGACATGGCTGGCAATCACATGAATGTTGGCTGACTTGCTCGTCCCTGACACTCCTCTTCATAAACAGTTTTCTTTATCAGCCACCTTCAAGATTCATAAAGCTATTGTAAATAAAATCATATTTTCCACACAAGAGAGGAAAATTCACGATGCACTGAAATAGTCTCCTTCAGTGAAGCTTGGCTAGATGTTTGAGCATCCAGGTACGCCATTTCCAACCCTCTATGGAAAAAACCGTAAAAAATGGCCATGGAAAGGGCCAGTGTTTCCAAACATTTGGATGTCTAATTTAATTGGACAAGTTTTTGAAAGGTATAGGTGAAATGATATCAAGCACTGTCTCAGCATATAACCAAATGGTACTATGAGAGATCTGAAACTCAGATCTTTTATTTAGGTGTCAATTACAGTATAATGCCCAATTTGCTTGAGTCAGCAGCAAAGATTATCTAGCTGACACTAAAGTCATACTGCCCTTCTCAATTTAAAGGTAATTAGAGACACTACTTGATGAAAGAGAGTATACCTGACAGCTGATTACAAAGAATAAGCAGCTTTTGTAACTGTGAATATTCTACGTAAGGTACTAAAAGGCCATTGTGATTTGCTCCATTTTATTAAGGGAAAAGACAGAAGCAAGAAAAGAAAAATAGTTTGTCCAATGTTATGTGGCAGTTACAGATCTGGAAATATGCTTAAGTCTTCTTAATCTTAGAAAAGGTGAAGAAGGCAAGATTGGTTTTCTTATGGAATTCTGTGTGTTGCACCTTCATTGGAACTGTTCCTGAAATAAATGAAATTAAATTGAAAAAAAATATTTTTTAAAAATAACATTTGTTAGCAATCAGGCACAAAGATTCCCCCCTAAGATTCCCTAAACGTTCTTCATATTTCTGAGTACTTGGCAATTAATTCTTTTGTGTTATCTCACAGGCATTCCTTTCTGAAAACACAAGAACAAATATTTTTTTAATTTGTTTTTATAAAAACAATGCTTACGATGTTTAAAATATTTTTCCATTTGACAGGAAAGCTGTAAGAAGAATAGGTTGCACATGTGACATTTTTATAAAAAGCTCTTCTTGTACATATAGACAAATACGGCCAAATTATCTGAAAGAAGCTTACCTTTTTATTGGTTCTCTTGTATTTAGAAGCTCAAATTATAGTGAGTTATAATTTAACATTATACAGCAGTCACTGTTTTTAATCAGACCAACATCTTTAGCTTTATTAGTAGAAAAATTGTCTTTATTCATGACAGTCCAAAGAAGACAGTGCCTCAGGAGCTGAAAGAATTTTTGCTGCTGTCCTTTAGTACTTCAAAAAAGTGTGTTTTGGAACTGCTGAAGAGAATACTTAAACCCATTGTCTGAAAAGTTGTATGTTTTCGGCTTTATATAAATATTTGGGCTTATTTTTCAATCTGAAGTAAAATTATTTGTTTTCTTGTCTGATCCTTTTTCTACTTCCCCATATTAACTGTCTGTTCTGGTTTCCTTCACACATCTAATCTCCTTTCTCACATACTCTATTTTTTGTACCACAAGGTTAAGCTTTTCCGTACAGGAGTCAAATGAAAATGTGAATTTCTTTCAGCCCCAATATCAAAACCCACAAAGTTTCCATTCTTCCAGGCTTCATATGTTCATGACAGTCAACTCTAGTAGCATAAAAAGAGCTGTGAAAAGTGTAAGATTTGATCATTTGAAGGTGCTTGGAGATATGCTTTTAAAAGCATGGTCAGGAGTTTTGCAGTAGGGTGCCCTATGAACCTGAGGTAGTTTCACGCAAAAGTCTGTGTATAGGTACTACACAGCACACAAATAACAAGCCTGATGTTGTTGGGAAACATAACATTGACCTATGGATTTATTAAACATTCATTAAATATTTTGTATATGCAGATCATTGATGCCTGATTCACTGAGTATGAACTAAAGAACTGCTCATAGTGTACATATTTGGGATTATTACATGGAAATTCCAGGTGAAAAAAAAGGAGCTAGATATGATGAAGACTTAAATTACTAACTGCAGGAATCTACTTGCAATCCTGAAAGCCATGGAAGGCACCAGTTTCTAGCCTGCCTTCTCAAAAATGTGTGTCAAGTTCCCAATGAGCTAGAACTTTCTAGGTCTGAATGACCCATACATTGAAATCACCTCACACAACTTAATTTTGGTTTCGAGTTTTTCTGACATCTTTGTTGCTTTTTTCACATGTATCTCTATATTTTCTAAACAAGAAGTTTGCCAGGTCCTACATTCTTCAACAGTGTCTGCCTTTTCTCCTGGTAGAACACTGTGGGCTTGGGGACACTTCATTGATCACCGAGCTTTCCAGACTTCTCTAATCCTGGAGTTTTTGAGTTAAATACTATGTGAAGACTGGCCTTGCAACTCTTTTTATCACTGCTTCCAAATGAGAGAGTATTACGTACTCATTTGTGCCCCAAAGTCATTTGTGGATCTGTGAATGGGCCTCTAAAAAACTGGAAGCAGGTTTATCAGTTAACAAGAAAAGTTGGTCAGAGGTAAAATGATGAAATAAGGCACACTGAAAATATTGGAGACAGATTATGATCTTACTACAATGGCTAGTTAAGGATAAAAGATGGAGTCCAAGTACCAGCAGAGAGTTAGGGAAAAATGTATTAGATTGATAATGTTAACTAATAATTCACTGAATAGGTCTGATCCATCTGAATTTCCAATGGAAATTTGTTGTGCAAATAATTAACAAACAAATAAAAAAAGGACCCAAAAAACATGATACTCTAAACAAACAGCTTTGTCAAATAAAATAATTAATACTCCTTATGTCATTGTGATTTCAATGACAATGAAGTCCTTTCATTCCTTTCAAGCAGCTGAACTTGAAGTCCTTGGAGAGTTGACTCTGGAGAGGTTCTGATGAGACCTACACTGTACATCAGTGGCGTGAGTTAATTGATCAGGTACTGGCAGACATGCAATAGTAGGCAAAGGTTTTGTTTCTGGATTAATGCACAACTTGTGTACTGTTACTGACAAAAACATGGGTAATTTTTCATGGTGATTAGGCGATGAAACCATGCAATTAGTCATTGAAAGGTGAAACAGAAAGTTCTACCCAGCTCTCATATTTTTTCTTAATAGGGAAAAATGAAAAAAACAAACATTTTCCCATCAACTGTGTATTTGGAATTACTTACTCAATATAGATTTCAAAAGGCTCTCAGGAAAATAAAATGACTTGTGATGATTTCTATTTCACACCAAGCCTGACCAAGTCCTAATGACTCTTCTATAAGACTTACAGATAACATATTCCTGGTCTCTTCATTAATATTAATAGTGCTTTCACACCATGGCGTAGAAACAATTAAAGCCTGCAGCTTCTCCACGTCTGTGTGAGGCCTGTGGTAGAGGGATGCTTTCATTCACTTCAATTTTCTATTTGAACTATACCATACAAGGTATTATGAAATATTAAAATGAAAAAGTAATAGGACAGCACCGTTCTGCTTTCTGTTCTACTTAAAGTTCTTGTGTACATTTTATTAAGCCAAGCAGCTTACAGAGAGGAAAGAAAAAAGACATTGCTCATGTTGAGGTTCTACAATTATTTTCATTGACATAGTTTTCATGCCTAGGTTCTAATTAACATGAAGGAACCCGTAGATTTCTATACAAGCTGAGAAGCTAATAGGGAACTCTCTGAGGATTCCACCAAAATAAAACTTAAATGTTCATGGGGCGAGAAGTGTTACATTGCTGAGGTAGATCATGCCTGCCAGACCATGGTAAGTGTTCATCAGAAAGCATGGTGAGTTTTACATCTCCAAAACTACAGAGATGTTTTTTAAAGATGTGAGGTAAAGAATGACTTTTGCTTCTTGGCTTTTGAGGTTTGTTTTGTTCTGTGTTGTTTCCTTTTGAATGACTTATGCCTGTTCAAGTCTGTCCACAAAGCAGCTTCAGTGAGCCATACACAGAATTACCAGTGTCTGCAGAATGAAGCTTACATTAGTAAAATGCTTTTATTTCAAGTTGCTTGATGTGATTAAGTCATTCATTCGGCCCATGCATAAGTGAGTTGAACAAATTCATCTCAGGTGTAAGTGGGCATAAATCAAGTTAAGTCATTGGAATTGCATCCACTTACATCAATGCTGAATTTTTTTCACTCTATCAAGGAGAGGTTAAGGAGGGCTCAGTGTAAATAGCTTAACAACATTGGTCCAGATAAGATGAGTAGCACATCATTTTATTACATAGAATGCTGAGAATACTTGCAAAATTCTAGGTTAATGGCTGAAAACTCATGAGAAAGAACACCTTTTCCCATAACCATTAGTTTTAGAGGCAGTGTCCTACCTTAAGAACAGAAGGAAAAAAATATTGAATGCCTTTACAGTTTGTTTTCTCTGTACTCAAAGACTTGGATTTGTAAAAACAAGAACTCATGAATTACATGTCTTATGGGTTTATTCTAGGGGTGTTTTATTTTTCAACTCTGTGTTCTTTATTTGCTGTGATATACACTGAAAGTGAAAGCGTGTCTGTGCATGCATTATGTCAGTCTGAGAAAATTTATCTCAGTATTTAGAGAATTGGGCCCATAGTGGTGGAATTTATTTTCCTTAGAATATAAGAGTATCTGGATGTAAAGTTAAAGAAATAGGTTAATGAACTGTTGGCCTTGTATATGGGATTGTGCTAGCTACAGCAAATCCAATCTGATCTAGTTGACAACAAAGTAAACTCATCATTGTTGCAAATATTTTCCCTTAAGTCAGGGAAGGTAGTAAAAGGAATACTATTCAGCTTTTCTTCTTTTTTTTTTTTTTTTTAATCTTTATTTTCCCTACATATCAAAACTTCAAACCAAGAGAGGCTTCTGTTGTGCTTTATGATAGGAACAAATAGTACAATGGAAACACTCCATTTTGGTTCCATACAGGGAGAGAAATCCTCTATGCATGCTAACATAAGAAGCATATATCAGTTCACTCTACAGTTTTTCCAGATGTACTAATTTCCCAGATGACATTGTTAGATGTTTTCTATTACTTGCTGAGGGAAGCCAGTAGCTGAAAAATATATTTACATTATTTGCATTGAAGAAATTTTCTTCATAATATTATAAAGAAATTACTCCTTGTTTAACCAAGTCTTGAGGCAGAAGGCCCTAGACATGATGCTGTGTATAAAAATAACAACACTGTCTAGCACGAAATAAGCATTCATTCAAGTAATGCAAAGTGGTAAGTAAAAGAGTGGAAGTCTATTGTAGTAGGGGGGAGGGGAATATTATATATTGCATACCTCTACAGAGACAAAGTAATTGTATTGTATGCAATGAAAGTAAGCTTCTCTCCCGCAGTTAGAGAACCTCTCCATTACAGTACGCCGCTTACAAGTCTAGAAAGGTATACAATTTACTAAGTACCTAGCAATACAGGATACTTGAACCCCAAAACACTGTACTGGCAAAAAGTTCTTGGCATGGAGTTACGTGCACAGCACTGATCATCAGTGGCATCCAGGCAGAGGTTGCCACCCCTGCTGTTAGCAATGTGCCATCTTTTTCTGCAAGTGCACTGACAGAGCAGAAGGGGAAGAGGAACATATGTTAAATCAGCCACAGGCAGCTCAAAGATACGCTGAGTGAATGAGTTTGCAATACAGGCAGAGCAGTGAGGCTAATTTCTTCCCTAGTGGGAAAAGGGGGCCAAGATATGGAGATGCTCACATGAGAGGTAAAGTACATGTCTGTGAGAGGCCCACGGGGAGTCTCACAAATTCTCCTGCACAAGGTGCCTGGTCCATAGGAATAGAACTGGCCATGCAGATTCATAGCTGTGGCAGACGGCGTATGGTATGCAAAGACACCACAAGAGATATGCTCTTACTATAGATTGCATTCACAAACCTTTCTGTCTATACTTTTTTCTCATTAAGAATTTCAGGGAGTGGAAAGGTGCAGGCAAGGAGGTGGGAGTGAAGGAAGAAAATGTGGCCATGATATTTCAACAATGAAGTGACTGACGAAAGTTGCCAATTACTCTTTTGCTTATGTGTTCAAGAGACAAGCACAGTGTTTTAGTGGTCCCTGAGTCTTGGATAAAATAGAATACAATCAGCTTGCATCACAGCAATCTTCAGTGGCATTGCCTTACATCCATCATGATTATCCTTGCACTATAGACCTTTGTACAACAGCCACTTATAACTCAGCAGTCTAGTGAGGCTGTTTTCTATGATCCTTGCATGAACATTGAAATAGGAAAAGGAACTACAAGGGCTGCTCATCAGTAAAGATATTAAAAATTACTATTTCTTTTACTTTAATTCTCAGATCACTCCATTCTTCAGTGCCATTTTAAGAAACCTGAACAAATAATGTATATCAAAGAACAGCTGTCAAGGTCTTACATAAAAGCTGCTATTTGTGAGACTCCTTTTCAATCTAAGTACAAACTTGAAAGCAGTAAGCCTATGCTGCAATTATTCTTGTTGTTAGGATTCCATAGTCCAGCCAGCCTATAAGGAGATAGCCCAATATAATCTGTCTGTTATTAACTATTTTGTTGCTTTTGTTTTCCCAAACCATAAAATAAAATATTTCAGGTCTATTTCTTCATATCCTGTATTATTTTATCCACTTTTTTAATACATTTACTATCTGAAGTAAGCGGTACAAACTATCTTGGTATTGGAATTTTGTTGCAGACCTTGTAGTTTCAGTTCTCCTCCCATAAGTGGGCTTTCATAATACGATTTTTTTTTTGAGATGGTATTGAGTTAGAATGCCAAATTACTGTATAACACTGATACATATAACATTACCCTAATATTGTGTAAGCAGATCAACACTTCATTTATTCTAGAGCACAACCACATTTATGTCTGGACAGTAGCTGCATACTGGTGAGAGATATCCACTCAGGTTTCTTGAATGGGAAAAAAAGATTTATGAATTTCATCTCACCTTTCTGCTTGCTTTTTACTGGGTAAACATCTATATCTGAGACAGTCACCTTTACTGATCAGGTGTCCATACATAGATATTTATATTGCAGGTATTTATTTTGATCAGGTGTTTGTATTACTGTTGAGGTGGTTATGTTATATTTATGTTGAAAAAATCTATTCTCTCTGATCTCCCTAATCACTTATTTTTTAATCTATTAATGCGAACTTTTACCAATCATTAGTAAGTTCATCTCATCTACAAGCAATCATAGTAAGAATTCCTGAATAAGAATAGCCACAAGGCTGCTTTTGCACATTGAATGTAAGCTATTCAGTTGATTAACACACCTCTTGCAAACGTACAGGTCTCCTGCTCATCTGGACTACACACTGCTGGCTTTTACTGATGTGAAGTGTGTAGAAATACCTACATACTGTCCGATGTTTTTTTTTTTACTCCCTAGTATTCTTTTTAGGATTCAGTGGTAAAATAATACAGTCAGCATTTCAGAATCATGTAAACCTGCCAAGAACAAGTTGGTAGACAGGCGTGTTAACAATCATTGATCTTCCTGGGAAAGAACTGGAATGATTCAGTGCATCCTCTGCTGCAAGCCATCCTTAGCTGAGTAGAAAAGGAGAGCTTGCTGTGGAGAAATAGGATTTAGATTGTAGGCTTAGAGACACTAAGAAAGAAATCTTAGAGGCAGGCAAAACTGAGAGCAGATTTGAACAGAAACTTGTTGATNCTTGCTGTGGAGAAATAGGATTTAGATTGTAGGCTTAGAGACACCAAGAAAGAAATCTTAGAGGCAGGCAAAACTGAGAGCAGACTTGAACAGAAACTTGTTGAATTTTTGTGGATTTTTTTGCTGGTAATATCTGAGCCCAGGAAGAGAATAAGCACAGATTCTGCCTACCACAGGAACTGTGTTTTCAAAGTGTTTTAGGAAATTCATCTTCCATGACAGACATGCTATGGAAGTATTACATGTTCTCACATACTTGTTTATCAGTGTGAAATAAGGCTGGATTTTGGAAAGAGAAAAGCCAGCAGCAGACTTCCTGCACTAAGTTAAGTTCTTATGTGTTTTCCCTTGAATAACACCTACAAGTCAAGACACCACCGAAACATGCTATTCTATCCTGTAATAAAGTCAATCCCTGCCTGAGAGGACTGCAGTCAAAAGATGATAGTGTAGTTGCTGGAATGACGATAGCCTATTATCATGCTTCTTTTCCCCACTGTATAAAGTTGTGAGACTAAAATGTACACCTCTACCATCTTCCTGCCTAAAGCAGGATCCACTGTGACATTGTTTAAACTATTCTTAAAAGTCTTGAATGATGGAGCCTCTATGGTCTCCTTGAATAACCTAATGCTTCAGTGAAAAGTATTAACTAATCTCTCTCCTGAATCTATTGCTTGCCATTTCAGGCCTTTATTTTGTGCCTTGTTCTCCAAAATACGCTATTACCTTTTCTCTTCACAGTGGCTTTTTACACAGCTACAGTTCTATCATGGAGCCTCTGAACTGTCTCTTCCTTAGACTAAAAAATCCCTAGTTTTTGTGGTTTGGTGGTTTTTGGGGTTTTTTTTGGTTCTTGTTGTTGTTGTTGTTGTTGCATTTTGTGTTTTATTGATTTGGGTTTTTTTTGGGGGGTGGGTTGTTGTTGTTTTGGGTTGGGTTTTTTTAAAGGCAATTGTGTTCTCTACGTTGTTTACCATTAGCAGTCTCTACAGAGACTTACCCAGTTGATCCTGACTGAATACAGTACTCCAGTCGAGGTCTTGTTTGAAGCATGTTTATCAGACGTGCCTCGTGTTCTGTGTCTTCTGTATGCTTATTTATATAACCCACAATGGTGCTTTGTTTTTTCACATTTGTTGACTCAGCTTGTGGTCCACTACATACCTGACCGTTTTCTGCAAAATGGTTTTGTAGCCAACTCTTCCCAATCATCTATCTGTGTAGTCAATTATTGTTGCCTACTTTTTGCAGTTTCTACATGTTACTATTAAATGTCTTTTTCTTCTTCTTCGAAAAGAATATCTTTGTATCAAAATTCTGAGCTTGTTCCCAATTTTTTAACAGTAAAGACTAGATTAGCTCAGAAGTAAATGTAATAAACATAATCTCTAGATTATACTTCTTATCATCCAGACCATTAGCAATAATTATAAATCATATGGGTTCCGGATGAATCCCCATGGGACTGGGCAATGGAGATACGTAAAGCTGTTGTTCAAAATGCACTCAATAGTTTTTCAGACAAGGCTGACTATGTAATACAAACTTGTGCCTACAGGTCTGAAGTAAAGATTAGAGATATCTTTTCCAGTAGGATTTTACTGAATTGTATATTTCTTTTTAATAGATTCCCTTAACTGATATTAGCTCAGTCTGTGAATACCTTTATCATTTGATGCATGTATTGCATTGGTAAATACATGGTGTAAATATATAAAAATGAAACTCATAAACAACGTGTGAAAATGGGGAAAAACACCCCATACCCACCAGTAGGACGTAGACCTCTTTTTCATATACAGCAAAGCTGAAAATTCCATGCAATAAAACTGACATCTATCCTGTTTCATTTTTCTCTGTTGAATTTCAAACGTATTAAAACCATTTACAAAACTATATTAGTTCGATGTTACAAGTAATTTCCTGCTATATACCTAGGTCTTCTCTGATCCCTTTTTATGAAAGGCTGTACTGGAGCACCCTTAAATCTGACTGGCCCCATGGTTGCAGCTAGGAAAATTATCTTTTGTAGTAGAACAGAATCATCTCAGTGGACACATCTAGATCTTAGCTTCACAAAGAGATAATTCATGCTCTTTGGTTATTAAAATAGGCTGGGTGAAGTGCATGTGGTGAGGAGCACTCTACCCATGATACCAGTAGTATTTATATCTACTTTTCAGTAAGCAACACTGGGCAGGAATCATCTGTAAAGTTAGCAGAATACGTGGAAGATAGTACTTTTACATTGCAGTGCTTCAGTCTGGCATTTTTCAGTAGTGTAGACACTTTAGAGTAGCTACAGTACTAAATTCACGGAGTCACAGAATTATTTCAGTTGGAAAGGGCCTTTTGAGATCAACTAGTCCAATCCTACTCAAGCAGGGTCAGCTAGAGTGGATTGGGTGATGGAGTTTCTACCACCTCTCTAGAAAACCAGTACTAGGGTTTGACTGCCCTCACAGCAAAAAAGTGCTTTATTTGTTCAGATTGAATTTCACACTTTTTTGTTTGTGTCCATTGTCTCTTGTCCTGTCACTGGGCATTACTGAGAAGAGCCTGCCTCATCTTCATTACCTCCCACTAGGTATTTATACACATTGATAAGATCCTCCTGACCCTTCTCCAGGCTGAACAGGTCCCTCTGGATGGTAGCACAACCTTCTACTCTATCAGCCTCTCCTTCTGGTTTTGTATCGTCTGTCAACTTGCAAAGGGTGCCCTCTGCCCCATAATCCAGGTCATTAACAAAAATGTTAAAGAGTATTGGTCCAGTATTGACCCTTGGAGCACACACTAGTGGCTTGCCTCCAACTGGACGCGGAGGCATGGGTCACAACACTCTGGGGACCATCCAGTCAAACAGTTTTCAATATATCAACCTCAATGTCCACTTGTCTAACCCATGAATTGCTACTATATAACCCATAAATCGCTACAAAACAAAACTTCAGAAATGACATATTACAAGGACCAATCAATGTATGACCATATGCACACAAACATATAGACAAAGCAGATGATCACAGTGTTAGTATTGGAGTGACTACAACAAACTGTGGAAATGCAACAGTTAGCAGCAGAAATTAACTTTTTAAAAATCTGATTCAAGAAGTGTTTCCATTAAAACTGACAAATACTGAGGTACACCGCCTGTCTGTGTCAGTAGACAGAACATTTTACTAAGGAACTTTCTTCCATTTTACAGGAAGAGCAGAAGCAAAATAATAATAATAAAACCTCATATTATTCAACAGATCAATAAAGGACAGGAAAGAGAATTGCATTTCCCATCTTGCAGTCCTATACTCTACTCCCAAGGTTAAAGTAGTTGTTTTTGAGAATGTGGCTCATGTTTAATGTCCCCTTGAAACTCCAGAAAATTATTACAGTAAAGTTAATATATTGTTCTAATACTCTAAAAAAACCATTGCAACCAATTATTACACCTCCCTATATTCTTGTGATATTATTAACCCTATTTCCCAAATTCAGAAATAGAGACTCAGGCACATAAAGCTTTTGACTGAATTCAACTTGCAAATCACTCAGACCTCTAAATGTCATTCTTATCTTCTCTCAGTCTTCTGTTCAAATCACTGACCCTAACAACAAACTATCTATCTCCACTTAAAAAGTTCTAGAAATAAATTTGTTAAAACCTTGATTTATATTCTGGTAAATGGGAGATTTAATCATGATGTTTCTGATTGCAGCAACCTGTCTTTAAGTGTTAAATGGAGCTTTCCTTTAAAATATCTTTCTTAAGTTGAAAAGTGATTTGGATTAATCAAATTAAACTCTGCTTACTCTGATACTTGGGCAAAGCAGAATAACTCCATTCACATTGATTTTATTCAGATTTCTGGAGATAACAGGAAAGAATTAGGCTCATTATATCTCATTTAATATAAGATTTTAATATCTCTATGTTCTGTACATTTGGGCAGACATTTAGTTCTGCTCACAGTGGGAGTAGAATATTTACAGTAGTGATCACAGAAAGTTGGTAGCACATTCTACTATGAGATGATGGTCACTCCCTTATTAATTCCGAAAGGCCTAGCTAGAGACAAGAACAAAACTCCATCCACTCCTAAGGAAATATATGGCACATGGATAAATCTTCGTCTAACTGAAGTTTAAAAGAAGTTCTTTCCAGTGAAAACAAATAATTTTTTTTATTATGGTTACATGACCTTGAATCAAAATAATTTCTTATTTCATTAGGCAAGAAATATAATTTTACTCTCCTTTAATAAATAAATAAATAAATAGAAATTGCTACATGTTGGTGTTTGCAGTGCTTAATTTCTTTTCCAGTGTTGAGTGACAAGTCTCATTTTTATCATGGAATCAAAGGTGACTTGTTTCTTTTATTCTCTTGACAAGAAAAGAATTGTTTGGATTATGAATATCAGTTGGGTGCTGACAAGTGAAAGAAATTGCCAGCTTTCAGTAACTGACTAAAACAAAAACAGAACTGACCTTGGAAGGTGAAGGTACAAAAATAGAAACTTCAATATATCCTTTTACTTGACCATTAAAAATGCATTGTCTTCTTCCCAACAGACACCTGTATGCAATCTGACTAAATAAAGGCTGTAAAAGTACTTAAGAGTATAAACACGTCTTAGGAACCTGTTTCTTCGTGACAAAGTTTAACACTACCAAAAGCTGATCTAAACACTTTTTGTTAGAAACTTTAAAAATATATTTTAATGAGGGTAGAACTGAAGCCATTCTGAGGCTGCTCAACCCTACAAAAATAATTATGATGACTGTTCCTCATTAGTCAGAATAAGATTTTTTGAATATTTGTTGTGAAGCATGGTATGGTTGGATTCCTATATGGCACGAATTCTTAACGGAGAATTTGAGATATAAAGGATTACAAATCCAGTACTGTCAAGGAAACAGATGGAATATCACTTATCTGTGTGATGGACTTCCAAGGTAACGAAATGATTCTGGTAAAATCTAGCTGATAAATAAATGCAGTCTTAGGAGCAGAGACATTTTTTATTTTTCTAGTCACAGACCGAGTAAAAAGGATGGTCCTTTTTCAGACGCGTTAGGTTTCATAGGGAACTAAGCCAAAGTATTGGTGTCACAGCTGTCAAACCTTTCAGTGATTACCAATAGGCCTGGAATCTTCATAGCTGTCCATCTCAGTGAAAAGACCAAATAAGACATTTCCAAAACAAAATAAATACTTAACCAATAGGTGATTAAACTGTCCTGACTACAACAATGAACAAGTTACCATAGGCAACTCAGTAGCTAAATAAAATACTAAGCCATGGACCCTTGGCAACTTTTTCTAATTGTTGCAATATGTGCTTGAGGGAGAAAACATGGTATTTTGTGTATGGAGTACTCAACCAGGGAATGAAGCTATAAATTACCAGTGATTTTAGTTATGCATAAAAACAAGTAATATGTCATACAATCCTTAATGAAATAAGGTGATGTAAATGGATATACAGGATATAGATAGCAATTAACTTTCCCTTTCAAAATGTGATAAGTGATGTTCTTTCAGTATGTTCCATTCTTGTACTTCTTTTCCAACAGTAAAATGCCACTTTAATTTAAGTATTAGTATTTTCAGGTTTCTACCTGCACAAGCTTTGGATGAATCTTACATAAGTTCATTTACCTCTGATATTGTGGTTCGGTACTTTGGAAGTGTCTTTAGAGTATAAATTGAAGAAAATATGCTTTGGAAAAACTCAGAAACTCCAAAATGCAACTGTCTGTTAGGTTCATACAGACTTAACTTCTTTCTCTATGACCAAGGATCCTGGAATTTTGCCAGATTCCCACCCTTTCCTCTTCCTTTCTGCATCTTTGTCTCCTACAAAAGCTGTCTAGTCATGCTAGTTCCCATGACCACCAGCCCCTTCTCTCTCTGCCAAAACTGTCTTGCCAAGGTAATGCTGGATACAATGGCCTTTATCTTCATTAAATATAATTTGTCCAAAGGAATTTCCTTCTCTGAGGGCAGCCGGGATAATGACAATGAGATTGATGTCCACAAAAGAGGTCTTGATTCTTAGTGGGCTAAGACATGCTAATACTGCTTTATGGATGTAAGGCTGGATTTATAAGACTGGATTTTATCCAGACAGTCCAAAGCATGGGCAGGGACAGACAATTTGTCTGCAGGAATCTGCACAGAAATGGTCACAGAACGCAGAAGTAAAACCACCACCATTATCAATGAGCCCTATGAGACTTCAGTCATCATGGATAGACAAAACCCACCCATACAAGGATAACAAAGCATCCTCAAATACATTTCTATGTAATCCTTGAAGCTAGTGGAAAAAAAAAATCACGATAAAGTTTTGTACCCCTTCTTGATTTAAATCACTGCAGGAAGGGTTTGCCTTCCTGTTACATTTACATTTGCTTTCTGAGACTCTGTTTGGTTGATTTCAACTCAAAGTAAAATATTTTATGAAGTAATTTGGTGGGAAAACAAGTTACCATTTTAGAATATTTACTAAAGATTAATTGTACAAACAAAATTGAATTCTTATCATTTGTTGGCTATTCTATTTATTTGGAGACATGCAAAACAATAGTATTTAGCATACAGGAATATGCTAAAGGCATGGGAAGCTTACTAAAGGGGAAAGAAGGAGCAAAGGGATACAAAACAGCAATTGACCCAGTTAGTACATCAGATCCGGTCCAATGCTACTAACTACATCTCATAACATTTTCATCTGTGCAGTCTTTAATATCAGTGAGACAGAAATAACGTGAGGGAGAGAAATTATTTTCTCAAATATAATCCTGATTTGTAGAAGGCTGTGATAAGAATCAGTTCTATAAGAAGCAAAGAATCATCTCCAAATATATATGTATTTCACATCTTAGTAACATAAAGTAACACATTACTTGGTGGAGTTACACTGAATTTTTCTTCCTGTGCAAAACACGTTCTATTTTGCCTTTCTCCATAGCATTTACATACCCTAGAATGCAGAGGACTGGATGTTAAGCTTGTAGAAACTGTGCCAGGACTAACAGACCTAGAAGTATGGCACCATATACATCAGATTATGAACACCAATGTATCTCTCATTTTCTACAGAAATCTTTCACGCAGATGATTTCTTTGTTATAATTATTCTCTAGATAGTATGAAAGCAAGCAATTTCTGACTTTTATTATTCATACTGTACTGGGTGTCCATATCCAGATGTTGGTAGCTGGGGTGCTAAAGATGTGGCCTCCATAAGAGGCAGCCAGGGACTGCTCTGTGCTGGACATACAAACTTCCAAAGGACCCACCACAGGACACAGCTGAGCCCATCACCCAAGCTTGTGATGCCTCTGTAATAACTTATTTAAGAAAGGTCAAAATGCTACACAGTCAGTGAGGAACAAGAAAAAAACATGTGAGATATATATACCCACGAACATCACAGTCAGAGAAGAAGGAGGGTGAGAAGGTGCTCCAGGTGCCAGAGCAAAGATTCCCCTGCAGTCTGTGGAGGACACCACAGTGGAGCTGATAGCTGTACTGCAGCCTGTGGAGGACCCCGTGATGAAGCAGGTGGATATGCCCTGAAGTAACTGCAGCCCATGGAGGATCCTTGTTGGAGCACAGGAAAAATGTGAGGGGGAAGGAGCAGCAGAGAACAGTAGTTATGGACTGACCACATCCCCTATTCCCCGTACCCTCTGTGGCGCTTGATGGGGGAGGTAGAAGAGTCGTGAATGAAGGAGAGAAGTTGACCCTAGGAAAAATGGGGATAGGGAGATGTTTTATTTTTGTCTTTGTTTCTCACTATCCAAATCTAATTTAACTGGCAATAAATTGCATAAATATTCTCCAAATTCAGTCTGTTTTGCGCATGATAGTAAGGGGTACCTTACCACCAGCTGGGTGGGCGTTCGGCAGCCAGCCAAGGTCAACCCACTACACCTACAGAAGATTCCATTGTGTCTTAACAGGTCCTTGTTACTTCTTTCCTTCTAAGACTTTCCTCCAAATTTACTCCTTCTAGTGGCTTTCAGTATTCTGCTGAATCCTTCTGCAGATTTTCAGCAGTATTTGCCTTATCAGCTACAGATTTGAAAGGTGAAAGTCAGTTACCTAGGTCTCCCAACACCACTTATATAGGGCTTTTAAGTGCCACCGAGGAACCTGTTTAAAGAAGCTAAGTTATAAACCAAATTTTGAAAGGTGAGACAAATGAGCATGATAATTTACTGAAATAAGATTCAAGAAAATGATTTTATTTTTAAATTGTGTTTAAACATTTTGATGTTTCACAGATTGACTTTAAGTAATAATAATGATAGCAAAAGTGTAACATTTGTTTATTTACAGTGGAGATATGATTTTCTAATCATTTGCTAGTCAATCCCTAAATCAGCACTACATGATAATTGTGAATTGCTCTTGCTTACAGTGGAATTATGGTGCTTCAGTGAGTTATAAAAACAGAAAATTTGTTTAAAGAAGCTTGATCTTTTTACAACAAAGATTAGCCAAAAGATGTACTTACATTATATGAATTTGCAACCACATCTGCACCTAGTGGCAACCACTTGAGGTGGTGCATGCAAAAGAAACAGAATGAATGCAAAAGCACTGATCTCTAATTACCTGACATGCAAATGTTAATGGCAAAGAATCATCTTAGAGTCCTTATAAAAGCACTCTTTTATATACCAAATCTCACATTTTTACTATTATTGGTAGTAATATTGACAAAACAAGACCTGTTCTTGATTGCAACCTCTTGTGAAAAACTATATTGCTGCAATACCTCCTTGTGGAAAACCCTATTTGACAGAGAAACTTAGTTCCTGAACTGTATTGTATGCTGCCACAGTAAAATGAAGAAGACATCTAGTAGTAAGATGAAAATGCTTAGCAAGTGTTCCTAGAGATAGAAGAGTTCTGCAACTGGAAAAAAGCTAAATGCTTGTCTAACAGAAAGTATTTTCTAGGGATCAAAACAATCCTATTAGGAAGGATTTTACATAGTTTTTCCTGTGTCTGTTTCTTACTGTCTGTTTCTCATTAAACTAAAATTAGGTCACCTACTCCTCTCCTGAAGTCTGGTTAAATATGAAGGAACTACAGTGACTTCCTTCTTGTGATCAGTGATTAAAAGATCAGTTAATTAACTAATACAAATTAGGCCAGAAAGACATGCAATGCAGAAACAGTGGCTTTGGACTAAATGACAGATCGTAATATTATAGTTATTTATAAAATTATTATAATAGACATATTTTCTCAATTGCTAATATTGTTTTGAGTCTTCAGAGCTCCAACCCCAAATTAAAAGTTTTTACACAGATATGAATACAAACCTCAGATTTATCCTCAGACTGAATCTCAGTGTTCAACCGGAAGTGGACTACTTTTATAAGATTCCAGCTCTGGTGAAATGCTGTTCTGAAACTACCTGCTCAATTTAAACTTAATATACCAATATTTAAATGACACAAAACCTAATACATTGTAATATGAAGAATTCAGGATGATGCAGACACAGATCTTACTCTAGTGAGTGATGATCAAATCATGAGCATCCATCAATTTACTGCAAAATGTGGGCAGTACAATGAACCAGTTGGTATTGGAAAGCATCCTATGCTGTCTGACATAATCAGATGTGGCTGATACTGACAAATATGACAATCCAGGACATCTCATTGAATTGAACTCAGGCTACTGTGATAATTTTAAATCACAAAGCAAACAGTTTTATGCTACAATAAATGGCTTTCCAGTAAGCTGAGTGTGAGATAAGAATGAATTCTGTCTCTGACTTTTCCAAAATATTTGTTGACTATGTATGGGAATAATCAAAAAAGTAAAAGATATCATTTTCCCCGTGTATACACCACTTGAATGACCATAGGCTTGTTCTCTGCTCCAACAGTTGCAGTGCAATTAATGTTGAAGTTTGAAAAAGTATTTATTAAAGAATTTAATCAAGTATTTGATTAAAATGATGCATATGTCATTGATTAACCAAAATCAGAATGAAAATAAAGTGCATGATTAATGGTGAAGCTGAGAGCTAGTTAATTAATTCAGTTCTCTGGATCATTTATATTCTTTCAAGTAGACTATTCTAAAACGATATGAGAAGATACAAATAGTATTCCATCACACTTGACCACTCTTAAAGTTGGAAAAAAATAGGTATCTGGAAATGTGGGAAGGTTTGTTAGTCAGGTTTTTTTGTTCACTTTCTCCAGTGCCATATGTAAAGATGAATAATGAGAAAACAATGCTGCAAGGAAGCAAAAATGAAAGGCTTCAAATTATTGTGTTAATGAAGGTTTTTATATATTTTCACATAATGATAAAAATATTATAAATAAAAAGATGATTGGCTTTGTAATACGAAACACCAAGTGAAAGGACAGGGAAGACACAGTGCTAGATATTTGAAGGCTTGGTGTATGTGATGGATCAAGAAAGCTGCAGAAAAAAATTAAAGTGGTTGTTCAAATGGTTGAAGAGCTTTCAAGTTGATCTCCATATTTTTAACTGATGTATTTCCATTGTTCTTGGACTTGAAGGAGCCACCTTAATATCCTGTGTAAGTAATGTGCCTGAAAGAAATATACCACAGTGAGGATTTCTTTTTTCTTTAACAAAAGAGAAGGCCTGTTGCACACATAAAAGTAGAAACGCACTCAGCAGACTTTAATATCTGTTTGTTTTGAACCCAAACACAAGCACACTCAAGTAGCATAACTGTATAAATTGCAGTTTTGTACCCAGTGGCCCTGTAAAAGATGGTACTGCTGTTGCTAGAAACAAACCTTATACTAATTGTGCCTGATATTATTTGTGCAAGGACCCGGGTCTCACTTGTTAAACTTGTTATCAATGTGTTATGAGAACCTGTTTTGTGAACCAGAGCTTTGTAGCAGGGGTGTCTTATGATGTACAGTTTTAAAAAGGGGTAACTGCAAATGCCTTGAAAACACGGGCACAAGTTCAAAGAAGAACCTCAAAACCATGAAAATTCACTGATGGACAATTAACGGTCATGGAAAAAACACAACCTTGAGAGCAGGGAAAAGTCTGCTTCTGCTTTAAGAAAAGAAGTGAAGGGACTCCCTTGCCCCCAACAAAAAGCCCACAAAAGCTCAACAAAACAAACACCTGAGCAACAGGATAAGGCAGCTGCCTGGGGAAGGAGCATCTCTGAGGCATGCAGTCTGGGCATTGGTGCCAGGGACTGGGAATTGCCTAGAAATTCAGGCATCTTATAAAAGGATTAGATATGAAAATTAGAGAGGGTAGAATAAAGATGTCTGTTTCTGTCCTACTGCTCCATACTGACAAATTTTCAATTCTGGTGACAGAGATCATCAAGGACTATATCCATCAGGCTACCTGTGCAGCAACAGCTCCATGGTATTGCATATCACAACCAACGCATGATACGATAGTTAAGGACTGACTGCTTTGAATTGGCACTGATATTGATGTGTAAGAGGTAATATGTGGTGGTGATGCTAAATAGTGGGTAAATACTATCTACAAGCACAAAATGTATTGTAAATCAATGTCAGTCTCGCAAGTTGGGTTTTTCTTAAACTTTTAAACTGGCTTGATTTATCAGTCTTCTAAACACTCCTATTACAGTGAGGTCTAATTCTCTGACTCTATATATTATATATACCTAAATGTTTCTCTGTGCGTGTGTGTGTATATGTTTAGATATGTATGTCCGTGTACAGTCACAACATATCCACTGTGAAAACAGAATGATAGACATCATCAGATGGTGAGTCAGAACTTTGATTGGCCAAAATACCCTTGGGGGTGTTATGTCATATTGCTAAATAAAATCAAGCAGAGACCACTGTCTGACCCTGAGGCCAGCTGGCACAGGCTCACTAAATTCGCACTGTACAGTATTTGGCCCAAGGCTTCTTCAGGGCCCATATGGTGTCTCTACAGCCGAACAAGTAATTCTAATTCTGTGTGTCTGTGTACGCACACGCGTGCATGGAGGAGGGGGTTCAGTTCAAAGTCAGGCAAGAAATTGAAGAGATGTGTTACAGTTCATTATGAGGATGTTTTCACAGTAATAAACCGATGGCTTGTGTGGCCAGCCCTGGTGTGTGAGGTCAAATCATGTAATGGGTGTTTGAAGGTACAAAGCCAACTGGGCTAATGTTAGAGGACCTTGTAGGGCAGAGAAAGACAGATGGTGCATTATTCTCCCTACTGTCTATGGCAAACGATCCCTAGCATATGTTAACACCTGAATCATGCCCAGGCGATGTCTTGGAAAGTGCTAATTGGAATGGCTCAAAATATGCCAGGGAGCATGCAAACAGTTAAGCAGTATGGATGATCAGCAGTCCAATGCTGACTTTGCCTCCTGGCGCTGTTTTATTTAACAGTACAGATGTAAGCTATCTGTCTCCATTGGCAGTAGAGGGAGGTTTTGGTAAATAGGTAAGATTTCCAAGGAATGTCTTTATTTTTAATTATACAATTCAGACCCCAATAAAATTAAAGATGTAGGAGCTGAGAAGTTAGGTAAACTGAGTCCAGAAAAAGTAAGCTCATAGGTTGATTTCTTTGGCACTTTTTGATCATTGGTTGGTTGCTAGGTTGATTTTTTTTTTCATTTTCTTGATATGTTAAGTCATATATTGCTCATGGTATACCAGATAGCCTGGTATCATAAGTAGCAAAGGGAAAAGGAAAACTATTTTGATATTGTAAAATACTTAGATGCATCCTGGCACNTTTTTTTTTCCCTTTTTTTTTTTTTTTTTTTTTTCTTTCTGTGCTGCATGTATGAGCTGTCTAAATCTCATTAAGATATTGGTATATATAATTTATGATTATTTCATTTTACAAAAAGACTAACAACATTCATTTGTGTGTCAAAGACTGTTGAGTGCTTTGCTATCAGTGCAGCAGTTGATCAGTCGTACAGTCTGAAGTTTATCTAAGCTAACATCAGGATAAATTACATCAGGTAGGCATTTTATAAATGTTTAATAAAAAGTAAAGAGAAAATCACATCAGCAGCAGCTCCTGCCTTACAGTCCTCAGGCAAGTGCCTAAGGTGAAGTGAATCAAGTGCTTTATGTCTGGAACTAATGTTAAATGTCATTGGGATCCTATACGTGGACTAAACATTATATGCCACTGGGGCAGACCAGTGGCTTGATTCAGGTACATAGGCTTGAACCAGGTATTTTGCTGGACAAATATGATGAATAAGATGGAGGAGTTTCTTTCTAACTCACTGTAGCTGAGTAAATACAAATTTTTTTGCTGCTATTAATCAAAAACCAACTACAGACCAAGCTCGTGGCTCTGGACTCACCTTGGCCGGAGCTGGGCTGAGCCGGTTTCAGCACCTGCCTCGGGGCAAAGTGTCTGTTTCCTCCCATGCCTGAGCTTGAGCTCTGCCAGTGCCTCCATGGGAAGGGTCTGGCAAACCCAGGGAGTCGCTGCCCAACAAACAAGAGCACCTGCAGGGAAGCTGAGCCTGGGGAGGCTGCGGGACCATGCTCTCACTCAGCTGGGAGAAGTCAAAAGGCAGCAGCCTGGGGCACGGAAACATAAACACTAGCCCAAGTAGACCCCAGTGCTGAGGAGGAGGAGACCCTCTCCATGAACATCATACCCCTCCCAAGGAAGGCCTTGGGATACTGAGAACTCTTTGTGTTACCCCTTACTTCTTTGCTGGAGAATGCCTTCATCAACATTAGAGGGACGTTGCGAGGGTGAGAATAGCATCAAAGGAAGGGGTAGATATTGGTAAGTTTTCTGTATAACAATTTAAAGGGTATTAATGAGGCTTTTCTATATTAATTTATACTCAGAGTGCTAGTGTTTCTTTAAGTGGACAAATGGTGACTATTGTATTTTAATTAGATTTCTAAGACATTAATTACACAAAAAATTAATTATTTAGCCCACATGTATGGTGTGTTCCCTTTTACACACAGTGTAGTACCGTTGGTTAGAAGTTAACTTAAACTTGAATACAAATGAGTATTGCAATAGATTTAAAATTTCTTTGGAAGATTGTTGGTAACCTGTCGAGGTACTAGCGCTAGGTAAAACTCCAGAACTACTGAAGCCACAAGTAGTTTTATCATGCCCTTCAAGGGGTATGCATTTTATTGTTTACTCCCCCTGAATCCTGATGAATTTTTTATCTGAGTGATAACTTACAGTAATAGCAGGCTACCTATGCTTTCTATGAAATACAGTCCTGTGATCAGTTTTAAATATTTTGCTTTTCATTTTTGTTGCATGCTCACTTGCTTCTGTTGAGAGAAATGGTAAATAGAAAAGGGGCACATCTTCACAGCTTTTAAGTGTCATTATCATGTTAAACTCTTTTCTTAAACAAAATTGTTTCAGTCTTAACTTCTTCTTGTGCCTGTCAGCTCTTTTGTTAGTATGTCTATAAATGAATATAACATTCCTGTTTAGTATATAAACTGATTTAAATACTACAATAGTAATGCCCATCACTATTTTATATTTTGTATCTTTTAAACCAAAGTATTTATTTATTTTTTTGGGGTTTTGATTGGGTTTTTTTTCCCCCTTAGGGGAAGCTGTGGGTTTATTTTGGCTTTGTTTTTACAACTGCATTATCCAGAGAAAATATGTTTTTGGTAGGGAAGATGTTTTTCTTTTCTTGTTACAACTGAGGACATCACTCTCCCAAATGCCTTTCGCTATCCATGTTTTTTTTCCAATCTGTAATCACCTTCCTTTTTATTTACACCCAGTTTCAGGTGCCATCACATTGCCTATTCAAATACCTTTATTGATTGCTATAAGATTGCGCATAATCCATGGTTTCAATTAAAGTCATGCAATGTCATTTTTTAAAGTTTAGAAGACAGCGATGAATTTAATTAATTTTGGAAAATCATATCCACCAAGCAGCCCACACTGTATTAAGGTTTTTTATTGTTTTGTGCCATTTAAACAAATCAGTTAAATACATGTGTAGGCAAGAAATACTGACACTTTTTCTTTGTCCTGGCATAGACTTAATATAGATAGGACACATCATTCACCAAATATTGATATATTTCCAATTAAAGCAAATTTATGCTGCCTTCCAAGAGGATTCAGCACAAACCAGCAACTACTTTTTGTTTATAAAATAGGTTAATAAACCTAGTCTTACTTTTAAGTCGACAAAGGTATCTGGCCTTGATGCTTTCAGAGCAGAGGTTAATAAACATATGATTAGTCTGTCTTCCTGAAATACTTAATGCTTAACTTTGGAAAGGCCAACATCCTGAGTTATCAAGAGTATTTGCTTTTAAAGGCTTTTGAAGGAGCAACAAGAACCCCTTAGGATTTTAGACCATGTCAAATTCCTCGATAACTATTTGCACAAAAAAAGGGTTATGATTTGCAAGCAGATTTTTCATAAAGTGCTCTTGGGGCTTGCTAGCTCTAATCAAACAGGCTTCATTTCTAGAGGGCGCTTGATGTAATATTCTTTATAATTAAAATACATCTGGTTCCAAGTACAAACTTCGTTCTTGGCCTTCAGAAGCCAAAAGGCATTACGATAGTGTTAATAAGGCTAATTAGTTAAGGCATTGGTTAAGATTTAAAAGGGTATTTCCAACTAGCAACAACTGGATATGTCATTCTGTATTGCTTTGGGGTTTTAGGTGGTGGGGTTATTTTCAGTTTGCATATGGGGCACTCTCTTTCAAAATTCCCTGTCTTCTTAGGAACACAGTATTTTTGATTAATAAACATAGTGATTTTGTTTCTTTCTGTTTGAAAGAAGATTAGGTATGAATAGAAAATTGAGATGTCTCTTTTTAACACAGTCTTCTGGTATTGATGATATTATTACAGAAACCAGAATACTGTTGTCACTTGATTCATTGACTCATGGACTCAAACCTCTTACTTTCCTCTACTTTTAGTTTCCTGTAGGTTAAGTCTTTTTGTGCTACATCCCTTCTGGATGAAACAAACTGTCACCAGTCATAGACTCATGATTTAAATGGTCCAGGCTGTAATTATGGATTCTGGAATATGTATTTTTTTTCTCTGACTGTGCCATAAATTAAAATGCACATCCTGAACATAAATTATAGTTTGCCTGTAAATATCAAGACCTGAAGCCACATCCATAATAGACTTCAAACACGGAGAAAGCATCAATGCTGTTATTTGTGCTCTGTGTGATAACTGGCAAATCCATAACTGCAGAATTAAAAATAAATACGTAAACAGACCAGACAGTCTGAATACTGCAGTCTTAAAGATACAGTAGGTAGGAAGAGAAAAAAAAAACCAACATATCAGTCTTTGCAGATGCTTACTTTTTATCTAGTCTTTCAGAGGAAAAAATTATATATTTACCACCAGCTGAAAGTATTCCTGCCACTCTTTGCCTTTTTCATAGTTTCACTGTATGTGTTTGGATAGTTTTCAAAAGACTAAAAGCTGATACATAAAGGAGGTTGTATATGTAGCTGTTCTCTCATGGAGGCGAGCTTGCTGAGCATAAACAGAAATTATCCAGAAATTATCCAGACACAGTCAGAATACAGTGTACTCCAACCAATATGCTGTCCCAGGGGTGGAAAAGAACCTACCCAAAATTCCACATCAACAATGCCCCCCCATAAAAACAACTCAGAGGTTTGAAATTTTGCTTGTTCTGGGTTTAATAACAAAGTTCAGACGTAACTTCAGTGGCAAAGAAAATGCTTTTTGATGGTTAATTATAGAATTCCCCCGTAAGTGGAATTCACAGCCATGTTGTTAGTTACTTAATTTTCATACACATTTATGAAGACAGTTAATTGCCTTAAAGTTGGACAAAAATTCCCAAGGGAACAAGATTTTTCCTAGAGCAACCAGGGCATGTTGACAACACAACTTAAAAATCCCACCCAAGTACTGTAGCTGGAGGGGCAGAAGGATGCCATTATTCAGTAAGGATCCTTTCTAGAACATTTGTATCCAGGATTGTTCATTTTAAGTACTGACAGGACAGTGTTCTTCTTTTCTCAATTTAATGGAACTAGCATTGGAACAGGCTGGCAAGGGAGGTTGTGCAGTCTTCATCCTTGGATGCTTTCAAGACCAACTGGTAAAAGCTCCAAGCAAACTGACCTGGCCAAGGGGTGATCCAGTTTTGAGCAGGAGTTGAACTGGAGACTTGTTGAAGAACTTCTGTATTATTATAAGATCCTATGATCAGGTCTAGATATCTATGTCTAAGCTGACCATCTAGATAATGTTTACAGTAATGGAGTAAGATAGTTACTTTTAGCACATGGCACACATCATCCTACTGTCTAAAATAAGTCCAGAGATATGTTCTTAGTGATTAAGACCCTTAGAAGAGGGTGGCTAGAATTCCAGGGTCTGCTTTCAGGTCTTTGATGCATTTTATGCTAAAGTTATTTAGTAAAATATATCAACAGTCTTAGAATAAGAATATGAAGAACAATTTAAGAAGCCTTGGGATCTTCAGTGTAAGGAATGGAAACACACAGCAGAATTAGGCTGCCGTTGAACAGTTTCTCGAAATAATGGTTAGTTTAGGCATGTTATGTTAAAGTCAATCATTTGCATCTGGATCTATAACGCAAATGTTAAAGGCTCTGCAAAAAATACAGATTTCAAATATTAAGTGAACACATTTAATATATACAAAAGATGATACTATAATAATAGCTGGGCAACAGAAGCAGAATACTCTGTTGTGACCGTAACATTACCCTTTTGTATGGAAACCTCAGTCTTCAAGATTTTTGTATGAGGTTAGATTACTTTGAAGTGCATTTTGGGTCTGCATTTTTGAGGGTATGTAAAACTGGGGAAGAAGGAGAATAACTGAAAAATATCTAATCTTGCAAATGATTTATTATCTGGCCAGCGTTGATTCTACAATGTCTGCTGTCTTTTAGCTGTAACTATTCCTTCCAAAATTTTTCCCACTTCCCTCCTCCTTATAAAAAAAATAGGAGGAAACAAGATGTTAATAAAGATTGTCATGCTAAAACTCAAAACTTATCCTTCAAGAACGCTGACAGACTCACACACTGTAGGACATTCTCCACGATGCTTATGCCAGTTCATGAATAGAGGACTAAAAGTCTGGTTCAATTTATATAATCAGATAATGGGCATATTCCAAACAAGCAATGCAACTCAGTAAAAGGAACTATGAGTGATCATCATGCAAATCAAACTGGCCTTCACACTTCCATGTCTCTAGGTTGCCTCTCTGGGGCTTACAATTATGAATGTGTTAAAATAATTCTGCTAGAAAGCTTGTTTGTGTTTAGATAAGCTCACTAAAAAAAAGGGTAAACAATGTTTTACATAGCATACGAGTATTCATGAAGGTCCTTCGGCAGATGTAAGAATTATGCTGTTGATCCTGCAAAGCCTTATGCATAATTTATACACAACTTTCAGTGAGAGTATGCATATCTGTATGATTATGCATGTGTAAGTCTTTTCAGGATTGGAAAGATACAGGTCGGATCCAACTCCTCAAGGGTACTTTAGTGGGGAGAACTGGAAACTCCACTAGTTTTATAAATGAAAGTACAGACCCAAGAAACGAACATAGCCACAAAACCATTGAGAGTATGAACTGGCACGAGGATTTGCAGGAAGATTTTAGGTGACATTGCCAGCTATAGTGTGAAAGGAGCCTCATTTTAGCTACTGAAATCCAAAAACTGTACTTGTAATACAAAGAAATAGGGATTTCAAGACTTATACTTTGGTCCATTAGGGAACTAAAGGCAGAACTGTTACATGGACTGAATGATGGGGGAGAATTACATGAAATGTGTCATAGAAAGAACAGATATACTTATGAATGACAAATGGAGGTGTTATGAATTGAATGCTATAAAATATAAAGAAGACTATGATATCTTCAGATAAGTACTGATGGTTTATAGAGATAATACAGTTTAGGTTATGACTGATTTTAGGAGCACAGACATTTATTGGAATAGACTTAGTATAAAATGAAAACATGAAAGATGGATATATTAAAATTGGGAGTTTTGGAAGGGAGAGGAAAGACTGAAGTAATGCGCCCTGGAAACCAGAAAAAGTGACTCAAGTAAAGGTTGCCATTTTCATAGTGAATGCAGTGTATAAAACAAAAATAGTTGAAGTGCTAAATTGTATTGTGGTCACTGGATTTTTTTTTGTCCGAATCTTTTTCAGTCAGGCATGAGTAAGCACCAGAATGAATGTTTAATTTCAAGCAGGACATATCTGAAGAGATGATTTGCAAATAAATGTAACAATATTTAGGAAGGAATCAATTAACAAGAAATGTTAAGTGTTTAAAAAAGTTTACCGTAGATGATTATGGTTATGTTGTCATAGATGGTTATATGTCATATAACTATCAAGTTAACAGAAATAAACATTCACTAAAATTGCTAGACAAATCTTCCTTTAAGAGCTATCAAATGAAAAGGAAACTTGTGCATTGCAGAGCTTGAGAAGAATGCTAAAAAAGACAAAAAGGATATTAAAAATGCAGAGAGAGATGAAATAGAAATCTGAGAAGAATGATGAAAAACAGTAAAGCTGATAAAGGGGATATTAGAAAAGAAAGAGAAAATTGAAATAGATATGTGTATTAAGAGATGCTAACCACATTTCTAAAAAGATTTTGAACACTGCAAAATAAGAGATCAGTGAAGGATGAAGTTGAAAATTTCAAGATGGAATAAGATACAGAGTGAAAGAGAATAGGAAAAGAGATAAACCATTAAATTGATATTTCTTCCATGAACTGCACAGTATTTATGAGAGAATAAGAAATCATGTCGTCTGATATTAGCTGGGTGTCCAGAATCTTGAAGGATTTCAAAGAGAGTGAGGAAGTATTGTGTTTGGGCAACCTACAACAAATCTTGAGGACAACATCCCCCTACACCCCCTCTTATCTGATACCTACAAAAATGACACAAGACATATTATATATATATATATATATATATATACACAAAATGCAGTTGTAGTTAAAAAATAGAATTTTAAAGATGACACCTGACCTCAGAGAAGATGAACCTGGACTGACATTTATACAGTACTTTGGTGGAGCAACAAAATTTTTTGTTAATAAAACCATATTTTGCTCTAAATTCATGAAACCTTTGTACTACAGACTATTTAAAAGTCCATCAAATACTCATGGAAATAATGGATTATGAACAGTTGTCAGTATAAAGTACTGCCTCACAAACACAAATTGGTATCTTTCAGAAAAAGAAACAAGTGAAAGACCATTATATATTTGTGACTGATCTTAAAAATTTAGATAAAATAGTTGTTTTTCTCTTAATTTAAATAAAAAACATTAAGGAAAGGGGAAACCAATAAGAAAAAAAGAAGGAAAATTATAGTATCTTAAGACTTTATTAATCATTATGGTCCAGATCTGGAAAACTATTCATTTTAATTCAAAGTTCCTCTTAAAATTCTTCTTGGTATTAGGCAATTTATAACATGTTATGGGAATTCATTTAAAGTTTTCTATTTTGTGTCTTTCGAGGTCTGGACCATAAGCATTTATGTAAAAAACCAGGAAGAATCAGCTAAAGTTTAGGCACAAACAGCCACTTAGTCCATCAAGTGTAAGTAGTATGAACATAAAAAAATGAATTGTTATGTACCTAGGAAATTTTAGTATTGAAAATTGAAATAGATACAAAACTTTATACTTTCCACAGTGAGATGGCAAGAAAGAAAAGTCATCTGAGCATCACCTGTAAAAGCTAAACTTTGGCAACTTCACTTTCTCTGAACTTAGCTTTTAGCATAAAATCATATTTGGCAATGGGAAGAATCACAATATTTTGTAACAGCCACACTATTTAATTCAGCTAGAATCTACCCTTTTTCTGCAGATAACTCTTGCTGGGCATGCCTAATGCTTAACAAGAAATTTTGTGTTGCCATCTTGTTCATTTGTGCTTACATTATATTCCTTGATTTACATGAATTTCCAATATACGTGTCTTGAAATCTGTCTCTGCAAGTACATTTACTGTGTGAAGTAAAATGTGAAGCATAAATGCAATCACATGGATAAATGACTATCAGATTAAATAACTCACTAAAGAACGTTGCAAAATGTAAAGCACCTTTATTTACCTAAATACCAGTCTTAAAATGAAAATCTTTTCTTGAAAATCCATGTATCAGGAATATATTTCCATACCATCACCCACAGCCTCAAATTGCATATACCCACCCCCATTTAATTTATAATATTATTAACAAAAGCATAATACAGACCTTGAAAACCTAGATGGTTTTGTAGTTAAAATACTGTTTGGGGAACCAAAAGGGAAGAGGATAATAAATACTGTATGTCTCAGAGAAATTATGTGAGGGTGGTAGCATTACTGCACATAAGCTTATCATGATTTTTGGATAGAAATTCAATGTATTATTACTGTAATTTTCTATGTGCTCACACTCATGGAGAAGATTTTTGTAATCATATATATCTGGTTTTATATCCCATTTTGAAGTGAAATTTAGAATAGAGTTTGTCTTTCCTTCCTTCCTGAACTTTATAACATTCACACTGTTTGCAGAACACATGGTATTTAAATTGTTTTGTTGTTGTTTTTTCTTTCACATATATAAGATTGTCTAAATGCCATTTCTTCTTTTCCATGTCTTGGTCAGCTGTAATAGCAGAGTCCCAGCAGACAGCCATCCATCTGGAATTTATTGTTATGAAAGTAAAATCAGCTTATTCAGAATTTCTTCTCATGTCTTGCAGTGAATATTTATATACACATGCAGAAGGCACACAAAAATTAGAATCCCCTGCAGCTCTCTTTAAACATAACACCGCCTGCCTGTATCAGTCTGGGTGACTTTGTTCAGGCACTCTCAGTTGTATGCAAAAACACTCTCTAAAGAGAGAGAAAGAGCGTTACATATGTACACACACACGCATATATATGAACTAGTTACTTACAATTACACACTAAAGATAACAAGTACTTAAAGAGCTAGTAGGTTAAACATTGGTATGCTTACTACCCTCTGTAAGATGCCTGAAGAGTCCTTGCTTGCTGGTCAGGCATCAGTCAGGAGGTTAAGGGTAAGCCTGAGCAGCTCTCAGGAAAAATTCTGAGTGTTGCTGTCTTTCATTTTCTTTTTCTTTCCTCTCTTTTTTTTTTCTTTTAATGATTTTATGGTCTTCTATATTGGTGTTTTTTCCTTTTGAAATCTTGAGCTACTACTGATCAGTGCATCCACAGTCATAGTTTTGTCTGTAACCTTATCTTTTTTTTCTTGCATCCCTTAAAATTTCCTCACAGGTTATGCAGCTGTGTCATGTCAGAGCTTGGCCCTTGGACCATGTACAGCTGAACTAGGGGTGGGATGGGGCAGGCAAGTGGGAAGAGGAGTGAAGCCAGGGTTACAGAGTCCCAAACAAACAGAAAGCTTGACCTGAAGTTGGGATCATGTCTGATATTCGGGCAAATTGTGAGGATAGACATTTTAGAGCGAAAGTGGTGTGCAACACATGAGGTCTAACTCACGGCAGAAGAGGCACTTGTTCAAATCTTCAGGTAGACAGCACCTAGAAGATGCATAGCATGTACTTCAGGAATGACTAAGTATGCTACGAGTGACAGGGCAGAAGGTAGAAGAGTATGCCAATGCATCAACAGTTGTTGGCCTGGGAGTGTCATCCTCAGCCAGCATCTGATGAGAGCTGCCTCTCTCCCACATAGAGGGTGGTTCAACATTACCAGCAAAATCAGCAAGGGGTTATTACCTCCACTGCTCAATTTCTGTACCTCTGGTTAACCCAAGAAAGGCTGGAAAACATGAAACATGACTGTATCAGTAGTTATGTCTTCACTTTTATCAGACAGACACCTTGGATCCTGAGAACATTGATAAAAATCCTTATTCCCCTCCTCTTTGCTACTCTTTTTTTTTTTTTTTCCCCTGTGCCTTTCTGTTTCTACTTTGTCAGTGAGCATTATCTTCCATTCTGAACTGGACAGACTGCTTTTCCCCCTAATAAATCCTTTGCCTAGTAAATTTTTTTACAAAACATTTATCTGAAAAAAAAATTCTTTACGTTTTGATCAAATTTGTTTTGAGAAGCTGTTTAATTTCTTTTTCAAAGAAAAAGATTTTTTTCTGCTTTTATTATACTAGTATTATTACACTTTTTTGTACTATACTGTGTCCTGTTTTGACTTGCTTGCATGCCTTAGTCACCCGTTTCTAAAATACAGCATGACTTTCTTTCCAGGTTTGGAATGGTCGCCACACAAACAGAACTCTCTAAAGAAGAAATATCAAGCCTCAATTAACTATTTGATTTGTTTGGAAAGAGCTCCCTTGATTCTCCAGGTCCATTTAGTCCATTGATAATTTCTGAGTTAATCCTCTTTCATCCTCTCCCCCAGCCCTCAGAAAGGAATATGTAAGTCATATTGTATTTAGGGTGTTCACAGTAGATTCTCACATTCTTCCTCAGTGAGAACTTTTTTTTATACCATATACAACATTTAACTAATTAATCTATTGAGGTAGTGACTCCAGTGTTAGAACATGATTTATGGCATTGATGTGTGATAAATCTGACATAACTGTTTCCCAAATGCTTTTCAGAATATCCTTTTAAATAGATGCATTTTAAGAAAGATCTTGATCCATGAAGTTCTTGGCAAAGCTCCCATAGGCCTTAAGGCTACTACTAAATGTGTTTAAAGCATTAGAATAAGGGAACCAGGCCAGAGAATAGGTTCAAGACTTATACTCTTCTTGAACACACCTTACCATATTTCCCAAAAGGAAAAGCTGCATCTTGACTGAATGTATTCACCAGTCTGGTAGATGTGGCCAATTTTTCTTAAAAAAATCTTTCCCTCCTTATTCCAGATTTAAGCCATGACAGGAAGAGTATAAATCACTGAATATAATTTTATCATTACTCGTAAAAGACCTCAGATCTTGAACTGACCTGATGCTGCAGGGTATGAGGACCTATGTGGGCTCACCTTGGCCTGAGCTATAAATTTAATTTAGCACTTGCTATTGCCTCACCTGCCTGAGCTAGACAATGCTGTATACAGGAATGTTCCGGCAAACTGAGGGAGTCACTGTGTAAGAAAAACCCAAAACACAACTGCTTTTTGAATTGACCCTGGAAAAGGCTGATGGGCCTTTCTGCCATAAGAAGGAAGAAGCCTCTGATAACAAACATAAACTCAAGCTACCCAAGACCAAGGAGGAATAAGTCCCTCCTTGAATAACATTCTCCTTTTATTGAGGAACCCAGGATGCTGACAAGCTTGCTTCTTGACAAAGACTAACACCACTGACACCAGGACCCAGAGGGATATTGGAAAGGCAAGCACCACCAGAAGTAGAAAGTTTATGTTCAACAATTTTAATTGCCTTAGTGATGAAGCATTTCTATATTAATCTGGTAGTCTGGACTGCTAAGATATTATCTGAACCAATAATAATTTCTTAGCTCGTTGTATTGACTGTTTTCCCTTTTTTGCCACAAGGTTTTGAAAGCACTAAGAACATTGCCTTAAATCTAAATTTTTGGAATGTACCTAATGGCAAAGTTTGGCCTGCCTCATAGTAAAACCCTTTTTGGTTTAAAACAGACCTGGTGCTCCAAAACAACTGATGAATTAGTAAAAATATTAGAGTTGAGAAATAGTTCAAACATGCTAATAATTGCTTATCATTGAGATCATATTTTGCCCAACTCCTGTGTTATGTGCTCTTGTAACACACTAGAGATCATCTAAAGCCTTGCCCGTTGATGATCTCCTCAAACCCATTCCTAAATGTAAACCATTACATAGTACAGATGTGAGACAACTAGGAATGTTTGTAAAATAATATATGTGTAGTTTAATAATCCAAGGTTGTCAACATACCAAATGTGTTCAGTTCAAATGTAGTACACAGAATTTAGTTTCCTCAGACATTTTTCAAAGTTTTACAATGGGGTTAAAATGATCTGACATTTTCAACTAGATCAGGACTCCACTAGGCCCAGGCTTTCATCTGCATGAGTTTCCTCTGAAGACATTTTATTTACTAAAGCTTTGATAATTGTTCCATTTTTAGAAGGATGACGGATTGATTTGCAGCCTATTGAAATCAGCAGAAGCAATCACAACCAATATGAATATGTACCTCTCTTCATATGTCTTTCCTTCTCACCAATCTTAATTCATTTTTATTTCATAATAAAATTAGTTATGACTGAAAAGTGGATTTCTTTGGCCATAGGTGCTTCCTTCACTCAGTAAGTCCCTCTTTTGATCTCCCTCTCTAGGCTTACTTGACCTTTTCCACTTTCTTAACTGTGGGAGTTAGGACCCACATATAGTCATATAGTTATACCACAAAGCAGAGTCAGCAAAACTGAATTGTAATATATTGCAGAATTTCACAGAATCACGGAAAGGACCTTCGGAGATCATCTAGTCCAAGCCCCCTGCCAAAGCACACTCACCTAAAGCAGGTTGGACTGGAATGCATCCAGGCGAGGTTTGA
>RSEF01000001.1:21274748-21296152 GCA_003993805.1 Himantopus leucocephalus | reverse complement strand
AAAAAAAAAGGACGCTCTGTTCTTCTGTATGTTCCTATGGATATCTTCCCAGAATCACAGCTATAGAAAGAAAGACAACCAATTGAAAACACAGATGCCATAATCATTGATGTACTTAAGGGCTCTGTCTCTGATGGTAAATTAGAGCTTGCAGTAATTCTGATCTTCAATTGCCAGTTGTGGAAACTATTATCTAGAGTCTGCTCTTCTCACTTTTCCAGACTTCTTCACAGTATCTGAGTCAATGTGAGCATGACTTTCATAAGGAGAATCTTCTGCTAGATGAGGATCAATTAAACATCAAGGACTCCAAGAAAGTCACAACCTAGTTTAAAATGAAGGACAGAGCAGAACAATGAGTACAGCTTTTCCAGCAATTAGAGAGCTGAGGGAAACCCCATGAGCCACAGTGATGGAACAAAGAAAAGGGCAGTGGATTGCAGTTAGGGAAAATATGTTTTACTAAACACAGTGCGTTCTGCCCTGTTTTGAGATTTCTCTTACTGTGTACATAGTGGTGCCTGTAATGGAAAGGGAATTTCTGCTGAAAAAGTAGCTAAAGCAAACTTAAAGCTGAGAAGAAACTGAAGACCCTCACCAATCCAGCATATTGCTGAGGTTTCTCATAGTAATTCCCAGAGGAAGATGTGATCAGACATAAATACTATTACAATGTGATGGAGACACACTCTCAAGAGGGTAAAACGTGCTTCCTTATGTGCTGTAATCTGTCCTTTTGCTGCCTCTCACTTACGGATATGTAAGATAGGGACCTTTAGAGAATCTTGTGCCTAGATTTGATTCCATAGGGACTGAAGTGTTGGGTAAGGGTCCTTGTAGCTTCAGGGCAAACGTTTGTGCTTGTCCAGGCACCGTCTAACCTAAAGAAAGATGGCCATTTTTGGACTAACTATGATTTAGCAGTTGAAACGAATAGGACTTGAAAGGCACCCTTAGGTGCTCAAGAATGGATTTAGAAGCCTCGAGGTAGGCTTCTATTTTAGAAATGTTATAAGTTATTTTGTTCAGAAAAACAGACTGAAGCTGGCTTTTGCTAGTTATTTGTAAGGAAAGCTGTTACAGTGGACTATTCATTATTTAGGAACACCTACAGATAACAGCCTGCATTATCAGTATGCAATCTATATTACACGATCTGCAGGGGTGGTAGAGAAAAGCACACACACCTGAAAATCATGAATAAAAGAGCTGCAGAAAACATTACCCTTTCAAGGCATGCTCAGGATTATCTTTAATTGCTTTATACTGCTAAGGGCTAGTCTAAACTAGAGAGGGATTGCCAGCACACCTATCTCAGCAGAAGTTCTAAATGTAGATGAAGCTTTTACCGATAAAAATATGTTTCTTTGGATGTAGTATATACCAGCTTCCCACACAGAATAAGCTATATGAGAAAAGGACATTTTTTTTGTTCATAATTGCTGTGTCTACATTAGGGCCTTTCGTGGTCTAAGCAGTATCATTAAAAAATTCCCAGATATCTATAGCTGACAGCATTGTGCCAGGCAAAGTTTCTAGGGTAGACCCAAGGCATAGTTACCATGGTGACAAAGCAACTTGGACTTATCTTGGTTATTGTACACATTTCGGCTCAGTGTAGTGTTCTGTTTGAGTGTTCCACTGCAATTCAGAAGTATTAAAAAGGCTTAAACTGGAACCAGGCAAATGCATTTCCTAGGTGACAGCTCACGTCTTGAGTACAAAAGCATTTTTTTCCCATTAACATATATCAGCTTCACAGAGGAAAAAACCTGCCATGTGAAAATAAATATCTGGAGTGTCCTAAACATTTTGTTGTTCAAGAGGAACAGCGAGAGAGATCATGTGTTACCTCTAGGATATACGCCAGGCATCAACTGCTAATGTTACCGTTAAAGTAAATGTGCATCTTGAATTGAAATCAGTGTAGATACTTAATATAAACCAAATTAAAGGGATGCACCCAGAGTTTTCTACAAATAAATAAACACTGTCATATTGTAAGTGAAACTTGATGATTGCTGTGTACTGTCCCATGTGTATTTCTACAGCAATGAAGTTTGTCTTAATTATCAATCATGATTGTATTTGTAATGAAAAGTATCCAGAATTACGTAAGTATAGGTTTAGAATTGTGAAAAATCTCATAATTTTCCCTGACAAAGTCTGTTTTGCAGATGTCACGTATTCCAGGGTCATAATATTCTCCTGATTAACTTAATCTAAAGAAGAGAAACATTTTTAGCACTGCCCCAGAACACGCATATATGCTTCTCTGTGGTTTTATACATGTTAAAAAAACAAATAGTGTTTGGTGGTTTTCTCTACAGCTTTACAAAGGCAATATCCTATACCTTTGATAACCTTATATGAAGGCATAAATACCTAAATGGTGAATGGACTTACCTAAAAGAAATACTGTACCTTGTACTAAGTAAAAATGAGTTTGTGTAAAAACTGAAGGACCTGACAATGTACCAAAGTAGTACAGAAAAAAGCTAATATATAATGACACAGATGGAGGTGTGTTTGATAAATAAGATTGACACCAACTCAAAGTAGTGCCAGCTTATCCTACATAATTTCATAAATGATCAAGCAGAATGTTATAATCGACAGTGTCAAAGACAGCATTCAGATCAAGCAAAATGAAAATGCTTGAGCAACCAAAACCAGACTGCATTAATAAATCATTATAAACTGTAACTATAGCAGACTCTGTGCTGTAACATGATTGAAAACATGATTGTTATTTCTCAAAGAGCTTGTTTCCCACTAAATGGTGATATAATTGGGAAACATTGACCTGCTTTAGGGTCTTGTCCAAAACCAGCAAATCTTAAACAGGTCGATAACTCCAATCCCCATTTTGAATCAAGAACATTTCTTTAGTAATATGGTAATCTGTTCAATTTTTAAATACAGTGGAGCATTTCTACAGCTGAACAAAGTGTTGAGAGTTTGAATAAACACAAGAATAGTGTCACAAAAAATACCTGAAAAAATATGGATTACATATGGATGTAATTACATATGGATGTAATTACATACAGATAAGGGGTTTTGTCACGGCTTTAATGTAAACAGGTGAAATCCAAAATTCAGTTGGAAAACAGACAGATAGGTGAAATCCAAACATGAAATAGATAGCTATGTAGGGCTTAGGAATTTCATAGCTGCATGTAAACCCAGGTTGTTTTCTTCTGTGCTAACAACCTATGTAGCCTTCTTGTTCACCTGATCAGAAAGCAAGACTTCTCTTATATTTGCACAGAGCAAGTAACCTTCTCCTAGCTATAGTTGCAATAAGTATTTTAAAATTCTGGATAGTATTACAATAAGGTTGAGGTATGAACATAGGGAAAATAAAGACCTCCTTGGATCTTCTTCAAAGAAGGACACTATAAATGCTGAGTACCAGGTCAATAAATATAGCGTAGACAAATGCTGATTCTAAGAAGGAAAGAAAAATTTTTTAATTCACAGCAGCTGTATTAATGTCTATCTAAGATAGGGGGAAAATATCCAGAGAATGACAAAAATATGCACAGATAGAACACATTCAAGAGAAAAATGCCATGAAATAAAGAAAAAATATATTCTGTTAAATTTAGGAATATAGTGCAACAAAGAAGTCAAAGCTACTGAAAACATCCAACATGCAACCACAGCTTGTGAATGAATCCTAGCATCTTTGCAAGTTAGGATCATGGAATCAAGGAATCTGGAATCTCAATGAATATTTAAATGTGCATTTAAAAAATGTTAGCAATTCAAATTCTGGTTTGCAGTGTATAAGGAATCAGTAATGCTAAATCCTCTTTGTGAAATGTCTTACAAAATCTGCATTTTAAATCGTAATTATGCAGCTTTTTTGGTCCTAATACATGGGGGAAAAAAAGCACAACTCTCTCATTTACTGTCACTATGTTTATTTTTTTAAAATTTTTATTTTTATTTGTTTAGTCTGTATGCTTGGCAGCAGCAGCAATATTAAAAAAAGAATGTTTCTGACATTGGACTGGGAAACTGTTTTCAAGGTCATGCAAAGTATAAATGCAATCCACTCTCCACATGATTACGCCAGTGAGACAATATCCAGTTCTTCACATTGGCAATTGTGAGGGTTCTCAAGCATGAACTATCATATTATTATCAATTCAAGTCCATTTGATAAACATTCATTTTTCTAAAGTAAATAGTAGACTAAAATTCTCTCAACTTATTTCAGTGAATGTTCCTTAACTGTTAAAAAATATTGAAAACTAGGAAAGGTCACAGCCCATATACAACTTATTAGCATTTTGCTGTTTATTGAGTTTTTATGCATGGTTTAAAACTGAATTACCACTGCATACAGCTGAAATGCATTTATGCCCTTCAGGAAATTTTGTACATAAAAATTAAATTATATTATGAAATGCAGAGACAGTAATACTAATGCTAAAAAGAAAGAAAACTTGATTGTGATGTCTGATTGCGTGTGTCTATGCTTTCCAATTATTCGGTTTTGCAATAGTAATTTTTATTCATAGAACAACAACTGTAACTGCAATCATATTGTTTCTTGGTTTGTTCATTTTGTTCTTTGTTAAGATTTCAGGGGGACTTTTCAGCAATTGACATGCTTAGACAGAATTTGTTAAGGTTAACGGGTACTGCACTTCCACGCTATTGCAAGAATAAAGTCCTTAGTTTGCTACCTGGTTGTCCCTAGGTCATAGATTATCTAACCAATATGGGTTTATATGGTCAAATTAAGTTATATAACAAGTATTACAATGGTAATGTTTGGAAAACTATATTATAAAATATAGATTTATGTCTTTTTTGTTTATTTATTTTATGGGGTTTTTTAGTATTTGTCAAAGAAGCTCAGTAGCAAACAATCTCTCATGGCTTTCCATTTATTTTTCAAGCTGGACTTTATTTAGGTTAGTTTTACCAGGAGAGAGTACCTGTATGGATTCTTCTGAGATCTGTGCTGGCCATTTTTCACTGTTTGACTACCATAGAAAGTCTTAGTTTTGAAGTTGAAAATGGGAGCGCTTGTGATCACCTGTCACTGTGGACTGTACTGAAACAACTATATACCATGAACAGGTTTTTAAAACTAATTTTAATGAGAAAAAAAAAGAGGAAAATCTAATAGAACAATTATCTGGGTCCTGTTTGCATGTAGTACTCACAGAATGACTCATTTAAAATAACAAGATTTTTTCTGAGAAAAGGCAAGTAGGAGCAGAATATAGAAACTGATTTTTCTTTATAATTTTCTGGGATTTAGTATAAATTTTGTCTGAAGAAATGGACATCATTATTTTAACTTATCTACTGCCAAGTCGGCAAAAAGTCACAGCTTCCACTTGGATGACATAAGTATAATTTATTTCATGATTTGACATTTGTGAATTCTCTGAATGTTGCAAAACATTGCATCTTTTAAAGAGCAATGCTCAAACCCTGTAACCTGTTACAAATTAACCTGTAGTGTACTCCAGGCATAATGGCTATTTGTTGCACTTTTTCAACAGACTGAACTTTGAAAATATCCAGCTGATCTACAAAAGGTTTTACTCTGAATTTGCAAATTAATTTAAGAAAAATTCAAACAAAACTATTTTTATATTGTTTTTCTCTTAACTCATTGAAACTGTCTTCTGACATTATATCCCAGCAACATTTCTTTTTAAACAGATCAAATGCACCTCATGCATTATTGAAGAGAACATACTTTTGTCACTTTATAATGCTGTCATTGGGGAATATCAGGATGTGTTGTCTGACCTAAATATCTTATTTTATGATGTCAAAGATGTTAAATTAAACTCTGTATTCTGTTTTCTCTTTCATCACCTTTCACATCTCTGTCCTTCCATTCTGCTCATACTTTTTTATCTTTAATGCCTCATTCCTTGTAGAAAAAAAGTTCTGATAACAAATACCACTCTGTTTACTAGCTACAAGACAGGAAACCATTTGACCATGTCAACACATATTGGTTTAACAATCTATGATCTAGGGACAATCAGGTAGCAATTTGAGAGGTTTACTCTTGCAATAGTGTGGAAGTGCAATTCCCATCAACCTGATATCCCATTCTTTCAAATAAAACATCTTTCCATTGCGCCTAAAAGCCATAGCTCATGACCTACTTCTGACCTAGAAATAATTATCCAGAACGGCAAGAGTGGAGGTAGAATAAAGGTCAAATGAAACCTAGAACATATAATGAGAAATATCTTTATATGCATAGTTTACAAGAAAATTATTAATAGGTGGTGTTCATGGTTTCATAGCATTGATAATATTTTCTTTTCCCACTTTCTTGTTTATGTCATCTCTAGGCAGAATCATAATGTTATGAATGCAAGTACAGCAACTTTGAAGACTGTGACACTATAATTTAGCCTATATAAATATTTTAGATGCAGCATTCAGTAAAATACCCCCAATTAAGTCTTCTGCTGCTGCTGTGAGGAGGGAAAAAATATTTAGAACATACTCTCTCTTCTTGCCTCTCCCAACCCCACAAACAATTCAGTATTTTATGTTTATTCAAAGTGTAACATTACTCATTGGAGTGGAGAAGATTTGTGTAGATATAATTCCTTCAGTGACCTGCAAAGAGTTATGATTCAAAGTTTGACAATTTCTCTGTAACATTAGGTTCTTCAAAATANGTTATGATTCAAAGTTTGACAATCTCTCTGTATCATTAGGTTCTTCAAAATACCATCTTGTTCCAGCTTGAACTCTTTTTGGGATCCAGACTAAAAATCCCGGATAAACTGGAAATCAGGAAAAAGAGATAGAACTTTGGTTTAGTGTTTTCTTCTACAACTCCTGTTAAAGATGGGTTGATACATTGTATATAGTTGGAATTTCCAATTATCTTTTGCATTATCTCCATCAGAAAACATTTTAATAACTAAACTAAGGGTGGAACTAAGTGTCTACCACAGAGGACATGCAATAGAGAAAAAGGTTGTGTGTTTATTTGTCATGGTCCAGCAATGAGCTCAATAACCCTTTAAATGTCTATTACCTTTATAATGAGAAGAGGAGAAATGTTTAATTAACGTCTTTCTGAAAACCTTTTCCTCTCCCTGCTGGTACTGCCATTATTTTGTTTGAGCCAGGATCCCTGCACTGCCTGGTGTCATGTCTGTAATTGGTGTATGATGGTCTCACTTGAGCACATGGAATTAGTTACTTCTTAAAAACCCCGTCATAAAAGAGACATCTCAGAATCCTGTAGGACACTGAAGATTAGCAGTCTTAGGGAAAGGGTACAAGTGACTGGCTGACTACTGAGAACTGGCTGGGTGGAATGAACAGGGACAGCCAAGTCCAGCCTCACGTTATCTTGCACACAAGTAATTGAAAAATTGTGATGACAGCCCCTGAGACATCCAGCCGTATCAGCAGAGATAACTGTCCTTTGTTATCCAGGGCATCCCTATCTGAACTATTTTTTTCAGCCTGCCTAGACTGCAGTCTTCACAGGTTTTCACATTTATTTTGAATAAGTCTAGGTGGAACTTTTTTTATTAAACTGGTTTGGCAGTGTAAAATGTCTTCTGCTAGGAGATAATCCACATGTTAAAAGGCAAGCAGCAATAATTCCCTGATGTTTTAGTATTGAAACATTCTGTTTTGTCATTCTAGGAAAAAGATTTCATTTTTTTCTTTCTAAATGACTTTTGAAATGAAATTCCTATTTATAGTTTGACAAACTACTTTTAAACACTCAGAATGTTTTCATTCTATGACAGCAAAACTATTTGAGTGAATTGTGTTTCAGGAACGTTATTTTTCAGAGGAAATTCAGAAAGTGTGTTATCATGATAGGAAAGAAAAGACAGTGGAATTTCCTAAGAACTTAAAACTCAAATTATTATGGTATGTGCAACCTGTAAAGTTGAAACCTCTATTTCAGTCCTTACTGATTGGAAGATTCAAAAAAGAAAGTGCTGGTATGAGCTGGCATTATTTTTGGTATAGTTATGTATCTGGTAGATGAGGATGAAATTTCTTCCCCAGCTATTTAACAACAGAGAGAACAGTTACCCTGTAGACTGATACAGAGGAATATTCAATCCGGCAACAGTACTATTTCTTTCATGTGATTTAATGTCAGTGTTAAAAATGCAGTGGTTTTTTGTGAGCATGACATTTATGAGGAAAAAGGTAATATATAATCAACTCAATTTGGCATTTCTGTAATTTATAAAGAGAATAAAAATTAGGGTCTGACATTTAAAAGATTTTCATATGTCAATTACAGGATTATGAAAATTATTCTTTTTTGTTTGTTTCAGAAACAAATTTGAATTTAAAAAAAAAATCAGTAAGATACAGAACATCTTTCTTAAACATTTCACACTCTCAGAATATTCACTATGCTTATTTGCCTGCCTGCAAGCACTTACTGTTAATGAGTATAGGCCTTGTGCATGGCCATTATGAAAACTGAATTATCTGAAAGTACCATAACTTTTAATGAAGTGACTATGGGCTGGCAGCAGAAGGGGTTTCCCCACTAAACTAGGGTTAGAAATTGGTACTTTTATTGAATGTCAATATCGCTGTAAGAAGTGTGAGTGAAATACCTTCTGAGACACAGCCCGACTCTCCCGCAATTGAACATGAAGTAGTAGACAAGTTCAGAAACATTTCACTGAATTTCCTTTTCTCACACAGCATCTGTAGTTTCATTGCTCTTCAGAAAGAGTCTGTCATTCTTCATGTAGAGACAAAAAAAACTTCCGTTGAAAATAAGAGGATAAAAGAAAGATTTCTGTCATTTATGTAAGCCTGGGAAAGAGGTTACTGTACCATCATTATGGCTTATTACTTTGGGGGCTTATTTGTTTATTTGTTTGTTTGTTTGTTTTGCAGATGTATTAAGGGGATTTAGTTTATTCTAAGGTAGACATTATCTAGGGGATAATGCCCCCAAATATTTTCTAGGGTAAATGGGCTGTGCTAAGAACAAGGGGAATAAAAACAAGAGTGGAGTGGCATGTAAAATGCCCCGGAATATATTGTGCAGCTTCTGCTGCTACTTCAGAAGTGTTGAGGTTTCCTGTATGTCATGTATGTTACCTGCCAGTCCTGTGTGGATGTCTTGGACATTTTAGGGAAAATCATATGGTGCTACATACCAGCTTTTACACAACTCAGTCCTACCCTCAAGTTCTATTGACTATAGTAGGAGCACAAACAGCTAACTAGATATCTGCTGGTAGATACTTAAAATTAGAATCCTTAATTAGTGAACTGAATCACATTTTTGTACTCATGCCCTCTATTGTTAGTATCTTCTGAGTCGTGTGGGAGTATAATGACACAGTCTTAATAGGAAAGGACTGTTAAGGAGAAGTAAAGGAGGAAGTAACAGGCTTCAAGAGGGGCACAAGGCTTCCAAAAGGAAAGCTTTTTAAGAGTCCCAAAACTATGATATGTATTCATTAAATACTGCTTAGTACATACCCACTTGCATTCCACATTTAGTTAGACCAGATGTGTGATGTTCTTTTAATATCATCCAGATCAGGACCAAAGACCAAGGAGCACAAAGGTGAGATATAGATTAGTACAGTGGTGATTTTGGCATCCAAACTTGAATGGAAAAGATAGAGAAGGGTGAGATGCAGGAAACTGGTCATTGGAATGGGATAGTTTGAGGAAAAGAAAATAACATCAGTAGCGAGTTGGATGTAACAGAAGCTGCTTGAGACAGATAATACCGAAACCAGCTATAATGATCACGTAACCAGTTTGCTTGAAACAAATCCTTCTCCAGAAGTGATTCTAATCACAGTGTATAATACGCCCATACAACAGAAGACTATGTACATGTCCATACATAATAACCCCAACAGTACTTTTCTCACTACATCTGGATTGCTTACTCCGAGCTTTCCTTTAATTCAAGGGTAGCTGAATGTGAGGTCAGTTCATTCAAGATATACCACACAAGATTCAGCCTCTACAAGATTCATTTTTCTGTTGAAATGCAGTAGGTTGTTGCTAATCTACTTGGAGTAGTAACAGACAAAACAGGCTTGTCACTGATTAAGAGCCATTCAATATTTTCTAAAAATATATGAAAAATGTTTGCTAGTTCAGAATGGATTGGTTCTGAATTCAGAGATCAATAGTAAATAGGAGATCCATCATCCAACACATTAGCAGACCTCTGCCTGGCTTTTTCGAAAGGTTTATGATTTAAAAATGACTGTGTTGCATTTACTGTGCATTCAGAATAGATCAAATTAGGCCACAAGCCTGTAACATAAGAATTAGATAAACAATATGCCTTATTCCCATCCTTTCAGCAATTATCAGGTGACAGATTTTTTCCTCTGATTAAAGTATCTGCTTATGAAAAATATCTTGTCATAAAACAAAGGTAGTTAGTGTGATGGCATTTTGGCAGCTATTATAAGATATGTAGAACATTTATTATAATTAAATAAAATTATTTTTAAAGCTAAATGCAACAGTGTCAGTAGGATGTACATATGCTGTCTGTTAAGCTTAAAAGGGAGCAAGGCTAATGTTTGAGTTTTAAAGAATGACAACACTCCTTACAAAGATTTAAGCCATTATTTCCATACATTAGGGTATAAATTTGGTTACGTAAAAAGTAGGTGAGGAAGACTGATTTTCAGTTATAGCAGAAGACTCAAATTTCATACGAATCAAAAGAGATTTTGTGTGCCTTGCTTTAATGGAAGCCACTTACATGGGTAACAAGGTATCATTGTGAGCATATAATTTCAAAGGTATTGCTTTGGTCTCTCGGATTTGTTTCTGCTTGATCTTTTGGTTTAGGTTGCTAAGGGGACAGGATAATCAGGGTCCTGCCTAATAGCTGGCTTAACTGGTAACAGCTGATAATAAAGATTCAAGTGTTTTCTGAGGCTTCCAGATTTAGAGTTCAAAAAAAGCTTGGGGTTCTTGAAACAGTGAATGGCCAATCTCAGTGCTTAAGGAGATCCAAACTGATTATAAGCTGTGCTGGGAGACTTCATGTCTTGGACACACAGTGAGGCTTTGCAGTCACTTTCCCTGTAAGAACTATGAGACAGCTTTTCAGGTGGACCTAAGGAACAAAATAGGTGGGTCTATACTGTGTATTAGTTTGATGCTCTTCATTCCTCCATAGCATCCTGCAAAAAAGGTTTCAAAGAAACCAAACACCAACAGTGAACAGCTCTTGGCAGCACAGAAATGACTAACAAGCCCCAGATTTTTTATCTACACATCACTCTAGTAGTTTTGAGAAAAGATTGCTTTCTATGAAGAGCCAGGATTTTGCAACTGGAGGTAGTATAACAGTCATTGATTATAAAATTATACAAAAGTGTTACCTATATATTCAAAAGGATTTTAAAAAAATAATAATTAGAAATAGTAACATTGACCCTGAACTACATTTGCCTACAAACACTAATTCAAGACTTAAAATATATTATCAAAGAAAACAAAATTTTAATATCTGTTCAGATGTCTGGAATATATTACTTGAAATGAAATATTATGAAATTTATTCAGTTCTGCAGGAAGTTCTGCATAAATGTACACAGAATAGATGCAGAATACTTCCCCCCCATTCACCTCCAAAGCATTATAGTCTGTCAACCAAAAGAATTTGAATGAATTTGATTCGGATTTCTGAATCAGTTTCCTGTCAGGATAACTTATTTAAACCAAAAAGCAAGAAAAAAAAATTCCACAACCCCCCCCTAGATTCCCTTATTCCCTCTTTTTAAAATTGCAATATAAAACTTCAAAATAGAATGAACATGAAGCTTTACAAATTATTCAAGCATTCTTTCATATATAAACATCTATATAAATATCTGATAGGATGGTATAAAGACGGCAGATCCAGAGTCTTCTCAGTGGTATCCAGTGATAAGAGAAGGTGCAATAAGCACAAATACAAATACAATAAATTTTGTTTAAACATAAGAAAATACTTTTTTAATGTACATGAATATACTTCTCTCCTGGAGCATACATAATACCATCCACTGTGTGAGATCTAGATACAACAGCTCGTAGCAACAAAGCTATTTTAGTATTTTGTAAGTTACAGAGAATTTTAATCATGTGTTCTTAGCTTTCTTATCCTTTCCACTACTCCTCCTCTAGCTGCAACAAAATCAGTAATAGGAACACAGTTGAAAATTAAAAGTCCTTTTATGAGGAAGGCTTAACTGAGAATTGGAGAACATGGCTAAAGATAATTGAAGAGATGTTATACAAAATATCACAGACGACCTCTGGAGATAGGAAAGAACCTTCACATGTGAGGTAGAGTAAATATAATAAAAATTATTTTTTTCCCTGTAGTTTAATTATTTATCACGAACAATTCTAATAATTATGCCCAGAGACTATTCCATTACTTCATAAATCTGGAAACAACAACAACAAATCTGCCTATAATGACAAAACTAAACACCCAGATTGAAACTAAAGAAATTACCTGCCCCTGTGAAGAACTCTGGTTTGCAGTATGCCCAACCTGAAATGATATCAAATCAATATTATCACATCTCCTGCTAATACATTACACGACTCAAAGGAAGAATCAGTGTCAGAAGGCCAAAGGAGAGCAAGTTAGTACTAATCTACTGAGATAACATGTTAAAATTAGCAAGGGCTCAACTCAGCAAATTGCTGAAGAAGACATGAGAGATGTTAACTCTTTCGAGCTGCCCAAGATATTAATGAGACTGCCTATATAAGAACTGTTTACATCTAAGGGGGTTTCAGAAATGGTCTTAAATAAGGAGTCTAGGAGTAAGTTAGTGTGGTGGATTAAAGAAAAAAAGGCCAATAACTACTCTGTCTTCAGGTACATGCTATGATCAAATAATCTTCAGGATTTAAATAAAGAAATGAATATAAAATAAAAAAAAATAAATAAAATAAAGCCAATCTCTGCAAGGATCAGGAGAAAAAAAATGACAAAGCATGTACAAGTGTTCGGTTCTAACTTAGGTCAGGCTTCCAAAGACAGTCTGTTTGCAAAGCGAAATAAACAGGGAAAACCAAAAGCTGGACACATCTCATTTTGTTCTAACTCATTATTTCCTGAAGGACTGTTTACATCCTTTTATAGCATGCATAACATTCACACAGACACATGAGTTGGCACAGAATAAGCTACTCCTTTATTACCACAGGTAGCGGTGTCACCTACTGCTGCCAGTGTTGAACCTGCCAAAGATATCTTGGGAACCTGCGTGTCAGATTTATTCATGCAACAGCTCTTTGTATTTATCCTCAGACTTCATCTCAATGGTTGTGTGTACTTTTTTATGCGTTGATCTGTTGATGGTTAGATGGTTAAGGCAGCAGTTCTAAGAACAGCAAAGCTTTTTTATTTTTTTCTTTTTTTTTCTTTTTTTCTCTTTTTTTCTCTTTTTTTTCTCCTTAATAGTATTGTTCTAATAACATTCACTGGTTAAGATTAGCACAAAGGTCCTAGGTTCTTTCTATCTTATCGCATGGCCTGTCAAAACTAGAATCAAGGCTATTATTTTCTTTAATTTTATGCTGATAATAATAATAATAACAACAATGACATTGTTTCATAATCAATTAAAATCTTATATTAATATAAAAATATTTTGGTGAAAGAGGTTACCTATTTGTAGCACTGACCTCTGTCAGTTCTTCCTTACCCAGCTGAAGAAGTTGAGTTTTCTCCCAAGAGAGTGACCAGTTTATATATTTTCTTGCATTATTTCTGACTCTCTTGATGGGTAGTTTGGATTATGATGATTTGCCAAACGGGTAAATTAGTGTATTGGTTTCTGAGGCTCAATGTAATATAGCCTCCTGAGGATATTTGATATAGGGCTTGATACTGTATCAAACTACAGGTAGTTAATCTCTATGAAGCTTATTACATATACATGCATATACACTTACACTCTATTCATATACCAGATCTTCTTGCTTCTGCTGATGAAACTGCTGATTTACACCAGCTATGAATCTGATTTAATGGATTTTTTTTTTATTTAAAAGATGTATTGAGTTTACGTAGCAAGGTTTTAGTAGTGGGGGGGGCTGCAGGGGTGGCTTCTGTGAGAAGACACCAGAAGGTGCCCTCTTGTTGGACAGACCCAGTTCCAGATGGTCCCACTCCTAAACTTACTGAGGGTGCTCTCAATCTCCTCGTTGAGATCATTAATAAAGATATTAAACAGGAGCGGCCCCAACACTGAGCCCTGGGGACCACCACTTGTGACCGGCCGCCAACTGGATTCAACTCCATTCACCACCACTCTCTGGGCCCAGCCATCCAGCCAGTGTTTGATCCAGCAGAGTGTACGCCTGTCCAGCCCTTGGGTAGCCTTCATATGCCTCTCAGCTGTACATTTGTCCAACTCTGAATAGCAGGAGAGAACCAAAATTTTGAATGTTTTTATGGGGGGGAAAAAAAATGGAAAAGTCTTTTAAAATTATATTAGAATTTTTAAGGTTAAGAAAACTTAAACTTTGAACAAAATGAACGCTTAAAGAATGTTAAAGCCAAATATGAAACCTTTTTAGGGAAAAGAAGCACCAGTTAACAAATCAGACAGGTTAATAAAAGCATGAAGGATAAATATTAAATACGGGGGGGGAACCAACAATGGCCATCTTTGTATTAGATTGCTTCAAAATTAAGACCTTATTACCACTGGAATGGGACCTGGTATCTGAGAGAACATATATAACATGCAAACATAAATTTTTGCTATCTTGGTATATTTTCTTTTCTGTCATGTGAGATTAATTTTGTAAGGACATGGAAAGAAGGACTTTCAAACATGTATCATGTTGGCATAACTCTTTGTCACTGATTTTGGACAGCCAAAGCTATTATTTAGGTGGATCTAGACTTACCTGAATGTAGTATGCTGTTGAAATTTGCTGTCTGAAAATGCAAGCTCTTTTACTGGTTTTTTTTTTTTTTTCCCTGTGGCTTGAATGGAACAAATTATATTCTCAGTTACTGATTTTAATTTTATGTATCATTTTCAGATGAGTAAGAGGGTAATGATAGAGTTCAAAAGGGTAATACTCATATCACAGTTAAGACAGGAAATTACAAACTGTTACTCTTTGGGTGTTAATTCTTTACTTATTAGAAAACACTGGATAAAAAAGGTCAGGTAGTGGCAGCCACTCATAAATAGATTCTGACATGTTCTAGCCTTCCTGCTCCTACCTCAAAAATATTAAAAGGGAGAGAACAAAAACGTGTAGCTCCTTATATTTGGTGGTCCCACAAAGAAGTGCTTGGCAGGAGATCTGAGAGGTATTTAACTAAAAGCCTCTTTAAACTGACATTCAGTCCTTAGGTTTTGCAACTACTCTTAAGTCTATCAGGCATAAAGAAGTTGTTCTAAGAAGCCTTTCAAAGAGGCCATTGCAACAGCTGAGAACTATCAGGGCAGTGAAAAGGGTTTTGTTTTTCTAATTACATGTATTGCCTGCATCAGAAGAGACTTGTGGAAGGCTTAATCCAAAGCTGGAAAAACCTTTGAGGTTGTGAAGAGGCTTTTAAGACATAATTTGTGTCTCCAGAATGTGCTGTGATCCATATGATACAAGTGGGTGTGACCCTGAACAAGTCAGAGCCATACTGACGGAAACATAAATGTCTAAAATGTACTAGCCCAGAGGTGAGTCTTGTGGTTCAGTGAAGAAACACTTTTATTAGCATTCTCTTTATGACCTGGCTTATGGAGATAGAATGGTATGGAACTGCGTGATAATGCAGAGCACAGATTCAGTTATACAGCATACATTTAGCTGATACTCCTGATAACACAGGAGTATAACTCTTAATGAGAAGAAAGTTGTAAGAATCTGACTAATGTTTAAGTGCATTCACAACCAAAACAAAAAAATAAATCTGTTACGTTGTTGTAAATAAATACACAACTTCTGCTTTCTCCATAACATTTTGCTGGAATTTTCTATTTCTTTTATTTGCAAATTCAGTCTGATGCTTCATTGTACCACATTCAGCTTATCCCTAGATGATTACAAGTGTTATTCATGTCCAGCTGGACTGGCTGATGTTGATAACTCTATTCACAATTCACTATGTTTAAAGCGTCAAATCAAAGCAAGCAGGTGTGTGGCACTTCACAGTAATATTTACTTCAGCACATGACCTGTGATCTGCTAATGTGTCCAGTGAGAAGAGCATATAAGGACAAGTCTTAGTAAGTAAATAGAATTTTAACAGATGTGAGACTTGTCATCATGCCTGATATGTTGATCTTAAGCTATCACTAAAAACAACTTAATGTTCCCAAATGGACCTGTACTGAGCAATTCAAGAGTAATTAAAATTGTACAAATAACCCACAGCTTGCAAAATCGCTTTCATTCCAACACACATTGTGAGTCACCTATTAGTCATGAGCAAGATGAAAAAAGGTTTACTTGAGCCACCAGAAGGTAGGCTTGGAAACTGAAAGGAAAACAAGTATTACAATCTTCAACAGAATCTGAGAATTTTAGGGTTAGGGGAACTTCTTAATACTGTTTCTGTTCATAGCTGCTTATCAATCAAAAATGGTAATTAAAAAATGAAAATGCAAAGTAAAACTTTTTTTAATTATTTTTATCATATGGAAAATCACTTGCATACATACTTATGCATATATATATTTCAATATAATTCCACCAAAATGATCGCTCCCTCGAGAGCACATGTCAGCACATTTTCCTTTTCTTGGGCTAAGACTAACCATTTCTGAGCTACAAGTGTAGGATCTTTAGAGTAACAACCAAGTAGCAGCACTTGAATGAGGAAACTCACAAGATCAGTTTTAAGTTGGATTTGTAATTTGAGGCAATGTGAAAAAACAATGCGATCATCTGGATATACTTTGAGTATATCTTCAAAAGCAAGTGACTTCAGGGACTACTTTTACAGTGTCTTTTTCCTTGGGGGTTTCAGTGCAGATTAGGATAAGGATCTTATAAAGCTACAGTACACAAAGCAGAGTTTCAAGGAAGGAACTGTACAGCTATGGTACTTGAAACAAATTTGAGAGACTTTGTGTGTAATTATTCTGTGAGGCATTCTTACAGCTACTTTCCCGTTGCTCAAACTAAGGGAAGAACCATAATCTTTTAGGGCCCTGTCATAAAGCAGTCTAGTCCTTTTATATAGCGTATCAAGGCCAGTGTGGCCTCTTTGACAGTGAAGCTAGCTGGGAAGTCTGGAAGTTGTTATTTATTTTAAAGTTTGTTTCTAAAACTTATCTTATCATCAACTAACAAATCAATCTTAACAATGTATGTAATTTCCTAAAAAGTTACCACATACAATTCTGAAATCTGTTGTATTACAGTACACCTGAAAAAAGGTAGAAAAAACCACCCTTCTGTACCTAGAGAGGTTGAGAAGTATCTTTACACTGATGATTAATTTTCCTTTTGTACATCTGTTTTTATTTTATACCTCAAATGTCGTAATAGGAAGATAAGCATTAAATATGTGCATTAAATTTTTAGAAGCACTACAACCTAGGATGCTTTTAAAATACAAATGCAAGTCTGAATAGTGATAGACAGTATAACAACATCCATTAGTTAAGAAAAGGAGCATCAGGATTGATGGAGGGCATTGGGGAACCATAACACACAGTAGGAATGTATTTGGCTGCGTTTACCGTTGGATCAAATGTCTTGGGAGCAGAAGCTAAAGACAGAAAGGCAGATTAGAGCTCAGCGCCATGCCAGTGCATGGCTGTCCTCTAATAACTGAACTACTCTGTTTGTTCTTCACTTAAAACTCATGGTAATACGAGGTTATTCACTTTATAACCCTGCCTTCGTCTTTGCCTGAAAAAGAAACAAAGTCCTAGAAAGTGTCTCAGAACATGCCTTATTCTTTTAAAATCAGAAAAAGAGCTTGAAAATTGGTGTTTAAATTTGAACCCATAGCTTGCCTTTTGAATCTTTTCTTTACTTTTTATATCGTACTAGAAATGATATAGCTTGGTACAGTATTCCTACATATAACAGAAAAAATACGCACTGACCTCTCTTTTCCTCTTACCACAAGAGCTCATCTTTGAATCAGGAAAGTTGGAAGGTAAAAAAGGAGAAGGACATTCAGGGGAGGGAGTGCAGGACTGAGACATTTATTCCACATCACTGTTGGAACAGCAGTAGAAATGTTAAGATGAAGCAGAGAATGGAGGCAGGAGCAAGGACTATTGTGGGAAGTAATGGTGGAAAGGAGACACAGAGAGGTCAGTGTGCTTGCAAGGAACGAAAACGGAAACATGCAGGAAATTATTTGTGAGGAGAGGCAAGAAGACAGGGAAAGAAGGAGAGCTGGGAAAGAAAACAACAGGGATTGTGATAGAGTCTGATCTTCATAAGAAATGGACAGAGAGAGGATAAGGCATAAAGGAAAGAGTCACAGAAAGAACTGTGGAGTACATCTGGTTAGGGAACATCAGGATCCAAATCTTTAAGGTTGACACTGCTTCTCCATAAAGCCCTAACTTTTGCTATTAAGCAAGACGAATATCAAGCTTTGAGATTCTCATACCTCCCTCTGCTCATTGCTTCCTGTGTGATTTTGGGAATAAACTTACCTCTTGCGTGTATGCTCTCTGGGTTTGTCATGCCTTGAAGATGTTCACTGTGATTGTACAGGAAGCTTTCTTCATTCTCCCAGTGGACTTTCCAGACCAAACAGTCCACAAAGTTTCAATGAGGTGATAGGGACTGATAAAGACTAACACAGAAGTAGAGAAAACGATCTTTGAAAAAATATTTCCAGTTATCTTTAAAAATGTATTATTTTCAGAAGGTAAACAATATCCATGGAATGCAAATTTTGTAGTCAGTTGCATGCAGTCCTTTGGAACTAATTTTTAACCTTTTTGTTGTTGTTGTTTTGTTTTGTTATATTTTTCAGTCCTTTTATCTACTTACCTTTAGATATGGACTCTCACCACTTCCACCTTTTTTCATCTCATAGGTGAGAGATTTTTTTCTGCTGCTCAGTGTAATTTTTTTTTTCCTTTTTAACTTTAATTCCTGTATTTATAATTATACTCTCTTGTATCAGGCTAAATTATTCCTCTCCTTCCTTGGTGTTTACTGCCTTCAGATGTTTGTAGTTGTTTATTATGTCCTCCTCTATTCCCTAACCTAATTACTTCACTAAACTATTCGTATTTTTCCTTTTAATGTTTTCTAATAAGTAAGTCCATTCATCCCTTTAATAATTTCCGTGACTCTTCTTTGAAAAGACTTTTTTTTCTGAGCTTTTCATGACTTGCAAAATGCTTTTCTTATTTTTTCTTGTTAAACACTAATTTAAAATTTGTATTTGACATCTTAACCATGTAAGTAACTGTCCTTTTATAATTCTTTTCATTAATTTTTAATAACTCACTTTTTCTCATGTCAATTTTCTCTTTATTTGCATGACTCTTTACATACTTTTACCTTGTTGGTTTAAATGTGGGTACTTGCCTTTTCGTCCAATTTTTTTTTTTTTTTATAGTTTCTTACCATCTAGGCAGCTGCTGGATACATAGAGAGAGACAGAAACACAGACACCCAATCCAGCTATAAGTGATTTAGGGTTCAGTGACAGAACTAATTTCTAGCATGTTGTATCCTCTCTGGGAACCTATTTAATCTGAGTTTTGTGCTCTCTTCCATTTGCATCACCTGCTTTTGTCTAGTACTGACTTCAATCCTGACATTGTTTTTGCAGTCTCACTTTGTACACATATATACTTCATCTCCCATACGGCACAGAGAGTGTATTTCCTTTTTTGCATTTCAACAATGTGTCAACTAGTTTTACAGCATCTGCTGACTGATGATATTCCACTGTGGAACAGTTTGGACAAAATTAAGGTTGAGTTACAAAGATATTTTTGCAAAAGGCTTAACACATTTGCTGAAATGTAAATTAACGTGTTCTGTAATTTCACTGATTGACAAAGCTATAACTAGTTGGGGAGACAAGGTATTGTAAAATTTAAAAAGGCCTTTTGACAAATATACAACTGTGACTTAATGATGTCTGTTATTACTAAATACCAATTAAAAATGCATCTGCCAGAGTGTGAAGAGACATGCTCAGGAGTTTAGGGAGCAGAACAGCTCAGCTAACTTATGTTGCTAAATAGACTTCCATTTCTGCCTGCTTCTAAGTGGGTGCAGCTGAATGGGACTTGTCCAGAATAGAAAGAGCTCACAATATTTCATTATACAGAAATGAAGATAGTGGGAGACATGCGTTTGAGCTCAGGAATGCATGTCCTTGCAAATAGGAAGCTTCTGGTTCCACCAAAATGTGAGTTGTGCTGTTTCCTTCAGCCAGACCATGGCTCTTTCCTTTGAGCCTGTTTTGACATAGGTGCCTTCACTGAACACTTCGTTAGTTTTTGACTGAGTAAATACCATTGTGTGTCAGTCACCAGCAGTTTCTCTGCAGTTCTCTTCCTCTCCCAATTTCATACACATTTATTAGTTGGGGAGGGGGGGGCACAAATTTACTGGAGATGATAGGTGAATGTTTCTGCACTATTGTTACAATACATACAGACTCGGTCACATTGAAACCTCTCATATACTGATTGTATATTTTGTAATAATGAAATAGTAAAGCATGCATATATATAGATACAGAAGTTACAATTTCAAAAGAAAAAAATCAATTTAATTTGCTTTAAGTTAAGAGTTCTATCTCATTTTGAAATAGTTCTATCAAAGAAAATGTTTTGCAGAGCTTAAAATACTTTTTAAATTCATTAGTTTGTTATTCAAATGGGAATGATTTTTCCTCCAAATTGCCAGTTGTCAACGAACAGAATTAACAAGTTATTTTAATCAGTTCTGCTTTCCCTTCATTGCTGTGGTTTCTTCTTTCTTACACACCAGACTTACAAAACTCATGCCTTAGAACATAGGTATGCCCAAACACTCTCATTTTAATTGTTGATTCAATTTTAAAAAGAGTGTATGCTTGGACAGGTTTTTCTAATAACCTTTTAATGTAATCTTTATTGCATGTTTTTCTTACTAGTTGTGGGTACATGAACATACTGCCTGTTTTTCCTTCCTTCCTTTCTGTCATGCCACACTCACGAGAGAGGGAGGGAGGTGACTCAGCTTCGCAAATCCCCAATACTGTGGACTAAGGTGATACAACTCTCAAGGTCCATACTAAAACATTTATTAGGTTCCCACAGTGATTAATATATGTCTTAATTAGGTTCATGATAATTGGTTGGGTATACAACAAATTAGGGCAAACAGTAAAACAAAGTATGGCAAATGGTAAAGTACGCCTTGGGTTACTTAGCAGCAGACATACAACA